>JAZGTH010000005.1:1650000-2047500 GCA_036877525.1 Chromobotia macracanthus | reverse complement strand
ACCGACCTACTAGATCTGTTATCTGTTGTTATGTATAATAAAAATGCCGCATTACAAAAAAAAGAGTTGTCAAGAAAGCGAGGTGGAAGGGCAAAGGAATAAGATTGTTCTCTATTGATCTTAAATTGTTGTGGCTTGGAAAAAAATAACTATAATAAGGATGCCTAACTATACCTAACTATAATTATATCTATAATAAGGGGGGAATAATGAAGCAATAATTCAGAGGTATCAAACACTCCACAGCCGTGGTTATTGATCCCCCAGAGCTCTTTCCTTGAGCTCGTACCTGAAGGGGGAAAAACAAGTGCCCTTTGGGAAGACAAAGGGAAGGAAACAAAGAGGGGGGTGAAAATGGTGACATTCCTTTTGTCATTACTGCAATACTACAGCAGAAAGAGAATAGGAGGAGAAATAATTTTAGTTTTATGTGATCTATACGCTCACAGTGCCGTCAGCGGCTCAGGCCTGTTGGGTTTAGATAAAAAAATAATATGAGATTTGATTTGTTAACTTTGAAAATTTTATTTTTCGTGTCAAATATAAAGAACATAGTTGTAAAGGAACATTTTAGTGAAAAACAATCCATACAGTCAAAGCATTGTAAGAGCTCTGTACAGTACTTGATGGTTTTGTCGTAGACTTTATTTGAAACATTTAATTTAATTAATTTTGGTTACTTTCATTATTTAAAATAAAAAGAAAGATGTGAAAGATTTTGTGAAAGATGATCCACACAGTCATTCTGCTCGCCAACGTCCAATCACTCGAGAACAAAAGCTTGTACGGGAAGCTCCTGAGAGGCAGGAGGTGAAACGCTGGTCTGCCCAATCAGAGGCTGCGCTACAGGACATGCTTGATGACTGGGACATGTTCCGGTCTAGCTCTGCCGACGTCAGTGAGTTTGTAACTGTGAGCTTTGTTGGTATATTGTTGAGCAAGTAACACCCACCATTACAATAAAAACATTCTTAAACCACAAACCATGGGTCAACAGTACAATCAGGGCAGCGGTGAGTCCCTTGCCCAGTGAGTCCCTTGCCCAGTCAATTGTCCTTACCTGCTTCAAAAAATCCGTCATTGTTCCATTGCCAAAAAACAACATGCCCTCCTGCCTAAACGATTATCGACCCGTGGCACTCACCTCACTAATCATGAAAGTCTTTGAGAAGCTTATCAAGAACACCATCTGCTCCTCCATCACGCACAACATCGACCCCCTCCAGTTCGCCTATCGCCCCAATAGGTCTACTGACGATGCTGTTTCCCACTTTCTCCATGCCGCTCTCACACATACAGACAGCAATAAAGGAAATTATGTGAGACTGCTGTCCATAGACTACAGCCCAGCCTTCAAAACCATAATCCCTCTTAGACTAGTCTCCAGAAACTGAGAGATCTAGGACTGAATTCCCACCTCTGCGAATGGGTTCTGGACTTCCTTTCATGCAGACCTCAGGTAGTGAGGGTGGGTCAGAACACCTCCAACATCATCACCTTGAGTACAGGAGCCCCACAAGGTTGCATTCTCAGTCCCCTGCTCTACTCACTGTATACATATGACTGCATATACTCTCACGACTCCACATCTATCATCAAGTTTGCAGATGATACAGTGGTGATGGGCCTCATCTCCAACAACGATGAGTCTGCCTACCATGATGGAGAAATTAACATTATGGTGCCAAGCTAACTGTCTTTCTCTGAATGTCAGTAAAACCAAAGAAATGGTTGGTGATTTTAGGAGGAGGCAGCAGCGGACCTACTCCCCATTAATCATCAATGGGACCCCTGTGGATAAAGTGAGCAGCTATAAATACCTCAGTGTGAACATCTCTGAGGATTTCACATGGTCCGACCACATCCATATGGTCATCAAAAAAGCCAGACAAAGACTGTACCATCTGAGATTACTGAGGAAATTCAGTGTTTCCCCTAGGATCCTGAGAACTTTCTACACTGGGGCTGTAGAGAGTGTATTGACTCATCATGGTATGGAAACATATCAGTCAAAGATTGTAAAGCTCTTCAGAGAGTGGTGCATTCAGCTGAGCGTATCTCCAAGACGGATCTCCCTTCTTTGGGATCACATATACACCAGGCAATGCAAAGCTAGGGCTATCAAGATCCTCAAAGACTCCACCCACCCTGGACACCGGCTGTTCATATTGCTACACTCAGATAGACGCTTCAACACCTTGGTGGCTAAAATGGAGAGAGCTTGCTTTCTCAGGCCATGAGACACTTAAACATGGACAAACATACACACTACATTTATGTGATTGACATATTATGCTAGTTATACCACTTTGCACACTGCATTCCACTTGCACACTGCACTTTATTATAATTTATACAATTCATCTACGCCATCCACATACGATTTATTCTGTTGATTACTGGCTGCTAGGTTCCCCCTTATTCCCTTACCTCCAACTGTATTTTTGTATTTTATATATTTTTGTATTTTAAGTACTTTTAAAGTTCTTGTGTTTTTACTTTTTAGTATTTATCTGTACAGTCTAATGGAGCATTCAGATACACGTTCACTACTTCTTGTATTCTATAAAACGTGTATGTGACAAAACATCTTGACTCTTGACTCTCTTGTAAATTAGTTGTATGTGTCAGAGAGAAAACTGTCAAACTCATCAAGTGTTACCCATCAATTGTACTATTCTTAAACTAAACTCAAATTTACTTACCCATCATTATTCTTCTGCTCAGTCAATTTTACCCAGATATTGTGAAAGCTTGTTGCACAGTTCAGTTGAATAGTTCTGTTACTTAGCCTGGTGTGCTATTTTGGGATATTTAACCACCAAGCTACCAAGGGAGAACCATAAACCAACATCCCTGTGCAAACTGATGCCATGTTGTATTAATACAAGGAAAACAATAAAACAGTTTGAAGAAGTGGAGTTAGGCCAAGCTATAAATACTTACTGTGTGGTTAGTACTTGTTTTACATGTAGTGAATACAGCAATGAAAAGGCCAAAAACAATTCCACTTCCCCATTTTGGGAAGAGAAGTTTTCTTACAGTGGAGATTTTTAAAAGGTGATAGGCTTCATTTGCAATCTGAGAGCTTCATTTTCTTGAATTTGATCCTACAGTTTTGGTTCCTTGTCACTGTCACACTGTTGGTTTGCTTACTGGGAGACTACTGACAAGCTAAGATTTAGAGTTTTGTAAATTCTGTTAATATCGCTTTTTAATATAATGGTCCAACTACAGTTTTAAGATTTCTCACAATTTTCTTTTTGATTTATTATGTTATCATGTTTTTCATAAATCTATTTAAATCTTAGTATTGTTAATTAGCTCATATACATTTTATGTGAAAAACTTTCTTAATTTCATGTTTTATGTATTCCATATACAGTGCCCTTCATAAGTATTGGGACAGTAAAGAAGAACAACAGAGTTCCCTTTTAAGGGAACTTTGACACTACTTCTGGTTTAACATGCCTTCGATGATCAGTGTATTAATCTAATCATTTCTAATCATGCCAATGTAGTTGTCCCACAGCAGTGCTTTATGTGCAATTATATTAGGGCACCTGCAGAGCATGTCATCAGCTTTTTTTGTCTTCGGGAGACATTTGTCTATTGTTCTTGTGTCGAAGCACCTATGGACCCAGCTCCAAAGAGCTACAGAAAGTATCTACCCACATGACAGAGATTTATGAAAGCTGAGGACATGCGCAAAGATACAAATGATGTGGCTGGGGAGGCGAGATTGTGGGCTTTCCTAGCCTGCCTACCTACATGTGAAGAGCTGTTCCAGGTCATATCCTGAGGGTGCAAGAAGTTAGTGATTACTCCTGGCTTGACGAGTGATGGCCGCAAAGCTCCCATGAGCTTACTTTGGCAGAGTTGCACCCTCCCCCTGTGGCAAAGGGGGGTGATACAGAGTCCTTAGCGTTTTCACTTTATGGCTGGCAAAGGGGATGGCATGTTGGATGGCAGCAGCTAGCAATCAGCAGGCTCTTGTTCAACTGCAGTCTTCCGGGTTAAGCTAAGATAAGCTATAAGATCACATAAGCTAAGATCAAGATGGGTGAGCTGACTCTGACAGAAAAGCAGTGAAAAATGTCTAAAAATGTGACATTCTGTATATTCTCATATTAATTTTTTAATCATAAAATACTTCTTGGCGCTGCAGCAAACAGAGCAATTGTTTTTAATGTCCCAATACTTATGGAGAAGACTGTATGTTACGCTTTTTCTTTTTGTGAGCTTTTTTCAAATGTACAGCTGCTTTTCAACAATGTAAAACTGTGAAAAGTGCTATATGAATAAATGTGAGTAGTCAGGGCCCTAAAATAACTAATAAAATTCCAGAACAACAATCCACTATATCTTTGTGTTCTGCAGTTATTTTTTATCTCTTGAATGAGAGATAAAGAGAGAGAATTTGTTGGTCACAAAGAATTTTGGAAGAATCAAATCTTTAACATGTAGCATATAACTGAAGTATCTGACTATGCTGAAAGTGGAGGAAAGGGTAATACTTTCATAATAACAATCCCTCAAACTCTGCAAACCACTGTTTGTTCTATTTGGATTATCTAGAGAGCTTAGACTGTGACTGTTCAAACTTTGGTTTAAGAAGACATGGTTGCCATAGTTGCCATGTTTTTTATGTGTGGGCATACAGTGGCCCACACATGTATTTGGACAAAATGTATTTGGACACTTCAGCACAGTTCTGGAATGTCATTGAATTAGCTATCTAAATGTCAAATATCTAAAAATCAAATGGTTTCTACAAACACATATGCCAGATCTTTTTTTAGAATGTGACCAGTTAGTTAAAAGTAATTACACAAATGGCAGAGGAAAATGAAGTACAGAGTGAATTTTAGTGGATGTATAGAGTCAGTTTCCCTCCTGTTCACACACGTGTTCTAGCAAAGTATCCACTGATGAAGTTCCAATTTACTATACAAATAATCCAATAACACTTCTCAACCAGAAAGTGTCCAAATACTTTATTATACAGAAAGTGTCCAAATACTATATACTTTTCCACTATACTCGTATTTACCACTAAATTTCTGTTTGTTATTAAAAGGTTTATTTTATTGATGTCTACTGATACCATGGTAATTTATTGTCAGTTCATTTAACAACTGCTGGTCAAATAAAAAATAAAAAAGTCTTCTTCCTTCACGTCTTGAGAATCTTTTGTCCCCAGTACTCATCCATTCTTGCTCCTCACTCTCCCTTTATCTCTGTCTCTCTCTTTTTCTCACTCTCTCTCTTGACCTCTGGGTCTAAGTGTAAGTGAATGTTTCCCAAGGCTGAAAGAGAGGATTTTTTTTATACAATGTAGAAATTAATGGCAATAAGGGTGGAATGAATTACTCCTGACACCTACAAGCATGTGAATGTCCATCTCCATATTACTCCATATCATATTATGCCACACACACATTCCATGGGGACATTCCATAGACTTGCTGTTTTTACACCATTGAAACCAACAGATCTCAGAGGAAGTATAATGCAAGATTTCTTTAACTTACAGCTGCACTTGTGGTAAATAACGTGTATTTTCTTAATGTCAGCATATTAACGCCAATTTATAACTTCAACAGAAGTTACTTAACCATCTGCTTCAACCGACAGGAAAGCACCAACATTTCATGCCCCAGCAGCCCCTAACACTCCCGCACTCACAAACGTCTAAACCCTTGTATTTCTCTCCTCCTCTTTTCTCTCATTCCTCTCACACCTCCATTCTTCATCAGCTTTTATATTCAATATATATATTATATATATATATATCCGCTGATATATTGTGACAGGCTTTCGTGTGTGTGACAGCATAAAGACTCAAATTAATTGTTGTGCTACACGTAAAACATAAACGCCCTATATGCACTTGCATATGCACTTTACAAAACCTATTCAATTTTCTATGAATTAAAAAATTACTTCCATAAGAATAGCTGTGCATATTAATTCAAACTTTTTTCTTAGAATTGTTACAATAAGTTATATATAGTTATAAAACTAGTTATATAAGTTGGAGGGAATTTTTGTATTTCTTAAAAAGAAAAAGACATTCAAATACAACAACTAAGTGTCCTTTGGGTGTGTTTACAGCAGGCAGTTATGTTCTAGCATCCTAAGGAACTTATGTTCTAGGGTCCTAAGGAACTTTTGTCATTGTAAGACATTTGTAGAAAGTTTAACGCAGCCTTTTGTAAAATTCTATCAGATTAATGAATTCTCTCTGCTTGTCTTTGTGCCTGTAGCCCTGAATGAGCCCACCATAGACTACGGTTTTCAGCGCTTACAGAAGGTGATACCCCGGCATCCTGGAGACCCTGAGCGTTTGCCAAAGGTATCACTTATAAATGGCATGTTCACAATATCAGCCAGTTCAGAGATAAAAGCTTTAAAAGGCATTCCTTGTGGTTCCCTTCCAAGGACACTACATATCTACATATATAATAAATATTTAGAGGCCTCATTGCAAGATTCACATTCTATTAAGACACATTCTATTTAACTAACAGGCTTATAAATTCCAAATGTTTTTGAAGTCCTGTAGCTGTATGCATTTCACCTGATGCCACTATTAGGTGATTCTAGATCCTCTCCCCTTGATTAAGAATGAGCTGTACAGCAATAAATTGTAGTGCTTTATATGTTTTTCAAGTTGGTCCCTTTGGTCTGAATAAAACAACAGCATTTATATGAGCAAAGGGTCAGGATAATTAGTACTCCTATATACTAATATACTACTAATAGTATATTAGTACTAGTATAATGAGGTAATCACTATCTTGCACAATTCATGGCGAATTTTATACAGATACTTATGTTTTTTTTTCAAGTAACCGTTCAAGTGCAAAGTGCACAAGTGAACTTTCATTCCCATTTACCTAGAGTCTGCAAGTTTTGGAATCACCCATATTTTTTAAGTTTGTGAAGTACTAATTGTACTTTCCCAAGAGAGGAAAGTACACAAAATCTCATGCTCCAGTTTGCATAAACCAGCACTTAATTGCAGTGTTGTTACATGACCAACAGAAATATTAATCCATAATTAATCCATAATTGTGTCCTATTTAGCAAAATCAGAGGTGAGTGATACATTCACCTTTAAATGTTCACTTTCAGTATTGTAGAAGTACAAAGTATGTTTTGCTTGACCAGTATATTCTGGGACAGCTTTTTATGAGGAAATAAAAATGTTTTGTATGAGTGAGTGAGTGAGTGAGTTTAAGAGCATGGGCACCCAGAGGTGATCCATCATGGTAAAGTCAGCTGTCCAGTGTAGCCCCCAGGCAGGTCAGCAATCGAAGTCTCCTCTGGCCAGACTTTATTATTGCTCCACCACTGGTAATTGAGTCACAGCAGAGGGTGTGTGTGTGTTTGAGAGGAGGAAGAAAAATTATACACACTGGCACCTCTGACATTCAGAACAGTGTTGAGCTCAATAAAGGGGTCGGACATATGGAAGAAGAGAGAATCATACATAATCTCAATGTATGATCTCAATGCATACATAATCTACAATGTTCTTGTCCTTATTGAGTTTATAACAGTTTGTTGATGTGTTCTTTTTTCCAACAGCTCACCCCAATTATTTCAGCCAAACTGAGTGATATATTTAAATTAAATAAATTAATAATACATTTCTTACATAAATGATATATATATATATAAAATTATAATAATATGAAGGATTTGAAGGGATTTGTTCAATTTAGCTAACTTCTTAGTTAGCCAAATTACTAAGAATTATCCCCACCAAACACAAAGAACTTAGACCTTTGAAGAGTGTGCATTTCTTAGTCCAAAGGAAAATTGATATCACTTGTCACTTGATTCTTGTACACTGAGCTGAGATTCATATAGAAGCTGTATTTTTTCAGCTCAAAACCAGACACAGACAGAACAGAGTGACTGGAGGACAGACTGTGTTGTAGCCATATGAAAGGATTAGACTGGTTTGAATGTTCTGCTGGACATCCACATTGACACTAACACCTGCCATAGCTCTTATATCTCATTCATAATGAATTATTATGAATGAGAAATGACACACAAGAACAAATCACATTTCAGGCATCAAGGCAACAATATCTCATTTTGCAAAACATTTAAATACACTTTCTTGGTATTAGAGAGAGATAACTGCTTTGTGAAACCTCAGATTTGCTAATATCATCCCATTGTCACATTGTTAACAAAAAGTAAATGGTGTTGTCATGCATCACAGGTGATCTAATCAACACCCCGACAGTGTGCATTAGCAAAGAGTGTATTTGTTGTATCAGTTTCAGAAAGATGATCAATACATGATATCATTTTCTGTAATGGGTTTTGAAAGGTGTTTGGTGAGCGTATAGGCTATTGTTTTGTTTGAGCATCATCTGGTTATGAACCCAGAAACCCAGAAATCTGAGTAACAGAAATAGCTTTAATAGAAAGAACAATACAGTCTAGACAAGAAGGCTATGCAAAAAAGGTTTATTGAAACGAATACATAGTGTCAAGATACATTTTAGATAGATACATTGTTGAAAGTGTGAGGTTTATCAGTGATTTTGCTTTGTAAAAATAATGATAGTATCTATTTTGTAGTTATGATTTCCCTGCTGGTATGATGTGACTTTTTGACTTTTATAAGTCTTAGTACCTGGATCAGAGTCATGAGAAACTTTTTTATTTTATTTTACCTGTGTGATATGTTCAGTTCAGTTTTTTTCTCCACAATATTCATCATCCACCTCCACTTCTCATCTTGTCCACTGGATCTGATTGATGTGTTGTCTGTATATACACGCACATGGAATAATGTGTGAATTTAGCACCTTGGACAGAGCACGAAACCCCTTATTGCTTACCTGACCCCCATCATGTTTTGTGTGCGTGTTCACACGTGTGTATGCGTGCGGGTCAATGCACCCTAGGGCTGACTGAAAGGCGATAAGTTCCAACACCGTGCTCACACACAAGCTGAAAGGTTAGATCCTGGTGAAAGTTGCATTCAAAGGGGGAGCAATTTTCTGCCTGTCACTCTGTTAGCTGGAGCTCTTTAGCTCTTTAGCATTAACTTCTCCTTAAGACCTCCCACATGTGTACATACACGACAGAGAGGATACTATGAAGAAAATAATATGCATCCCAGAACACTTTGTGTAATTCAAACATTGTGATCAAACATTAAACAATAAAATTAAACATTAAACATTAAAATAATGAGCCTTGTTCACCATACATGAGCAGAACAAAATTCTGTGTATTTGTAAAACCATCTCTGTCCATGGATTAAAGTGACATGGATTAAATATTGTATTTGCAATTCACATTCTGAATGGTACAATTTGTCTATGAATAATTTTATTCACTATTATCATTTACATGAATGCAACAATTTATGTAAAAATGGTTCTATAAACCATTTACAGAATATTACACTGAAAATTTGCACTGCTGTTTGCAAATGTGTTTTTAATTTATCATAATCACCTGAAAATATTGACTGAAATTTTTTAATTTGTGAAATTTGAATCATTGGGAGAACACAACAAATACAATTCTTATAAAAACTTAAAATTTGTGGTTATTTATATTTACTGTAGCCAATTTGTCTTTGATTTCTAAAAAACACAGAAAAAGAAATAAAAAAAGAAATCTAAAAGACAAAGGGCCACATCATCACATTTTTAAAAGCTGCTGTTTTCCAGCCATGGCACTTAAACAATTATGATACCCATTGTCTTTAACCCCCGTCATGTGACTGCACAAAAAAGCATATGTTAAAGTAATTACTTATTATTAGCAGGAACACATCCCTGATTCCATCCCTGATGTACCACCATCACGAGAGCTCCTGTGAGCGCTGGCTTTCAGCTGAATTATTGCCCAGCACTGTGAAACCGAATGACCTTCACTGAAAACATAGATGCATTGTCCTTTCTTAAAAAGCAGATGTTTGCTAAAATACTGCACTTTTTCATCCTGATAGACACTGAACAATTGAGCAAACATAATGTCCATGTGTTCCACTTGGCCGCAATGTTATTAAACACAAATGCATTTTGAACAGCATCACATTGTAGAGTTACAAGTATAACAGACTGTAAAATAATGAACTGAGAATGAAACATGTTCTAAATTTCTCCTATGTTTGTTTATTCTGAAAACAGGAAGTGATATTGAAAAGAGCCGCTGATCTGGTGGAAGCTCTTTATGGAATGCCCCATAACAACCAGGTGAAGACCAATCACAGATTATTATTGATACATGGCACTTCCATGGGTTCCATTCACATTGAGTTTGTGTTTAATGATTTTGTGTGTTGAAAGGTTATGTTGGTGTGTTTTTGGCTTTCCTAATTTCTCTGCTGACAGTATCTGTATCTGATCACAATCTCTGGGACCTAAACCTGTCTGTAATTAAAAACACACATATATGTCCTATGTAAGTGCTATACTGGGAGATGATTGATTATATCTGTAGGAAATCATTCTTAAGCGAGCAGCAGACATTGCTGAGGCCCTGTACAATGTGCCACGAAACCACAACCAGCTGACTGGCCTGGCCAACAGCTCAGTCCATGCGAGCATCATGGGAGTGAACTCCTTCACAGGACAGCTTGCTGTTAATGTCTCAGAGTCATCTCAGGGTGGAAGCCAGGGTGAGATATTCTGTCTCTTCATTCTCCTCCTTCATCCACAAACACACTCTTGCACAAGTGCTATATAGAAAGCAAATTATATGTTGGAAAAAGTTTATTTAAATTGTTACTGTTATTAAGAGATTTTAAGAATGATGTTTAATTAAGAGTTATTAAGAGATTGTTCTGATTATTAAGATTTATTACAAATGTAATAAAGTAGTATCATAGTCTTTGAATTATCTTAAAGTACCATGTAAATACCATGGTAAAGTATGATATACAATCAAAATACCATAGTATTATCATTTGAACATCACTGTACCATGGTATCACTTCTGTAAGGCTTACTAAGTTGTCTTTATGTCTGGCTGCAGGTTTCAGTCGTAACACAAGCAGCGTTTCTCCACATGGTTACGTGCCAAGCTCAAGCCCTCAGCAGAGCACTTACAGTGCAGTCTCCACCAACATGAATGGCTATGGCAACAGCGCCATGACCAATCTGACTGGCTCCCCGGGTTTCCTGAATGGCTCTGCTGCCAATTCACCGTATGCCAGTGAGTATCAGGCTGTGATATTCTGTTTAACATCAGCTGCTTAATCAGAAATCTAATAATTTATGCAATAATTAAGCAGTATTGTTGTATTAAATATTAGCACAGACTGTCATTGAAGATACTGACAGTATACTGATTAGCGGATACTGATTAGTACAACAGCATGATTGTGATATTGCTTTTATTCAACAGTTCAACAAGAAATACAATAACTGACATTTCATCACATTTTGATGAGATATTTGGTTTAGAAAAGGTCACAGCAGGACAAAGCAGTGCAAACACAAACATGCCAAGTAATGCACACAGTAACATGTTCCAGTGCATTTATATGGTATATCAGCACGCAAACTGTTGTGGAGTGAAATTTGACAGTAGGAGGCTTTAATTCACAGTTCACAGCATAATTCACAGTAATTCACAAGCCCTTGTTTCCAAACAAACTTCTGTGTTTGTGTTTGCATAACATTGCAGGATTTCTGACAGTAAGGTCTGATAGAATTCCCAAACAAGAATTCCCACAAATCTCCTCTTTTCTCACACTCTTCAATTTGTCTGACAGTGCCACCTTCCACCAGCTGTTATTTTTTTATGCTAATTCTTAATTACTTTCTCTTTCCAATTAAAAGACAGAGAGAAAGCCATTGAGAGACAAAATAATTGGAATATTCAAAGAGTGATGTGTTTGTTCTGTTTAATTATGACTTGAGAAGTAAGGGGTGTGTGTCTGAGGAGAAATTGGACACTAAATATTCAAAAAATTATATAAAAATGCAAAACTTTGAGACACAAACACCCCACACAAGAGAAAAAACATAGAAATTTAGCAATTCAACCCGGCCAGTTTATCCTCCAGTGACCCTCTTTAAAGAGTTCTTGATCATTTCCTAGAAACAAAAAGTTGTTGGGGTTTCAGTGCTTCACTGCCTGTATAAAAGACATTTCATTTTGGCCCCTGAATCAAAGACTGGTAATTAAATTAATAAAATAATTGAAGGGGTAACAATTCAAATTCACTACTAACATCCAGCAAAGTTAGGTAATATTAACTTTTAGCAAAGTATTTTTGCAGGCTTGCTATCTTTATCAGACACTTCTAATCTCAGAGTCCCCTGTTTAGGCTCTACGTTTCATTAATTGATTCGTTATTCGACTTAATAAATGGATTGTAAAATTGTCATATGTTTTGTAAGGTTTTGAATTTACAGAATTTATAAATGACAAAAATTAAAACCTGCCCAAATAGGTTACAAAATGTTAATTGTTAAAGAGAACTATACAATTACAGCTGCACAAGCAACAGCAAACAGCTAATATGACTGCACATATAAGGACCTCCCTGTCTGCCCTAAACTAACACAATTGGTTGAGCCAGAAGTCAACATCAATGTCCCTAAAACAAACAGAAGAAATTTGGAAGGCAGTGTTTACACTTATCAGAGTGTCAAACTACAAATATCATACTTATAATTGCCCTCCACCCACTCCTTAAGTCTATTCCCACAAGACTTTCCTGTTTTAAAATATCCTTCTATTTGTCTCGCCTCTGAATCTAAACTCCATTTCTCAACCCCACTTCCTGCATTCCTGCAGTTGTCCCCTCCAGCCCCACCATGGCCTCCTCAGCCAGCCTGTCCTCAAACTGCAGCAGCTCTTCAGGAATCTTCTCCTTCTCTCCAGTAAACATGGTTTCAGCTGTGAAACAGAAGAGTGCCTTCGCTCCTGTCGTACGGCCTCAGCCCTCACCTCCACCCACATGCGCCAGCATCAATATGAATGGTCTCCAAGGTAACATTTGCATCTTTCACAAATGGTTTTACTAGCAGCTTTGAAATTTCACAATATTTAAAGCTGCAACCCATTAAGTTAAAAAATGAACAAAAACAGTTATTTAGCAAGTACATAACAGGTCAATATTCAAAAGGTCTCCTTACCTTAACCCACTTCGCAACATGTTAATAACAATGTTTATATATATGTATAATTTGAGCTGTTGGGTCTGATTTTGAGAGAATTGTCAGTTTGATTTGAGGTTGTGTCAAGAAGAAGATCTGGCTACTAAATCATGGGTGCTGGAATGGTGGACCACTTGTATCTTGTTCTTTCAGCAGCTGTTATACAAAATAACTTTGTTCAAAACATAAAATTGCAAGTTGTGTGCAGAGATGGCTATAGAGAGGCAAAAGTTACAGATCACAGCTTTAAAAATCACAAGAAAAGATGGTGATATAAAACACATTTTTCCAACAATTATGCGATGCAAAGACGTTTTTGGTTGTATATGTATTCGTTGGCCATATTTAACACATTGAGGTTTATGTACCAATCTAGCAGCATAAATGTCTAACCTTCCTTTGACCATATACTCACCCATCAGTCTGTCAGGTATTAATCTCTCTGTCTCTTTTCTGCCCTCCTGTCCTCAGATCAGTCTTTTGTTGACTCTAACAAGTACTCCACAGCCAGCACACTCCAGGGCCTGGCCTTCTCCTGAAGTATGTTACTCGCCCATATTCTTTCCATATTCAGCCATATATTTTGTATTTTCATCCATGTGTGTTTCTAAGCTAAAATGCATTTTCTATCAGCCTAATGTAAGGTCAGCTATAAGTAATTTGTGGATTGATTCTCTGGAAAATTTCAAGCAGCCCAGTACGGCAACATTTACAATCAACATTTACGATCAACCAGTGGTTTAAGTTTGGGGTGGGACTGATTATCAGAACAATTGAGAAAAAATGTTTTAAAACTTCAAATAGCCTATATTTAATTTTCTACTTTAGTAGAAGCAGCTGTACAAATGAAGGTATCCAAAAATATATAACTGTGAAAACTGAAATTGAAAATGAAAGAGAAAGAAGGAAAGAAAATTAGGAAGAGAAAAGGAAGAAAATTCAAAATTGATAAAATTAATAAACAATGATAATAACACAATGTACAAAGCAAATGTTCTAAGCTAATATCAGCAGTCTCCCAGTAAGCAAGCCAACAGGGCAACACTGGCAAGGAACCAAAACTCCCAGTGATGTATAAATGGAGAAAAAAACCTTGAGAGAAACCAGGCTTAGCAGGGAGGGCCAGTTCTTCTCTGGCACGCTAATGCTGATGTCCTTAGCTAAAGCTAAAATAAAAAAGATGTCCATCACATATTCCCGGTGCTTTGGGTGGGCCAGGTGTCGCTGTATTTATTGCTCTATGGCACGAGGATGAGCACCTGACTGTACCGTAGCAGGGGCAGTTTTCAGGAGGACCTGGAGCTTGGGTAGATCTGTCGGATGTTGAGTCCATCTGTAGATGTAATCTATAGCTACCCCGGGATTGAAACCCCGGGATAGAAAACCAAAACAGAGAAAAATTAGCGTAGCTGCTGTTCATAATGTTAAGAGCATAATTTATTTACTTTGAGTTAGAATGAGAAACAAGTGATGAGAAGATTATAAGAATGCTTGGCTAAATAGATATGTCTTTAAACTAGATTTGAACTGTGAGAGAGTAACTGAGCCCCAAACAGCATTGACAGTCACCTATAGCAGTAACCAGAGAACACAACCTCTCTAGAAGACTTTATCTCTTTTCCTTGTTCAGCAGCAGTTGTTGTTTTGCAAATGTTTTGACCATGTTCACCTAACTTACAGTATAATGAAAACAATAGAGTGATTTTTATGCCATAACTTGACATGATATTGCATGATATTGCATGCTGAGAACTTTCATGCTTACAAGCATCCATGTGGATGAATTAGATTTTCCCACATATAAACGAGCCATAGTTTGATGTATTGATTGATGTATTTAAAGAGTTTAAAGAGGAAAATATGAAACAGCCCATAGTAAAGAAAAATCACAAACAAGATCCTTTAATATCTCAATTTCTAATATCTACTATTATATTATTATCTCCTGTAATATCTAATAACCAAATGCAGTAATCTCAGTGTCTCCTTTGGCATTTTGGAAGATCTCAACAACATTCTCAGATTTGCTCAGACACCAAAATCTGAACTATCCTGTTCGCATTAATTTTTATTTATATACTTGTATGTCAACAGTTTGTGCCTTTTAAAATTTTAGGTGCTGCCCCACCTTTACTTTATTTAATTTCAGACTTTTTGCTCACACTTCAGTTTATTAGCAGATCTATTTCAAAAATGTTTAACAGAGTGAATTAACTCTCTCTCTTTCTCTCCCTGCAGTGATCCCTGGAATGATTGTTCCTCCCATGTAGGGCGTGTTTGTGCATGTGCACATGTGTGTGAGTGTGTGTCTGTGTGTAGACAGGGAGAACACACAGCACCACTGGTCTCACAGGGCATGTGTAGAAGACTCAGGGTTAAGTGACACGGGACTGACCCCGCAGTTCTGCTTTGAAGGATGAAAAACTACAAACTCAGGCCCTTTATAAACTGAGTCTGCTTTAAAATAAAAGTAGAGAAAGAACAATATGACAAAAATCATTGAACTGAACTATCTTACCTCCTTGTTTTAATGTTGAAATTTGTACTCACCTTGTAGACACTTTTTAGGAAAAGAGGCACAGCACAGTTGATGCTTACCTGCCCTATCTAAACTATAACATAAAAGGTCTATTTATTTAAATAACTGAACAGTTATTGATTTGCCATCATATCTGTGTGTTTCTGTGTGTACCACAATTTTTATGAAATGACACAATATTGCAGTGGTTTCTGTTTATTATTGTATACGCTAAATAAAGGATTACCAGTGATGTATGTGCAGTAAATGTCCCACTGAATTTAAAAATTTGCTCTTGAGCTTGAACAACACTTGTTGACTTGCCAGTCTACAAATGTGCCAGAAATGTGAAGTTAATATTAAAAACCATAATATTAAGTCCATAAACTAATAAAGTGGCAAAAATTACAAGCCACAGAAAAGTTGCCAAAAAGAGCATTTAAACTCTTTTTTTTTATTGTTTCTTTCACGCCATGATGTGTACACTTATATTCAATTTTGACCAAACAAATTAGCTTTCACCCTGATTGTTCAATTGACACGACTCATTCTGACATGACTTAAAAGTAGAATTTGATATTTCTAATCTCTGTCCAGTCTTATCTCATAACATTATTACACAATGCCTAAACATATATAACCTACAGATTCATAGTAACACAAAATAGATACTGCACAACCAAAATACACAACATACACAGGGGAAAGGGGCTGAAATAGCCCCAAACAAAAGCTTACGCTACCTTTTTTAATTAAAGTATGAAGGATTGTTGTTTAGTGGGGTCGAGAACAAATATAAGTGCGTAAGTGTATGTCATTTTAATAATGTTTTCTTTTTAATTTGTTTGTTTATAGAAAAGCTGTTATAAATTGTATCATTTAGTTTGCAGTGTGCTTCCTCCCACAGACAGATAATGTTAAGAGTTAATTTATTAAAAGATAATGAAAGATGATTTGTTTTTCATGTTCATTGGAGCTGATTCATTTATTGTTTAAGACCAGAATCATCATCCAGAACAGTTTAATTCTACCACTGTGAAATTTCTGTACCTGCAATGAATGATCAAATGTCTACACAAAGCCATTACTTTTTAGTTCTAGTACATGCGGTTTTGTACAGAGTGATAAATATGTTTGATTTTGTAATTTTCTCTTTTGTTTAGCCAAAGTATTTTTATACATCAGAAAGGAGTTATAAGGCAGCTTTATTCTAATGTAACTGATCTAATGTTTACGGCATATTAGCACATCTCATTCACTTTAGCTGTGAGGTTTCACAAAGGAATATATGTAGGATATCCACATTAATCATGTATGTACGTATTGCTTGACAATCTGTACATGTTTCAGTCATCCTCTCTTCATGGTCGCCTGTTTTTGCTCTTTGGCAATGATCTGTCTTGTTTTTTTTTGTCATCTGCCAATTTATGTCCATAAATGTAATTTTTAAATGTATAGCAATTTTGTAAGTCAAAGTACCATTCCTTTTAGCCCATTCGCTATGGTGATTTGGATTTATGTTAATATTAATGTGTGTTGATATACCATTTTGTTGCATATTTTGTTTCAGATGGCATAATTTGTTAAACAGTATATACTTTAATGCAATTAACTTTTATAAATATTCACATATCTGTTTCTTTATTTTCCTCTCCTTGCTTATCTTATAGAAGTGTACCAACAACCAAATGTCTTATTTATTTATGTATGTATTTATATAATGCATTTAGATGGTTTTCATAGTAAAAATGGTTAACAGGTTATACTGTAGAATAGAAGAACAGTCTATACAGTTATTAGCTCATACATCTCATTCTATAACACTCTCTCTTTACATGCCATGTTTTAATTATTTTTATCCCATCATTTTCTATTGCATTATGTCACCAAATGTTTGCCTCCAAATAACACTGGAGGCATTGATGAATAATAAAATACATAGTTTAACAATCAGGGATGGGGAGCTATTTGTCCTGATTGACAGGGATGTTGTAAAAATAATTACAAACCTGCGTAATGTTTGAAATTTTCCTAAAATTAATGAGTGGGAGGGGACAGTTGATTATGGGACTGATGTGGATCAATGAATTATCAGTTGAATGAGATTTTATTCATTCATTGAAATAACTGATCTATGGTTTTAATGTATGATTCTGATAATGCTGTTTATATGAACTAAATAAAATTATTAGAATGATGTGTGCATTTACATTTTCAATACAACTAAATAGGTTTTGATATGCATAGACTGAGCAATATTTGTTTATTGTTGGATCAGATTTCTTGTATATAGTATTGCTGTCCAGATGCTGAGGTGTTGTGGCCAATTGCCAGGGCTTTGCCATGCGTTTGCTAATGTGCTCTAGGATTGTGTTTTAGTTTGTTGCTGTGCAGTTGTTTGTGTTTTCTGGGTGGCTTGTATTTGGTTGCTTGGAGGTCCAAGTCAAAAGAGATCTCCAAGTCCCAATATACAGTATACACAATAATATTCTGGTTTCTAAGTATGGCTCAGGCCACCACTGTAATGTAAGTGTAAGGGTTTATTAGTTTGTTTAATTGTCTACAGCAAAATCTCCATGTTATTACTAGACACTTACCTGGTAAGTGTCACTTGTCAGTACGTGTGCTAAGATCAGCATTTTCCAAATGACCAGGACAAGCACACAGATCCTGGTGATGAAATGGGAATTAGTGATCCATACACACTAAATAACTGAGATAATTACAATCCATGATGTCAGCTTAAGTCCCTTAAATATTTCACAAGGCACCATCTTTGGGTCACATGGGCCTAACAAATACTTTAGTGGCCTTATAAAACCTGCATTAAAAGCTCAAAGACCCCTATAGTACAGAATAGTAAATATATTGTCTATCTCCTTTTGTCCCCCTGGAATAAATGTACAGCACAACATTAGGGTAAATTTATGTTTATTTTGTCCTTGTGAACTTTTAAAAACACCCTTAAAACACTTTTTTACTTCTATCAGAAGTTTAATGTATGATATACAGGCATCTTTTAAATTCTGTTACTTCCATCATTTGCTGGTTTTTTTTCATCTCAAATTATGTATGTGCTTGATAACTTTCTTTGATAGGAATTATATTTTGTAAATTTCTGGAATAAATTGGTAGACTCTTGCTAAAGCTAGTTTCAAAGCTAGCATTTAATGTGTCCTATTAATACAATTAAATAATATTTTCATACTTTGCAAAATTTGATATTACAGTGCTTGACTGTAATATTTACTTTTTCTTTATATTTTCTGCTTCACATTTTCTTCACACAGGCAACATTTGTATACAACTGATCAAAAGAAATAATCTGTTGAAATTTGTTCTTATACATATCAGTCTCTGGGCAATTCAGACAGATCTCTTTCAGTCATTTGTATTAATAAAAATATTTCATTTTACAAATGCCTTGGTAAGTAGTGCTTTGAAGTGTACTTTGCCTTAAGGGGACAAAATACCAGTGCAATACGCCAGTGCGGAAGGAGTAAACTACTTTGGAATATGCTAGAATGTGCCTTTTGGGAATCTCAGCTCTGTCCTGGTTATTGTTTGAATGATTCCATTATTTTCAGTTCTCACCTCTCATCTGTAGGTCTGTTTTTCCATTCTTCATTGTGTTCATTCTGCTCAGTGGGTCAAAGGCTATGGTTGCCCAATGCTGATCAGTGCTAATACAGAGACCCTCTCCAAGAAGCAGAGTACCACACTTTCACAATATTGAGAAACTCTAAATGAGCACAAGCCAACAGTAACATAAGCAGGGGGTTTTGGGCTTTGGTAAATTAAGTAAACTGAAGGTTGTGCAAGATGAATATAATGTTGATTCAAAGCATGATTCTGAAAGCCTCTCAACCCGCTCCTATTTTTCCAAAGTCCATTTTGTTGTACAGACAATACGCTGACCAAATGTTGAGTAATACAATTCATTGTGATATTTGGCTCTCAATATTTGTGTTGAATCAGTGTGAAGGGTTACAGTTCAGGAGCTCCTGCGATAATATCTGTAATACATTTGTTTCAATAATGGCTTACATTGCCTTCAATGTGAGGTTCTGGCTGTATTGAGACGTGCTTTGGTTTTTGATGTTATTAAAAAACGTTGTCCAAATAGTAAACTTTAAATTGAACATTTCTGTATTAATCATTGTAAAATTTTAAAATGTATTAACAGACACAGCCCTTTGTCAAATGCCATCCTGATGGATATAGAATTAAACAAATTGATTAAACAAAAAGATTAAACAAAATGTTACGAATGTTAACTGCTCTGTGTAGAAGGTCTGTCATTATTTATTCACCCATATGTTGTTTCAAATGTTTTTCTTCTGTGGAATAGGAACAATAGGAACAAAGGTGTTTAACAGATTGTCCAATTAAAAATACAAGAAAATGAAATGTTGTATCCAGGTTTAGAATGACTTGAAAGAATATTTTAGAATGAACGTTTTGGATGAACTATTAAAATCATTATCCTTTCAAATCTCATATATTCAAATTTGGCACCTCAAGCCACATTGTGCCTGTGTTGGAGTCAGTGGCATCAAATATGAGCTTCTTGTGTGTACCATGTATAAATTTGCAGTACATCAGCATTCATGTTAGGATGTAGACATGACAATTCCATTCACATGTTTTAATCTACACTATATGTGATTAAATCATTGTAAAAACACAAAGTTGTAAGACCTCACAGTCTCTCTCTCTCTCAGTGTGGGGTCTCGGATCAATGTGGAGATCATAATGAAAACACACAAATTCAAGGCCCTCCCCCATAATTATTCAACATTTATTTCATTCTTTGCTGAAAAGTACAAAAAATGACACTGTTTTTTAGTAGTATTTACAAAATAGTGATATATAAAATATACAATCTCTTCGAAATGATTAGAAGCAACTTTAATTGCATCCAGAACAACAGCCAAGAACTATTTACTTTATCTATAATAATGGGCCTTATAAACCTGTAAATAAAATTAACTTGCAAACTCAAACAATATAGTCATATGCTCTGTTGCTACAGGACAATGCAATTAGTTTTAGCTACAGGAAAGCTTAAACTAAATCTGTTAGTAGTATAATCTGTGCTTTTGCAGCATTAATGTTTATTATGAAAAAATATATTTTGAGGGGAAGCTCCTACATTTTTGTTAGATAACCTAGTTTCATGTAACCAATTGCACAACTGGCAATTAGCACAGTCTAGTTCACTTTGTTGCTTATTTTAACTGCCATTTTGACCAACCATAGTGACCAATCACAGTTTTATTTTTCATGCATTTATAAGTACCTAAATCTGAAACAGAATAGATGTAGAGTGAAGATCTAACTTGTTCAAATATCTGTGCAGCAGTCTCTGTAAACAATTATATTTTGTATTATAAAGCACCTGAGAAATTAGTGAAAAATATAGACCTTCTGCTAAGAATTTCGATCCATCCAAAAGTAATAATGTATAATTATTTTACAGATGTTACTTTGCAAACAAAGAGACATACACAGTAATAATCGGTCCACTTGCTACAAAGTGACTTTGTGACTGACCAAAGTGACCGGCAAAAACTGATAAAGCTTTCCAGTTTGGAAAGAAAGTTCTTTCTATTTCTATGTGTATTATGTATTTGTGGGCATTATGTCTGAAGCTGTAGATGCTCTTTCCAGAACAGCTTTAAATGAAATAAACATGGGTATGATTAGGGGAAAAGCATCTTAAATGCTTTGAAAAGATCAATTCATTCTGTCAGATTTCAAGATACAGCGCTACTGCCTTACAAACAAAGCTGATAACTATCTGGTTTCAAAGCTGCTAATTCCTTAACAGAAGCTCTGCTGGCTTCTCTATCCTTTGGGATTTATACTTGGGTCTTGACAATGTAACTCATTTTTTTGATATTGTCAACCACCAGATCTTCCTTAACACCTTGCCCTCGCTGGGGATCCAAGGATCTGCACTCCAGTGGGTTCAGTCCTACCTCTCCGATAGATCCTACAGGGTGTCGTGGAGATGTCCAAATCACATCACATGGTCACAGGGGTCCCTCAAGGATCAATCCTTGGACCTCTTCTGTTCTCCATTTACACCACATCATTAGGTCCTATTATCCAATCACATGGTTTCTCATACCACTGCTATGCTGTTGATACCCAGATCTTCTTCTCCTTCCACCCTGTCGACCACACAGTAACAGCACGCATATACACCTGTCTGGAAGACATCTTGACCTGGATGACAAAACAACACCTACAACTCAACCTAGCCAAGACTGAACTTCTTGTCTTTCCAGGCAAACTGACTCCCTTACACAATTTCACTGTCCAGCGTGGCTCCACAACCCTAACACCAACAAGGCCAGCTAGAAACCTTGGTGTAGTCTTTGATAACCAGCTGGCATTTTCTGACTACATTGCCAAAAAACACGCTCATGTAGATTTAATTAAACTCATACAATGGGAGAATGTTATGTAGTTGATGTGTAATGATGAAGCACAGGAGATCAGGTAAACTACCTGTGTATGAGCAGTGACAATGAGGAGACTCTGGATTGTGGCACACATCGAGCTGGGTATCCAGGGGAGTAAAAGGTGAGTTTTTTCAACAGGTGGAGGACAACAGACACACAGGAGATTTGGAACCAGGAGGAATCAAGAAATATATGGTAGAAGACCATTTTGTCAGATTTTAGAAGTACACTAGTACATGTAAATAACCAGAGTTGACAACAGACTTCTAGCTGGCCTGTAATGTTGATATTCTTGGGTGTTTGTGTGTCTCTTGCAATTATCTCATGAATGTGTGCTTTGGTGTGCTGTTGAAAGTTTACTCATTTTATTCTCTCATTTCCTCTAGACACAGTTATAAAAAGTCTACTTCAGCAATGCCAACCTCAAAAGCCTCCAAAAGTTTTGGATTCATCAGGATATGTAAATACAAAGATCAATAACTGATTTGTGAGCACACATTTATCATTTTGCAAATACTTAATAACTAATTTTTAAATTTCCTTCTGGAAAAAGGAGGACTACAACAAAACTCTTGACTCATTCCTTAAAGTCACGAGAAGATATGACATCAGATCATACTTTGAAAACAATTTAAATCTGCGCTGCCAATTGCTTATGCAAGACAGTGCATTGAGTGATTGGACATGGAGAACAAGGGTGTGGTGCATTCTGGTTCACTGGGGCTGGGACCACAATGTTGTAATAAAACAATCATTGGCTGGGTGGGGGGCTTCAGAGAAACAAGGGTGAATAGAGGTCTTGTTGATGTATTGTTCTCACTAAACTAACACAAATGATGAATCCCAAATATTTACCATATACTTACTTTTGTGCTTCAAAATAGATCAAAGTTCAGTCTAAACACTTTTTCTAATGTGTGCTTGTGTATGTTGGATTGATCCTGTTTATTATGGATAGATTTATAATTTCACAATGATGTGCTAATCTAGAACTTGTATGTGACAATCGTCTATGGGCACCTTCTTCATGTAATTTAGGAAATGTGTACAGGCTGAGTGTTGTACAGGCTGCCATGTTACTGTCACTGACTAAGACAGGGGAGGGTGGCGGCCTGGGGTTTGTTTCTACCCCAGTCTGTAAAAGTTCTGTGGGGTGGGTCTTCTTTGTGTCATTGGGTTTTTCTGTGAGGGAGGGATGTGTTAAAGGTAGACTTGAGATTATTCATTTGCAGTGGTATTACTTTCCCTCATTTGTTCAGTTCACTTATGTGTTTGATAGTAATGCCTAAAATGAATTTACTTAGTTGTAATGTTAATGGTTTAAATGACTCCCACAAATGCACACATTTTTTAGAACTATGGCAATGATAAAAGGTTGACATTGCTTTAATTCAGGAAGCTCATTTGTGGAAGGAATATGTTCATAGATGCAATAATAAATATTACGAGGTGGTCTCTTTTGATGCGACAGACAATAAAATTAAAGGTGTTTTGATAATTGTTCCATTTTAGACAGAAATGGTGATAATGCTGGCAGAATAGCTTGTATGAAGACTATGGTTGGGAATAGGAAGATAGCATTTCTCTCAGTTTACGCACCATGTAGTCCAGATCCAAACTGAATTATCAATCTCACTGATCTATCTCTTTGAGATAGTAATGGGAACAGATATGAATGCTGTAATGTCCAATGACCTTGATAGATCTGGTGACAATTTGTCTTACTCCCAAACTGTCTTTACTGAACTTAACCAATGCATAACCTCTTTTTCATTAGTAGATGCATGGCGTTTATTCAACCCCTCTCAAAAATCATACACATTTTTCTCAGGTAGACACAAATCATATTCACAGTTGACTACATTTTTGCTTCCTCTTCCTTGACCTCAATGCTACTTGAAGTCGATATCTTTCCCCTCTCTCTTTCAGACCATAGCAGTAATTTTTTTGAAGCTTTAAATCAACCAGTGACCTTTGTGAGTCCCCAGATTGCCCCCATTGATACTGTGGGAGGTGACAAAGGGCTTCATAAGGAATTTTTAATTTCATATGCTTCAAGGTAGCAGACCATTTACTGTCTGTTAGATTACGTAATAGTGACAAATTTGCTAATATTACAGCAGTGAAATCACAAACTGGTAAGGTTCTGACTGACCAGAAGAGCATAAACAACACTTTTGTTCCTTCTATTGTGAATTATATAGCTCCAACTCTAAATGTGAACCCACGTCCTACACTTCTTTTATATCTACTCTTAATCTTCCACATCTGTCAGAATCAGACTCTGAGTCTTTAGATAGAACTTTATCACTTATTAAATTAGAATTATTAAATTAGAATCATCGATTAAAGTTATGAGCAAGGGGAAATCTCCAGGCTTAGATGGCATACAGTTGAGTTTTACTTACAATAGTTAAGTATAAATTATAATAATAATTTTTACTTACATAATCTCCTTATCTGAACAATTGATTTCTCACTCTGCTGTACTCTCTTTAGATGCAATGAAAGCATTCAACCATTTGGAGTGGAACTATTTGTGGGCAATGCTAGATCACCTAGGTTTTAGCTCTAACTTTATAAATATGATTATAAACCTCTCTGCTAATCCCTCAGCCTCCATTCTTCAAGTTCAAAATCATTTCCAATTGGAAGATGCACCTGCCAGGGTTGTCCCTTACTGTTTACTTTGTCTCTAGAACATCTTGGTCAAGCTGCACATCAGTTTAATAATCTATCAGGGTACAGAATGAATTGGACAAAGTCATATCTGCTCCGGTGGTGCATTCCTTCACATACTTAGGGGTAGATATCTAACCATCCCTGCAGGATATTGTATCAAAGATTTTGGATAAAAACTTTGCTAGAGTCACCTCAGATCTGGCAAATTTGACACATTTTCCTACTTCTTTCCATGTAAGAATATCTGTTGTTAAAATGAACATCCTTCCTTGTGTAAATTTCTATTCCTCTATGATCCCTTTACCCACCTGCTGACTATTGGAAAAAAAACTTGATTCAGAAATCTCTCATTATATTTGGAATGGTAAAAATTTAATTATCTACTTTACAACGTAGCAGATTAGATGTGGGCTGGTCCTTTCCAAATTATACGCTGATGTTCCTTTAATCTTCATGCATTGTCAGCCTGGTTTAAACCAAATGTGTCAACCTCATGGTGGGCTATTGAAGAATCTCTTGTTTCTCCTCACAATATAGAGCATTTGGTTTTTGCTGGTGTCTCACATAGACAATGTAAGCTTTGTTTTGGCCCAATCACAACACATCATTTTTATGTGGAGAATGGTGATGAAAAAGATCAAACTCGAGGTGGCATCATCATTCACCTTCCACAATAATAATTTTCTATCAGGTAAAAACCTATTTTACTGTCCACAATGGATTAAATGTAAAGTAAATTCCTTTGGTGACATTTACGATGACAAAGGCCTGAAACATTTCAAGATATTAAGACCCTTTGTAATCTACCAGGAACCTCCTTTTTCAAGTATCTTCGCACCAGGTCAGCACTTCGTGCATATGGAGTTCCCTGGGATGCACAATTGCCTGTACATCCCTTGCGAAAAGTAATTCTTCCCACTGACAATTCTGTTTCAGAATTTAATTTCTGCTTCAGTTATTTACTCATTTCTTCTTAAAAACTCATACAAACTATTATCTGTAACAACTATCTGGTCTAAGGATATCAGTGGTGATATACAAACTTTATTCTCTGATTAAGATTAGGATTAAGTAAAATTACTGAATTATGAATCCAGTGGATTACAGCAGAACATCTGCATTCACATTCAAGACAAAGATTGTGGTTACAGTAAGTCAGGCAATAAAAATTTCACATCTATAAACTCAAGACTTCACAACACTGTTGTGGTATATATGTTGTGGTGCCAGTAAACCCTAACTTTATCCTGAGATACACAAGGATATCATCAAGGGAAGTGACATAGATCTCTGTAAAGGAATTTTTACATGTTAGGTCTAACACCAGATATTTTTCAACAATGAGTTCTACGAGTAGATTTAGGTCAAATTTAGATTTAGGATAAATTTACAGCTCAAATAATAAACAGTGTTTTACAAAGTAATTCATGCGCCGTAGGAGTTTCACACATCTGCCTTTTAACCATCTGGTATATTTCTAATGTTCTACAGATATTTTAATGATTTAATAAAAAATAAAAAACTAGTCAAAATGTGTTTTTCCATGTTTAATCAACATTATGGCACAATGAAACCAACAGGGTGTTTTAATTAAAAACTTTGTTTTTCATTGTAACCATCAAATATATACAAATACACAATTACACAATTTTTTTTGAAAAAAAACATTTGACATTTGAAAAAAAAAATGCAAATGCAGTCAATTTGATGCAATTGCAGTAAAACCCTCGGACCTAGGATTTAATGGGGACAAGTAATTATATTATACCACCCACTTACTCCCCTTAAACTGGACTGTAATGGGGTTTCCATTACAACGGCACGTCCCTCAACTGTGCAATGTGAAGTCAGAATACATTACTGGAGCTGCAGTCAAAATAACATTACTATTCCTGGTAGTACAGGTTATTAAAAAGAAATTTATATTTCTCTGTTTTAGAACGCAGCACTTTAGGGTTCCTAAATTACAGCACTTTACTGGTGTAAGGTGTCTTTGGAATACATCTGGAATGTTCACATAGGATTTTAACAAGTACATTTTAAAATAATTTTTGTAAATATGGTGCATTAAAGATTAAGCTAAGGTGGACAGTGTACAAATTACATTTTTATGTTTTTAAAGAGTGGAATAGAACAAGAAAGGTTACTTAAAGTTTATCTTAAATTCAATTGCTTTAAGTTTTAGGTAAAATTATGACCATGATGATGACCAAGCGACAACTTAAATGAAATAAATTTAAAAATAATAATAAATTAATTATTGTAGCTGTTATTTTTCTTCTTTTTCTTCTTCCGCTCTTGAAGTATGATAGCCCACCAAACGGTACATCGTAAAGTTATGAAATTTGGCATACTTATAAAGGACAGTCTGCAATGTTACTATAGCCAATCTCAAGCCAGTCTCAAACTCTCTAGCACAACCAGCAGTTCACAATTTTGCTCATGTTTATGCTCACAACTTTTGACTGGCAAGTCCTAGAAACAAAATTCCAACGCACCCTATGACGTCAAAAAGTTATCAAAAGCTTTTTGATAGACACATCCGTTCTCAAATATTACGCAAACATATTTGACAATACGTATCTTTGCAATGAGTTGGTGTATTGACACCAAACTTGGGAAAAGTCTGTTCCTCACACAAAGCTTTAGTATGGCTAGATTATTTGGAATATTAGTGCATGAATAGTATGAACTGCAAATATTGTGCTGTTTTTTGAGCAGTGGAGCATAGCTTGTTGAATGATTTTGCTGTATGGAAAACAGTAATAGTGATAATGTTTTTTTGTTTTTTATGGTGAAATGTTCCGTTGAGAATTATTCTTTCTCCTTACAAACACAATAAATAAAATAAAATGCCCGTAATGTTGTTTTTAAAGCTAGTCAGGATGCATGTTGGGTGTAAACAGTTATAAGGGACCATAAGTGCTGACATTATCACATCAATACATGAAAACATATACAGAAACAGAGCTCAGTTCAAGCGCTCTCACCTTCACATTGACCATCCATCAGTTCCTGCTCATATTACCCTACATCAGCCATGATGAGTCAGACTTCACAATACTCACCAGAATTACCATTTCCGGTAATACCGATAAATGAATCAGAGGAACAGGATGATCCATTAACCTGTGAATGACAGCATTTGACCAAAGACCTCCCTTAATTGCTTTCTTTTTGTAGTGTCTCAATTTATTCTGCAAAACTGAAAAAGTGTGCACACACACTTGCATGCACACGCAGCAGTGCTGTGATGAAATTTATGGTTTATGATGAAAGGGGCAGGGGAAGATGCACCAGCGCTGGGTAAAGCTTATAGCTCAAGGCTTTGCTTAATGAGACTGCTGGGGTCCCTGAGGACCCCCAAGCAGAATAATACTGTTAGAGGGGAACATCTGCTCCTCACAGACCTCAGGGGCCCCACCAGCACAGAGACAACCACATACAGAAAATACAGGGTGAAAGATGGATGAGTAAACAGGTAGATGAATGGAGGCAAGATGGTGGTGACGTATACACAGGCAGGCAAACTACAGTCAGACAGACAAATGAACATGGTACTGGTACATTATATACCATACTATGTGCCATAGTATCACAGTATTTTAGTGGTACTCTAAGAAACTTCTTAGAATAACCACATATGTCATGTGTCATGAACATGGTAATCTCATGTCCAAAAACCTGCTAACACCATGACAGTTATTATTTAAAACAATGGTATTCTATTACATAAAATATATTTTACCCTTTGGTTCTTTGAGATACATGCTTTTGTTTTTAATAAATTATACCATTTTATAAAAATTCAGTAATCAGTATAAGGATTATGACATCTAAATTGTTTAGAAGATTTAGATAGCTAGTCTAGAGATAGCTAGTCTAGATGTTTTTGTTTTGCAAACCCCCTCCATCAGCACAAACTTGCTGGTTTTGCTGCCATAGACACTTGCTTGTAAATGCAAGTACACCCTGCTGATAGAATGTTTGATTTATCTGACAAGTTCAACTGCTAATCATAGTTGTGCCATTGTGTAAATCGACACAGGTTTTACAAGTTTGCTTAAAGGAATAGCTAACCAACAAGCAAAAGCATCTGTCGTGATTTACTTACCCTCATGTTGTTTCCAGTCCTACATTAAAGAGAAATTTAGAATAATTCTATTCCAAATAATGACGTGCAATGACAGTTGCTGAAACCAGAACACATTGTTCTATAAGCAACAGGCAACAATTTTAATTGCTACACAAAATCTGTAGATCTCTCATATTTAGCGTTGTTTTTAATTTTGTAATGATTGCTATGCCCCCAATTCTTATGAATTACATCAGCCAATAAATGAAAGCATATTGTCTTTATTGGATTCCATCAGGTTGTGTGTATTTCTAACCATGTCATTCTAACCATGATAGCTTATTGTATTGTTGATGCTACATTGACACAAGTTGCTCCAGTTTAAATCATGTTTAAATGCTAATTAGGAGGTTTCAGAGGCAGAAGAACATTTTTTTTTCTTTCAAAGACACTTTTTATTTTAACCAACGAGACTGCCATCCAGATCATCTTGAAACGTTGTTTGCCATTTTGCTTAATAAAGAGGGGCCTTTATTGACAGGTAAAACTCCACCCCCCCACACAGCTCTTCATACACAGTTGTCACAAAAGAAACAGAAACTGGGTGTTAGTGAAAGAAGTTTTTCCTTGTCTGTATTCGTTTCGGTCTTATTTAACAATGGTTGGAATCACACACTCGGCAGAGGAAGTGGGTGATGAAATGTAGAGCTTTACTGACAAACAAACAAGGAGAATGGTGTAAGGTAAAAACATGAAAGAAACAAGAGAGGAGGAAGAAAGTGAGAAACATGCAAAAGAGACACAAAGACATCAGAATATATATTGGGACGAAAATAGAATGTCTCTTTGTTTTGTATGACAGAGAGAAGTGTAGCTAATTAGAGTCAAAATGATAGCAACTCTCTACCTGACACAGGTAAAGAGTTGTGCAGACTCCCGCATGCCTGCCGATGCATACTGAGAATGGTGCATAAGCAGAGGTAATGGCTGTCAGCTCCAGACAGCCTTTTAGTGGCCTTTTAGTTTGGCACGCAAAAGCTGTCATGGAGTGTTGTATTACAAAGGTAGATAGTTATTAAACACACACACACAGATGTACCTGAAACAGAGTTGTCAAAGGTAACAAGCCCTCCAGAGCCAGAGCAACAGATTTGGGCTGCCAATCATTGGTGTGTTAAGTGTGAAAATAAAACAACCACTGGCTGTGTTCACCTTCCCCCACACTCCAGTTCCTGGACTCAACTTCCTCTCCCGGCTGTTGCATTTGCATGCTCTAATGTATAATGTGCTGTTTTTGGTTAGCTTTGTGATGTATTTTTTTATGATAGCTTCAGGTGAAAGGATTTGTGCACACAGCATGCTTAGAAAGAACACACATACACACATCTCTCTATTGATTGAACAAACGTACAAACAATCTTATTGAGTTGACTCATTCTCTTTTCCAAAAAGAATATGCTGAAAACTCTATGCCTTAGTTCAAAGTCAGATTCAGAGCTGTTTAAAGTCGCTCTTATTACATGATTGGCAGTAATAAAACCCTAATGTCTTGTGTTGAAGTGTCATGTCTCTTTGTGTCATGGTGCGAGCAACACCATGGTGACCCAGTTCGCTACCCAATCGGTTCAAGTTTCTTCAAGAGCACCATTCTATGGGGTTAGCTCCTGCTACCCTTAGTGATTATGTGGCTGCTGTTTCTGCTAGCCATGACCCTGTTGATGGAGCCTCTGTTGGGAGACATCCCTTGGTGTCTCATTTTCTGCATGGTGCCAGACAGCTGAGGCCTTTCTGTTGCACATGGGTCCCTTCATGGGACCTTAATAAAGTCTTAAGGGGCTTATCAGGGGATTTATCTGAGCCCCTAGAATCAACCTTAGACAAGTTTCTGACTCTCAAGGTGGCTCTATTGTTAGCATTGACATTGCAGAAGAGGGTAGGGATACTGCAGGCCAATCAATTAAACCAAGTGAAAAAAACATATTGTTATAAATACAAACATGCCCTTCCTTGCCATGTGGGGGCAAATACCCATGCTTAACAATGTGAGTTACAGCGTCAGTTAAGCTGTATGTTAATGTTAACATGTTAAAGGCTAAACATTAAATGCATTGCTCTATTACAGTCCATCGCAACCCATCCCAAACACACTGTCAGCAGGAATGAGTTCTCAAGCAGTAGTAACCCTCCAACTACCAGCAGCTGCATGCTGGCATCACCCATGGGCCAATGTCAAGTTTAGTTCACATCAGCTATAAGGTTGTGGCACTACGGTATGCTCAGTCATTAAAGCCAATTGCTTGACTCTAACTGGCTCTAAGTGCAGCACAATTAGACACACTTGACATTTGTAGTACTTCAAAATTACATTGATTCTGATCAGTACCTCATTTGACTTAATGTTAAACTGGTAACCTTTTGAATCCCTCCAGTGCATGACATTTGGTGTTCGCAGCAGGATGGTACCATCTTGATGGCATGATCTCAGATTCAACACCTGTCAAAACATCTGTGAACACTGGTGAGCTTGCCTATGAGACATCTGTGTTATGACTGAGTTATGGTTGCATTATTGAGCACAATTCTAACAATTTTGCACATTTAAAAATTTTTTTTGTAAAGTGTTGAAACATGGATGATGTTTAGCAATGGCATTATTGATAACTGTTTTTTAAATTCTCACACAGTGGGAGTTATTAGCAATGCCAGACCTGTAATGGAAGCACACAGCACACACACACAATCATTAAACTCAGATTACAGAACTAATTTGACGAGCCCTCCTAAGAACACAGAAGAAGCCATTGATACATGGGAACAAGTTAAGTTACCAAAGTAAATGCTTACAAATTCCTTTTTTTTACAAAATATGACATACTCTCTCTACACACTCAGAGCTGAAGAAAAAGGGTAAATCAGAGCTGTTGAGTGAAAAATAACTGCTACTGAAGTAATGCCTTATCCAGAGGCCTAATTCAGACAAATTTATTGGCCAAGCCAATAATGATCCTCCATGAGGGAGAATGCAATAAAGTAGAATGGGATTTAGAACTGTTAGTGAAATGCTTTCATAGCAACTGAAAGCATGTAGAGAAAAATAACATAATTATTCAAATAAGCATTAATATACTTCACTGTTATTTTAGCTTACTGTAGAGGTCAATATGCATTCATAAACTACCTATTTATGTATAATTTATACTAAAATTGTACAAAAACTTACAAATTATATTTTTTTGCCACTGTCCTTAACAACAAAAAACTCAGTGCAAGTTTACAAAGAGGTGTAGCAGAGTAAACAACAAAAATCTCAGTGCAGAGTAATCACTATGTAAAATATTCAGTGCCAAAAAAAGCCAAAAGCGAGCATGCTGATAAGCAATACAATTATTTTTTATCTAATATATTTACTAATTTTCCAAAATTCAAACCTGATCATTACTTTTTAGTGTGTTTCCCAGAATAAAATGGAATCCTGGCAACATTTCTCCTCACAAAAACATTTCTTGTGCCATTTTGAAAAGTCAGTTTAACCCTCTAATATGTTATTGCATTTATTTGGAAGTGTTTGGAAGTACCCAACAGTCACATTTCATCAAGAAAGACTCCCTGTAAAACTAGTTCCACAAACCAATGTGTGCATGCAACCTGCAACCCGGGTTAATCAGCTTGTCAGAGGCAGTGGATGTCTGTCCGCACTTGCTCAAGTCTCGTCAGTAGCACCAGGGCACATGTGGCAGATCTTCCCCTTTATGCTTCTCTTTCACTGGGATCTGGTGCAGGCCTGGTGTGGGAGCATGACAGGTGCTAACGGCGGATGAATGCTGTTAAATACGAGGATGACAGGTGAGCATAACGTGAAGATGGCAAGAAATTTGGTAATGAATGGCATCTGCTTGTACGTGTGAGGTTTCAGTTATCCACATAGGCTGCATTTACACTGGTACAAAAAATCAGATTTTTTACTCACATCTGACACAGATCGGAATTTGTTGCACATGTGTAAACATGAGATCAGATTTTTTCGTATCCGATCTGAGCCACTTTCAAATATGGATTTTCTGGATACATATCTGATATCCAGACATCCAGCCTGCGTCTAAACACAAATATCAGATTCACCTTGGCTATAACATTACTGTTCCACGATGGATTGTGTTGAACATCATCATCCGACTTAAGATCGGATCTGAGCATTAAGACTTGCAGTGTGAACGCAGCCATAGAGTCATTCCTAAATCACGAAGATCAAACTGCAGCTGAAGGGTAACTAGAGGACAGTCAATGAAGTCCTGTAAGGTTAGTAGGAGACCAAGATGTATCAACTGGTAGAGTTTGTTCTATAGCATTTATACCACGATTGATGCCCAGCTATCAGTGGACATGACTGTTCTGTATTAACATATAAGAGCAACAATAAAGCAAGGATTAATGAGAAAATACAGAGCAGGAAATGTCTTGAGCAGGAAAAGATAAGGTGGAGTTGGGTCGAGGCAGACTATAATTTCTTACATCCTGATTGCATCAGGTTCTGAACATCTCAAAACTGATACCACCTAATGATCATCCTAAATAGGGTAGCTCTTTAAAAGATCGAAACTAATCATTTTGTCCATGTGCAAACATGCAATGCTTCATGACACCTCTCATTCATTAAACTGGGTGTAAACTACTTACATCCCAACTTCAGAGGAAGCCAAGTAGGAAGGAATAAAATGAGCAGATGTTATTTATTGATTAAGCATATACATGACTGGAAGAATTTGTCCCAAACAAACTAAGCCGCTGCTCTTGTCAATTAATTCAATTAATTGTTCATTTTCATTAAGTAACAACAGGCAGCTTAAGCAGGATAATTATTCACACTGTATCTCATTTCAGGTCACTGTGATGCGATTGAAAAAATTGTGACTAGTCCAGGGGCCCAGAAAACCTATAGGCACCCCCCTTACTATTAGTTTATATTTACAGAGGACAAAACATGTTTAGATCCATCTAAGAGAAAAACAAGATAGATTTACACACCCCACTGATTGGGTGACAGAATGCCAAACAAAGCAGCTTTTGGTTGCCATTTGTACTCTCAATAATTACTGCCACAACAACAACTTTGCCTTTCAACTGCAGTCAGAAGTCAATCTGCCGTGCGCGAGTCAGCATGCTGCCCCGCTGGCAACACAGAGGTACTGTATGAGTGCATGAACAACACTGCATCGCTGAAAGCCAATGGATAATGTCTAGATGTACACCTTAGTGAGAGCACATGTCATATTCAGTCTGACACAGACAAAAACAAAGCTGTAGAAAGTACAGTTCATTACTGTGATGTACTTTTGTAAAAAAATAACTAAAATACAATATGATTCCTATATTTGTATGTACAATAGAAATTTAAGCGTGCATGTACTGATAAAAATGTTTATTTAATAAACCTGGGTTTCCCCATTTTCGGCCAGGGGTTAACAGAGGTCACTTAGGGGTTGCCTCTCTTTAATTTTTTAGGGGATCTAGTTATGATTTCACTCATAGCCTCTATCAACCCTATGAACACAGAGACTGCTTTCATAGAAGCACCAAAAATAACTTTTAACTGAAAACAATAACTAGGTTAAACTACCACATATTCTGTGGATCCTATTCTGTTTTTGAATGTAAGACAAATATAGAATATAACTGAACAGAATATAAATTCTTAATAAGATAACATGATGTGTGACTGCTGATTGGTAAAATCAAATGCAGTTTCTTTTAAAATAACATCTGCACAAATAATGTGCTACGTATTGTCATCTACTGAAATGAAATGTTTTCTAGGTCACACTGCCTTGAGCTCAGTGAAATTCATATACATACATCTCTCTTCTACTGCTTTAGAAAGAACTGATGAATTATTAGTTTTAATTGAACAAGACCACAGCCATAAACAATAATATGTTTCTTTTTAATAACATTAGCATTAATTCAGCTCTCAGAGACAAACGGGGACAGACTTCCCAAAAATAAATAAGATAATAGCCATTTTGGAGAGCTGTCGTCCATGTGTGTATGAAAATAGAGTGTATGAAAATTAGTGTATGTCCTGTGTTTAGAAATAAATGCTGTTCCTGGCTACTATGCACAGTTTACATTGATTTATTATAATTGTATTACATCATTGGCATAATTTATTTATGGTTTTTTTTTTTACTTAATTTCTTATGTGTGTTGACTTCCTCATTTTCCAGTATGTAGCAAATGATGTTATATCAGAGCTTATAATTCTATCAAACAGGTCTATGCCGCCCTCTTTTGGTTCTATAGGATCATACAAAATGAAGGTGAGAAGTCATGAAGGAAAAGAAGGTAGACTGAGATTTCCCAGAAAAGATATTTTAAAACAATAAACACAATGAAACTTAAGAGTGTAAAAGTATTTTAACACCATCTGCTCTACGGAACCTAGACACTTTAATCTGACAGACAGTCACATCCAATTTGTTTTGTTTGTTTCATTTGCATGCACTGCATATGAAAAGCACCTTCCATTTTACAAAGCTAATCTTTAATTCTTTGTGGTTAGTGAGATTATCTTTTGACCTCCACAATTCAGTTGTCCATCATCAGCACTGCAGTCTGGGTTAAGTATCATCCTGTACTTCCGCACCTGTATCCCGATATAAGGATTTTACTAGGTGCCACCAGAAGTGTTCTGGTCACCCAGGAAAATGGGCAAAGTAGGTGTTTGCAGATCCTGCTTTGCAGCTATATACAAGTGATAGTATTAAGCGAGGTCCTAGTGGCTAATAATGAAAGAAAACAAGGGTTATTAGCTGGTCATAGAAACAAACTGAATTTTAAATGGAACAAGAAATTGTTTCATTTTAGGAGCCATATAAACATTCACAGCAGACAAGACATACAACATGAAATCTAAGTTGCTTAATACTCATACTTCTGTTTGTCCAAAATGGTCACAGTTTATATTGTTTTTATCTGTCTGGTTTTATATAGGAATATATATGTTCTATATATTTATATATGTTCTAAATGATATTGCTAACCACTTTACAAACCACAGTTCAAAATCATCAAAACAAAAGATAAGAACGGAAGTCTTCAACCTCTTCTTGCCCAGAGACAGACAGAAAGAAAAAGCAGAGCCCTTAGTACATACTGTGTAAAAGTTTTGTTATCATTATAGATATTTCAAGGCATTAGTATTTTTCACTTTGAGTTTACTTTGTTGTTGAGATAAATGAATGTTTCCCTTCTTCAGTGTGTTTATATTATCAACGGCCAAGTTAAAATGCTTAGTAAAATCACCTAAATTCTCCAAACCCAAAAGTATGAGCAATAGTCATTTTGATGTTTATCTTTAATAACATATGCCACAAATTAAAAAACAGAGTGTCAGACAAGTGATTTTTGTAAACAGTATTATGGATCTGAAGCTGCTTCTACTTTTAAATTAAAAGTGGTTAGTCTTCTATCGATCCTGGGGGAAATTCAAGAGGAATTCAAAAGATTTCCAGAATTAAACCTACAAGCAGAGATGCCAGTCATCTCATAACTGTTAATAAATATTACAACATATCACAACTGTTAATACATTCCATAAAGAGGAGCAGCTTGATTGAATTTCTGAAAAAGGGACGTGGGGGTGGGCTCAATGTGCAGGCCTGCTGAGACAAGACGAGGTGAGTGGAGATTATGGTGATAATTTGTGGGCCAGGTGTCACAAACAAATACAATGGCAGATGTCAATGGTAATACTGTAACACATTACAGGAAGCTTTTCTCTACTCATTGTTGTCTAATGAAACCTTCTGGAGACTAATAAAGTTCTCTGATGTAACATCACGACAGCAGAGGGAGCCCTCACCGGAATACTGACTGCTCATGCTCCCTCTGCTGAACTCTGAACTTTGAACTCAGAACTTACTTCCTGTTTGGCATCTATATAAACCTTGCTGCCACATGGCCACGTTGCGAAGTATTGCCAGCTTTACACCTGACTACTAAGCATTCTCTTTTACTGCCTGCTTTCCTGTGTTTTACCTATTGTTTGGTTCTCGTTTTCTGATTTTTGCCTTGCCCCTTTGTTTGACACCTGGATCGGACTGTTTGTTTAGATATTGATTCTCTGCCTGGATTTACGACCTCTGATTTACGTCTCTCCCTTTTGTTGTGTTGCATGGTTGGACTGTCTATGTTTATTACGACCCTTTGCCTGTACTTTCGACTTTGATTATGGATAACCCCAATAAACATCCGCAACTGGATCCTGCTTCAGCTTCTGCCTCAGCCCCCTTACATCTGATCAAACAATATGTATTTACCTCATGCGTAATCTTTGCTCCACCACTGGGTTCAGTTAAACACTGGAGTATTATCCCTAATTAATTTCACTACAACTACAATACAATAACACTCAACTTGGATGTCCAGGCATTAATGGAGGTTCACATGCATAGGGTGGATCCACAGAGAGTGTGCCATGTTTGAGACTTTGATAAAAGGTGTAAATCATGAAACATGTATGGCAGGTCCCAGTGCACTTGCTGTCAAGAAACCCTCTTCTAAAACTCTACTGGGCATAAGCTATGCCAGTCATTTGTGGAACTAAACACAACAGTTAGTTAGGAGGTGAGTGCCCTCAGCAAAAACAAGAGAAAAGGAGAGGGAAGGAAATGGACCAATTAAGTTTTCAGATCATTATGTTAAGCACAAGAGTATTCCCCAGAGACCTGCCACAAAGTTTGAAGAACTGCTGCTCCCTTGTTTTACTCATGCTACATAAGTGTGAAATGTTAGCACTAATTACACCAAAACATAATTACAGCAACAATTTGGCCTGCCAGACTTCTACACTGACATTTATGGTCTAGAATGGATAGAAACATTCTAAAGTCTACATTCAGAGGCATCCATCGATATTAATATTTATACAAAGCCCTAACTGTGAGTAAGGTGCCTACAGAGATATGTCATTATCTCATTATATATAATATAATGTAAAAATGCACAGACACACACAGAAACATTAAATAAAAATGATGGCATTATCGAAACCTCCAAGTGCCCTCTTGTTTACCTGTCTGTCTTCCTGTCAATCAAAAAAGCAGTCAGAGATTAGCTGTTGGAGGACATGCATATGTTATTGTATGAAGTTTGACCACTTGGTGTTAGAATTTTTAATCATAAAAGTATCCACACATAATTTCTTTGTTCTTTCTTTGGTTCAAGGGGCATGTTTCAGTCGAAATATTTCACCATGCTTTATGTGGTTTTAGGATGGGTGTGATTTTTGAGTATTTCAAAGAACCTAAAAGCTCTGTTGCCTTTTAATATACTATTCCCCTCTCCTACCCCAATGGTGGGTAAAGGCAGACATAAGCATGTGTCCACAGATGAGAGAGAGAGGCAAGTTAGCTTTGCTTAATGTATGCTTTATGCAAATGTATGCTAAAATAAATCAGATCAATGAATTCAAGCAATTCTGTTTGATTCATAAACATCATCCCAAGAAAAAAATAGGATTATCTGCATTAGAACCACCTATGAATCTTGGGTGTACAGCAGCTCTAAGAATTTGGACTTGATACATTTAAAAATACATTTAAGAACTCACAGATACCTTTAGGCGACCAGCTTTCTCAATATTTGAATTGATTATCCTAGTTGCAAGTGAACCTGTATTGTATGTGGTCTATTAATATTTGTGTAGTTTTATTCATGACATTCAAGAGGACGTGCAACCCATATACCTGGGAATGTTTTTGAGTCTTGACCTGCCAATTGAAAACCACTGATCTAAAGTACAGAGGCCATATTGTGTGCCCTAAATGATCAGATCAGGCATAGAGGGCACAAGCAGTTGTGTCTTGGCATATAATGTGAACGGTATTGTTTTAACATAACAGGTTAATGACGAAACAAATCAAAGATACACCAATTTAGAGTTTAATTAGCTTAATTTGTCTTCTACTTTATATTACCACTTTTATTAATTACACAAATACATTAAAGTATGATAAATAGTCATTCTAAACCACCATTTTTTATACAAAGGACTGCTTTCTCAAAACCATAAATGTTTATACTATCAAGATTCAATAGGAATCTAAAAATTCTGCCCTACATCATGAATTTTTAGTCATTTTTGTTTGTACTTTTTATATGGAAAAGAGCAACAAATATTCTGTCTAACAACTGCTTTTGTATTCCATGAAACAAACAAACAGAACATGCATACAGAAAATGTATGGTTATGGTTGTACTGTATATCTACAATGTCATAATAATTTGATTGTACTGATTTTAGTGTAATGGAAAGGTGGCAACAGATTTGTTTTCAACAACACAAAGCCATATAAATGTTCACTGATGTTCACAAACATTAATGAATGGAAAGCATGGTGAGATGCCAAGGATTTTCAACAGCTCCCAAATGTGTGGTGATAACGCATCTGCAAAAATATGCTCGGCTAGAAAGACCTCAGTCCACAGGAAGTTTTCTTCCATCCTGAGCAATGTGTGTGCGTGCGTGTGTGTGTGTGAGCGTGAGACTTCACACATTATTTTTTTGGTTGGAGAGCAGCATCTAGTCAGTAGAAGCATTTTTATTAGGAGTCTCATTCATCCTACCCAAAGTTTTCATATAAAAAAATTACAATTATTGAAAAAAACTAACAGTCAATTATTATCTTCTTAATTTCTTCCTTTTTCTTTTTTCATCAAAATAAGGTTTAGCCTTACTAAAATGCACATAAAATAGTATTTTTGTATTGTGATTTTACCTATTTAAACATTTAAATAATAAATTAAACTAAACTAACTAATACTAAATTAAACATTGTGTTAAATGTGAGAAATTGACTCAACATACAATATTATAACGTTTTGTTTATCAGACCCTTTTGTCAAAATGTTAAATAAACATGCTTATTGTCCTTGTAAAATTACCAATGGCCTATAAAGTGTCAGGAGAAAACTAGTGCTTGAAATGTTTGAAGAAAATAATTAAAAGAAAAGTTTGTTATATAACACTGTTATTAAGGATATGAAAATGTATGAAAAATATTTATAAATATCTGGTAGATATTTTTGAAAAGTCTGGAATTTTATGAAAGGCAAAATATTATAAATGTATTGTTTTTGAAAGACAGACTTGTTTTTATCATTTCTCATAGCCTGTGATCATGTAACAAAGTTAAGCTGTATATGACTGTGATGAGAACCCAACAGTGCAATAAACTACAAAGTGCAGTCATTTCCTGCCTGAGCTTGGAAACTCTCATAACCATCTACATGAAGACAACATCTGTACAGGCACTTCCTGCCTGACCTTCAGACTGGCTCTCTCGCACACACACACACACACACACACACACACACACACACACACACACACACACACACACACACACACACACACACACACACACACACACACACGTATGGATACACAATCCTGTGATCCTTAACTGAAACACACTATGTCCTGTGGAGTTTTTTTAATTAACATAACAATGTTAACTATGAAGGTTGTCCCTGATCTCTTTTCTGCACAATAATAAACAACAATTTGCTTTGATCTATAAATGTGAAATACATAATAAACTTTTGTTCATATAAACAAAAAGATATTTTATTGCATTTTGTCAAACAAACACATTACACAGTACACACGTCTGATTAGTAATTGTCTGCTAATAAAATAATAAATTAAATTAAAAACAGAATATTTCATGCTTACATTCCCAAACACATTTTAAAAAGTTACACAAAAAATATGCATATTTGTTCACCCCAAAATAAAACAATTTCACCCTCATGCAGTTTCAGACCTACTGTATATGATTTTCTTTCTTATACTTGAACACAAAAGGAGATGTTTACCAGAATAAGTTGAACAGGTCACAGAAAATCTCAAATCTTTTCACAACATTCACATCCACTGCTATCGTCACAACAGCCAATGATGTTTTACATTATTGATGTCAGACCTGACATGGTCCTGAGGCAAATGTCTGAATGCGCAGAAGAAAGTCACAAGACCTGGAACAGCATGAGGGTAAATGATTACAAAATATTTCATTTTGTACTAATTATACTAATTATCCAGTTTCAACTTTCACCCTGTAAATGTTCTTCATGTGTTGATTTGTTTGCAAATGAATTTCTCATCAACATTTTAACATTTATGGTTTGCATTAACCACATCCAATATCAGACTTACATGTGAATTCACATTGTTGTATGACATAGCATGATGTGAGTTCAAATTGCTACCATATCTAGTAAAACAGTATGTGTTTCACCAGCCAAGAATTTTGGTTATTACACACAAACACACTGTAAGATTTCACTGTCCAACCACACCCTACTTGAGAGCTGGTATTCCCACAGGCTGCAGTCATATTTTCCAGACTGTAAGAGTTGGAATAATGGCATTATGAGGTCATGATGCTGGAAGTGGAAGTGATCTTTTTCTCTGCGCTCCCATGAGAGAATATAGGGACAGAATGTTTTATGCTAAGCGTTGGTTGAAAGTTTTGTGGGTCTGGTCGACATTCTCTTAGCCCCGCTGTGGTCACTGAAGTGCTGCGCTGAGATTTATAGGTAAATCAAAAATAATCAAAATATTTAGATATCACCAAGAATTTAGAAAACTGTTTGCACAATGATTGTACAAGTAGGAATGTCCAAAAATGTCTGAATTTAAACTGAGATAGGAAATAGGATGCATAATTGAAATTCGAATCAGAATTCAAGAAAGTAGAATTACAATAGAATGATATTGATAATTTATAAATGTGCACATTGCACATTTATAAATTACAATCTGATCTTCTGTCGGCCAAAATTTGCCTTTTTGTGCTCACCAGGGATGGGCACAATTCAGTATTTAGGAGCTGGCTCCTTTTTTAAAATCTTGAGATGAAATATGAATTGAACTGGTTATGCAACACGATATTGAATTTTTGAATTTTGAAGTCAAAGACAAAAGACCTGTAGGTAAACTATTGTCACATACTGACAAAAACATGAAATAAGAGGCAGGCTCAAAATGCAGATCAAGAATGTTTGAAAATGTTAAAATGCATAAAGGGTAATCCAAACAGGTGGAACAAGGTACATGGCACAGGGCAAGAACAGCATATAAACATGAAGATTAACCCACAAAACTACACAGGGTATATATACATATACTAATCAAGGGAACAAGATACCCCTGGAGACAATTAGATTGGAGTAATACTTAAAACTTTAGAGTTTAGAGATATAAACTACAAAAACTGACTTCAAAATAAAAGATGACATTTGATAAAAACATGGTGCAGCGCCCTTTTAAGGGTGGCTCCTGATGCCTTTAACACTAAACTCCATACCCAAGTCCATTGGAGGGTAAGGTGGACCCCCAGCCAGGGAAAGAGAGCTTGTGGCATTGCTCTCACTCTTGGGATGTGGACAGGAGCCAGCTCCTAAATACTGAATTGTGCCCATCCCTGGTGAGCACAAAAAGGCAAATTTTGGCCGACAGAAGATCAGACCTCATGTATGACAGACAGCTCTTACCATAATGCTCATACGCTGTATAGACAGGTGCACATCTTCACACTGTCCTGCCTCATCTGTCACAGAGAGCCCATCTAAAGGAATAACGAGGCCAAGATAAAGGCATGGAAAGAGAGGGGGAGCTGCTTTTTCAGGCATCCCCTAAGGTTGCTACTCACTGACAGACTGCATCTAGAAGGCCCTGATGGCCCCCAGGTGCCCCGGAGGGTCCCTCACATTCTGAGGGCTGACAGCTGCTCTTTCCTCTGGGGTAAGACATAGAGAAAGAGAAACAGAAAGCAAGAATGAGAGAGTGTCTATAAAAAATTGAGTGCCTCAATTCATGTCTTGAACTACATACAAAAACTGACAAGGTTGTCACAGGGCCAGACTTTTGAGTGCAGACAAATATACACAGTTAAAAAAACAGACCCTCTTTCAGTGTTATGTCTTGCTCCTTACATGAAGAAAATATTAGGGAACAGAAAACTAAACGTACTGTGCAACTGAAATTAATCTAGCATTAGACTCCCTTTGATTTCAAAGTATTTTGGGATTGTTTTCAGACAGTTAACACAAAAATGATGTCACAATTTGAAATTGAAGTTGAAATTGTAAGAAGTCATATTTTCCAAACTCAGGCCCAAAGTTTCAGTAACTACCACAAACATTGGAAGGTCACTACAGGTGAATGTCCCAGCTAACAAGCTTAGAATGTAAGAATGTTCCCCTAATGCTTCCATTAAAGTGATCACCCAAAAATGAAAATTATTTTTCATAACTTATTTACCCTGATTTCATTCTAGACCTGATATGATTTTTCTTCTGTGGAATCTGTAAATCATCAATGGCTGAAGAAGGGTCATCTTAATCCATGATATGATGTCTTAAACCTGCCTTGAACAACACCATTCTCTCAGTCTTGAGCAAGTCCTTCATGATGAATTGAGGGGTGCAGGCTGTCCTACTTTGTCGACTGACAGTCCTACTCTGATGATTCCCAGTCCTCTCAGGAATCATCACAGGTAAGTGAAGAGAGCACAAAGTTCCATCTGTGCAGATTCAGGTTTTTCCAGCATTAGTGATAATATGTTTCCTTCTGATTACTGACAACATGTTGATGGGACAGAGAACATGGATCCCTCTGTGAAAAAAGCCCAGTTCATCTTCACTATGAGAGTGGGAGGCAGAAATAATGAAAGATGTCTGATTGGTCAGGACAGCCCTTGCAAATGTGACATGAAAAAATGATCTGTGGTTTAGATTGTTGAAAATTCTAACAACGTGTATTGAAAGTTGACAAAAAATGATTAAAACTTATCATAAACTAAAAAAACTAAAATTATCATAAAAGTATAGAACTGGCTTCTATTGTCATGAAGGGCCTAGGTTAAGACTAGGGGTTGGTTAAGCCTCATAAATATCAATTAAATTCAGTCCTGTGATAGCATTCAAAGTTTGTGATTACTCTTTTTAACAATTATATTTGATGTCTGGGATATGTTTCAAAGAATTTAAATAGTTCCCTTTCAAAGGCAAACACTGTGCCTGGTTTGACACTATGGACGAATGCCTTCGGTGTGACCGGTGTCTGACTCTCATGTCTAATCACACTAATTTAATTGTCCCAGAGTTAGAGCATGTCATCAGCTTTTTGCCTTCAGGAGCCATTTGTCTGTTGTTCTCATATTGCAGTGCCAGTGGACCCAGCTACAAAGAACTTCAGAAAGCACCCTCACTATAGAAGGTCCTCCACTTCCCTTAAGACTCTCAGGAAGGGAAAAAAGGACATTAGTTCCTGGTGGTTGGGGCCAACCATTCCCTAGCTCACCATGGATTTTGTAGCACCCTTATTGCTTTGGCAGGTCCTTTTCCCTCCCTTGAGCAATACTCAGGTAGAGCAGTACTCATCTCCCCCTAAAGTTGACAGGGGTGTCGTTGGAGTCCCATGTCCCAACGAGCAGTGGCGCAAGAGATGTCTTTATGTCACCAGCAGTGCGCAAGTAGGGTGTTATTGCATTATGTCTATGGTGATTCTGCTTCAACATGGACCATGTGGCAGCTGCTCCCTTCAACATGGTGCAGTTAGTGTTGCATTTCCCACAGCATCAAACCAGATGCAGTGTTAAATTCCCTCAAAAGAAAACATCTTTTAGTTATGTATGTAACCTTTATATGTAAGTATATGTAATCATAAACTGTGTGTTGTTTGCTGTATTAATGAGTAAACAGCATGTTTGGTAAATGAGTAAACCACTTTATACTACGTTACACTTCAACATCACGATTCACACACCTCTAGACATTTCTGCTCTCTGTATATGGTACTAACACAAACATATTTTGGTACTTTAGCTTGTGCAAAGTCCGCAATGAGCTCCACAGTAATATGTTTTTCCACACACATCTCAACATTTATTCACACTGACAAGTGGACAAGCCAATGGTGGTTGTGTAGCGGAGCTTTGGGGCATTTATCCAATTTTCACTATTTCTTATTACGAGCTGCTGACCTTACTCTGGAAAAGCATATGTGTATATGTAAAAGCATATGAAAGGTGCCTTACTGCCAATAATTATCTTCGTCACATCTTTAGGTACTTTCTTCATCAATCTTTTGGAATTGGAATTCCAACAATTGGAATGTTCTGCATAGATTGTACAAACTATTATTTATGGCTTTTCAGAGATTGACAGCCCCTGGTCAATATCTGTTCTAGTTGTGTAAAAATAGCAACTCGCTAATTTGGCAGAATTTTCCCTTTTTTTAATCCACTGAATAATGAAAGGTTTGAAACTATATGAAATTCGTTAGACGCTCATTCATGCTCAAGTCATTCATGTTTTACTTAACATCCTTTCAATTTCTTATCGACTCTCTCACTCAAGCTGAGACACTAATTGGACTGCATATTCCTCCTGAAGTGTTCCTGAGCTTCACACACTTAATCTATATCTGCTCCTCACATTCCAGACACACACTACACTCAAGATGCATTTCTTCACCACATATATGCTTTCAGTGCTGTGAGGACGTTAATTGATCTCAACAGCTCTTAAAGATGACAGCCTAAAAACAATAAACACTTAGTTCCAGGTGCAGCTTGCGCCCTCTCTGCCTGGCAAACCAATAATATTTGTTTATGTCAGTGGTGCCACAAGTCATGTCAACTCATGAAAAATTTACTGTTTTAAACCTGAGATTTTAGCACGCTTTAGGAGTGTTAGACAGCTGTTTTGAAGTCTGGCATTGTTTTATGAGCGTAAACTCATACCCAGTTCAGATAAGCTTTAAAATCCAGCCCACATTTTTGCATACTTAAATCTTCAGTCCGTTTCTAGTCAGAGTAAGAAAAAAAATGTCAGACTTCGAAGAGACCTCTTGATGACATTTATGACAGAAAATATTTTTGCACTGACCTCACCCTTGCAAGTTTTCAAACAAGTTTAGTGTTTCCTGTTGCTGCCTTTGAATTAGTCGGTGTGAAATCGAAGTCCAACTGTCAGTATTTGTGTAGAAATTCAACTGGATTTTACAACTGGATGGTATTGTGATTGGGTTTTAAAGGTCTGCCGTCTGAAGAGTTTATGTTGGCATGATGTTGTTATTTTGACAATTTGACTTTGAATCAAACAGCACAAATATCTGACCAGCACTTTTTTATTAGGTGCTAAGCACTAAAAATGCATAGATGCCTTTTGTACATGCTTTTCTTGTTCTTCCTGGTTAACTGGAGTTTCAAGTGTCAGATGGTACAAATGTACAATTTTGCACAGTGATTGAGAGAACCTCAGTATTTCTTGGGCCAACTGTTGAATCAACCAACAGCTCTAGCGCCATCAACCTTTCAAACTCCTCATTTTATCAGATTTTAAGTTCTAATAAGCTATTTGATGTACCAGAAAAGACTGTTGATTTCCATACAGAAAAGTATTTGGAATGTTTAATAGATCCATTAACCAAGAGTTTGCTGTTCACAGCAGTTTTTCTATATAGTAGGTTAAAGCAGGGGCTAAAAGATGAGACAAGCTCACTCATAAAAGGTATGTAGTGTCAAAGCAATTCTTTGTCCAAAAACCCCAATGTACAGACAGTTTACAGCTTTTTAAAAGCTTAACAAACAGAATGATTTAAGTTAGTACATTTAAAAGAGTTCTCCTATCCCATGGGTACAAGACCCAGCATTCCCCAGATTAGCAATACTCAAAAAGGGGATACTCAGAAAAGGGGCTCACCTTTTCATTACTAGTTTGTATATTTTGGTGACAACCCTGGAATGCTTTCTGTCTTGTTGGTTGTGCCCAAAATAAAATGGTTTGCATCTCAGTAAACGCAGCTACAGTTAATAAAGAATTAGCCTTCCTTGACATCAGAAGATAAGGAAATCTTTTGACAGCCATCACGGTTAAAAGCTTGTTTTCAAGCCCTGTGCTGTAACAAAGTGGAAAGGTAAAGTGTCTGTGGATGCCACTGTGACTTCAGTCTATTTTTGATTGTGTCTTTGTTTTTTTTTCATTAGTCAAACTGGGGAATGAGTGTCACCAGATACTGAAAAGCAAAGGAAAACGCCACTTACAATGCTGCCAACTTTTTATGACAGTCTAAACTGTGGGCAGCTGTTCAGACAAAAAATCTGAGCAGGATAAAGAACATTACAGCAAATGTAATTCAGCGTAAACAGTCCATAGCAGTGATGATTGTTTCCAGCTTGGAGGTACTGTAAAAAAAACTCATTGGCCTGATGCCATGCAGGGGCTGCCAGAGTGATCCAGTGGGCAGTTTGCCCTAGGGGCCAAACCATGTTCTCACAACAGTGAACAGCAGCAATGAACTAGAACTGTGTTTACTTCTAATTTTACTGATTGATAATATGATAATTTTATATTTTATCAGGGTTACATAGTAACAGAAAAATTATATTGTTTTTGGCCGAAAGTACAAGAATAGTATTTTAAATGCAACAGGTTTGGAAAAAAAGTATTTAAACAACATAAATGTTGTAATTATAATGTTGTAATGTAAATTAGTCAATAGTTATAGAAATACATTGTGTATTTTTCTGGAACAAAAATAGTTTAAAATAATTAAAATGAAAAATTTGATAAAGTCCATATTGGCTTTTTATTTCTGATTTTCAGCTTGTTTGTGACATTGTCTTTTGAAACTTTGGTGGTGCCAGTGTAATTTCTGGGTCTTTTTCCGAGACACAGGAGCAACAGTTTTTGTTTCATTGCTATTTAATCCTGTTGCTGTCTAGTAAAAACAATTGAGATTTTAAAGGGATCTTATCTGCTTTAATAGGTTCTGTTATTAAGCAGACCAAGACACAGAAAATGCACACAGTAAATTACACACAGAACACAAATTTGTATTTATGCAGAACTACTGTTTTACTGAAAATTATTTGAGTTGTATAGCTGAAATGGTTAGAGACCTGAGGCTGGGATGAGGTAAAGGTCCAGAACTTTTTGTTAGGTTTTATAAATGAAATAGACAGTGCTCATTTACTCAGCTGAGTTTCCCATGGCAGATGAAGTCCAAATCACATTGCATGGTCACGGACATTGCAATATTTTCTCTCGGTCACTACTGTAACAAATTAAAGCTGAAAAATAGCATAAAACAATGTACAATTTCCTATTGTTCTCTGTATGTGTATGCCATATGGAAACAATTGCCTTAAAACCATGGAACAGTTTGCATGTGTATATCTGTGTTCTGTTGAAAATGTAATGCATGTCTTTGTTTTGTGGAGTTTATAATTATACAGTGTTATTATTGTAACCTTCAATAGCAGGTTTCTGATTGTTGTTTCAACATGAACAAGTTTTCTTGCTGTTTAGATGTGTTTTTTTTTAATCACAAGGTGACCAAAGGTCTTTTCCCCAAGTGGTATACATTTTGTAATTCTACATATAGCATTGGTGCCCAAAACAAATATCTTGGTTTCTTTTACAAAATAGTAATAGATGAAAAGATGTTAAATAAATAGAATATATATCAAATGGCAAATTTTATTGATGTACCATGGCAATGTCAAGCTGTTAAGGAAGCTGTTAAAGTAGCTTGAACTAGCTTGATCTAAATACCACTATACATAAATATGGTAATTTTACATTTTCTTTGTATACATGAAAGTTCCATAGTACTGTGTCAAATTGTATTATGTGTATGGGCATACTCATGAGGGATTTTCTAACAGGAACATGAGGTGAGGTAATAAGTATATTTTGAGGTGTCATAGTGCCCTCTGTTGGGGAAATTAACCCCTCAGAATACTTCAGCCCTCACAGCAGAGCACAAATGAACACTTAAATAAGTAGTATTAGTATTTTTGTCTTTATATTGCATACTTCAGACTTTCTGTTAATAAAAATTGGGTCAAATTTATATATATACTTATTGCAATTGTAGTAGTTTAGTTTTCTAAGCTGTGTTCAACACAGTCTGACCTAGTAAACAATTTAGCAGTTGTAATCCATTTCAGAATTCAGAGTTTATCAGATTTACACTGAAAACTTCCTATTGCTCCCTGTTAAACTCAAGGCCCTGACGTTGGAGTAGTGGAATGGTAATAAAGTGGCTGTCTACACAGCACTTTCTCAGACTGTGTGCCCCACATTTAAGTGCATCCACGGACATTGTTTACCACTTTACCCCTCCCTGTGGCCACATCACTCCTGCATACTTTATTAACAGCCAGAAAACAGACTCAGCTGTCAATCTCTGCCACCCCCTTAGATAAACAGATCAAATAGTTTCAGAGTGATCTTGATGTCCTCATCTTTTCATATCTGCACACAACGGTCTTTCAGCTCCGAGTGCTATACCTGAAAAACATTAAGCGCTGTCTTATGTCTGTTGTTACTCTGTACAATCAATGTTTCTTTGGCTTGTTTGATTGCCATCAGGTTAATAATTTATTCATACAGTGTTTATGTGAAAGGTTGCTTTTTTCATCTCCATCTAAATCCATCTTTAAAATCTCACCATTTCACTGGAATTCACACAGAAGGCAATATGACACAGGCTTCTGAGAAATGGACCCTATATTGGAGATGACATCAGGAAGCTGGCGTTCAAACCTCCACTGATGTCCACTGTCTGTGACATAGACAAGTATAATGAAACTAGGATGGCAAAGTGCTGCTGTATTTAACAGACTTTAAAGGATTGTGCTTTTCTACTATTTAATTTTTGGGCTTCAATGGATAACGTTGTTTCCTGAATGTGTTAACGTTTTTGTCTGCAACTGTTATGCTTATCTGTACTCTCTTTAAAGCGTAGACGGAAAATGTTTAAGTTTTGACAGGGACATTAGTGAGCTAAAATACAAGTTGAAAGACAGAACTACTTTGCAGCAACTTACAATGCAATTCTAGCCACAAATCCAGTAAAAAGAAAAAGGTTAAAGCTTATTTGGTGTTTCTGATTCACAGTAAAGCACATTTTTAAAATTCTGAGAATTTAAAAAAATATGAATTTGAACAGATATGAAACATTCCTCTTACCATATTTGTTATATTTTAAGTAAAAAAGTAAAAAAAAACAATCTGTTGTTGATGTGAACAGCACAGAAAATTAACCATGTGGCTAAAAATAGCATGCAACTGGTTTATGCCCAAGTTGTGGCAGTTATTTCTGAAAATTAGATGTTGCTATACTGTGCTATACTGTGGCTGTGCTGTGCCATACAGGGTTACCATTACCCCATAAATGTATTTATCATTATGAACTTTATGTATAGCCCTTAAGTGCTACAATATTTCATTTGTCACAGTTTGAAATATAAAATGTGAAAATATCACAAGGCATGTTTTGGTGCTCCTTGTAAACAAAGCAAGCTAATAGAATAAAATAATAATAGCAACTTTTTTAAAAATTTTCTTTTAAAACATGTTTTGCACTAATCCTCTTATTAAAGTATTTTGATTGGGTTAGATGTTATGGCTGAAGATCAGGATCGAAATATTAGCCCTGGTGAGCAGATATTGCATTTAAACCATGTGGTACAAAGACATTGTTATAATATAACTCTTTTTAATATGATGTCAGGAAGATATCGTTTTTCAATATTGTCAAAGAATTGTTTTTACGCTGCATTGTTTTAAAGGAGAATGTTACAGCATAACAAAAAGTGGAACAAAATAAAAAGGTGAATACATATGCAGCATTTTCTTACACAAAACATTGAAAAAACAAAGTAATAGCAGTATTTTATTAAAGGTGACATTTAGGTAGATTTCCCCCATTTACATATTAAAATGTAGTTAATGGTAATGTAAATGGCATATAAAAAGTGGTTAATTTCCATATTGAAAACAGTTTACTACAAAAGTTCCTAAACAGATTTCTGTCAAATAATAGGTTGAGTATTCTGCTAACTATATCAGTAATGGGCCATAGTGATACACGCAGCACATTGTGGACAATTTTTCCCAGTGTCTTAACTTTCTTGTTTTGAACGGTTCACCTTATATAGTTTATACGGATATAAACCTGAACGTTCGTGCCTTACTGATTGTCTTTCATACATTTCTTGATCTGTAGCGCTTTAACAATTTACTATATGTTGCCTGTTGGCAATCGCTTAAAAAACTACATTTCCCATTTGAGCGTGTGAGACGTCATAGCCGCGTTGGCAAAGCCCCTCCCCCGCCCCGCCGACATACAATACGCGTCACCGTAGTAACGGGCCGATCAGTTCTGCTGTGTAGATTAGCGCTGGAGAGGCGGAAGGGGCTGGAGATTCTGTTATTATTCGTAACAGATATCCGAGTCCACCTGTGTTTTTGTGCGCACCCGGCGACGCGACATTGAGGCGGAGAGCCCCTGCTAAAGTGCCAGGATGTTGAATATGTGGAAAGTCAGAGAGCTGGTGGATAAAGCGTGAGTATGCGCGGGGTTTTAAACAGGGTTGTAAAGAGCTTGCGCGTCGGTGCTGAGGCCCGTTAGTTATATAGGTACGGGACCCGTGACGTCACACGCTCAGCTGATCACGAGCGCCACAAGATTAAAACATTGCGAGCGTTATTTCACTTTTACAATACATTTATAACCCCCCTTCCCAACCATTGATACGTATGTTATCAATTTCCACGCCGTCCCTGGTGGTTTCCTTTTGGGATGGGTCTTGAAACCTCTTAGAGTTGCCCATCTAGAGAGCATCTTTGGATATTAAAAGCGCATGCAGCATTTTTGGTTATCATAGTGTTAACTGTAATGCTCAAACTACTACACGCGCATATAATGTTTAGACATTCTGACTTGGTAACCAGTACACTTTGTTGTGAGAGAAACCATTTAAAAACACTTTTGTTTGTTAAAACAGTGTCGTCCCGCTAAAACATTTCACTGGTCTGCAGTACATAGTCCGGGAGGCTATCGGGCTCTGTTTATTCTTGCCGCTCCTCCCTGTTAATGTATTCGTGTGTTTATAACGTGGTGGGTGTTCAGTGTAGTGCAGTTAATCGACTCCCAGGGCACGTTATTGATGCTAGCTAATTAGCCCGTTAGCATAGCCGAAGTCACCATGTCATGCAGCAGGAACCAATAACAGCATCACTCATTCCTCTATGTTTCTGTCTTTACACAAACGCATCCTTATCGCAGAAACGGTGAACTGGCTCTACGCTCTACAACAGCCTCATTAAACGACCTCAGTATTATTTGTGGAACATGTTTTGCTCCATCGCGCCAAGTGCTCCTCACCTGAGTGCTGAGTTGGTCTTTCGTAGTTCAATTTGAGCATTACTGCTTTCATCTTCTAGAATGCAATGCGTTACAGAACAAAAAAAAACAAATGTCACCCTTTTGGTAAGAGGTCCAAACAAAAAAAAAAAAAGTGAGCAATTGTGAACAATATAAATTTGACTCTAACTCAAATAAGTTTTAAAGAGTCTCCAATAATATAATCCACACTCCTGCACAAACCCATGAGATAGTTGTAAAATTTACCATGATTGACAGTCCTGTTTAGGAGTCCTTTTTATTAATTAGAGAGTTTCAAGGGTGTCTGATGTGAATTGTGTTTTCATATGATCTGATGACGTTGCTCATCAGTGCTCTTTGTGTTTTATTCCCATGACCCACTCAGCAACAATAATTTGGTTGTGTCAATTTAAGTATAGAGGTTACAATAGTTTTTGTCAACTAAGGAAATGTACATGTACTATCTTAGACTTTAAGACAGTACATGTCTTAATCCAGGGCACCAGTGAATATTTTAACTATTTTAACCTTTTCATTGACTTTGAGCTTCTTATGTTGGGTTTGTCGTCTTTGTGTTTTCCTGCAATTACACTAAAGGTAATAAATAGAAAAGAATCTCAAGCTCATAGCACTTATTAGCTTGGCACAAGCACCATTTTTTTTTTATGTGTGATTGTTTGTGGTGTGGCATATTCATGTTTTTAATTCTGTTCAAACTGCCATTCATGGCATGTGCTGCTAGTAGGGCTGCATGATATGGAGAAAAATACAATATGTGATAAACCAACAATTAATGCGTCAGATGAATTTCTATTATAATTAAATGATCCGCTGAGGCTGCTGTTCAAAACTCGGAATGTCCTCGCTGTAAGAGCATGAGCATCGGGACTCTCCAACTTAGGATAGCCCTGGCTTACAACAAGCATCTTGCTCACCCCCCCTCTGCCGCTCCCTTATTGCCATTGACATTATGATCTAAAAAATTAAAGGGTACCTATTATACCCATTTTTTCAAAATGTAATATTAGTCTCTAGTATCCCCAGGATGTGTCTGAAGTTTCAGCACAAAGTGCCCCAGACATCATTTATTATACTTATATATAACTTCCCCTTTTCGGGTGAGAGCGGAACACAGCTGCTACGCCCTACCTCATATCGAAAATAGAGCTGAGACTTTACAGCTTGTTCTTCATCAGTCTGTGAACAACAAAGCTGGAGAATCTCTACAGATAATCTTTAAAAGATTATCTGTAGAGACAATCTGGAACCGGTGCATTTATAGAGAAAAGTCCTCATAGGTAATTTGATTCAATCAAAACACAAAACTTTAAAATACAGGTTGGAAAAAGATTTGCACAACATCCGGGGTGTGACCCACTTTATGTTCACTGTTACAGCCATCAACACAACATTTAAATTGTTTATGTAGCTGAGACATTCTTATGTTATCACTAGCAAACACAGATATAAACATGACGAACTGTGAGCGGCTCACTCAGTGCAGGGTTTATGGAATACAGCAGAGTCTGTCAGCAGTCATGGCCGGGGTCTAAGCAATGTGACGTCACATTGCTCAGAAAATGAAAGCAGCTTGTTCTAGGAGACTGTTGAGGTTCCCTGTCAATATTGGTCTCTTGGCCCACCTGGCATGCAATCATGAACAGATTGAGGGGGAAAGCTGGAATGCAGTTGTGAATAGAACGTGAGGGGCCATATCCACACCACCACCCAAAACCCCCAAACCAACACACCCTCCCCCCACAACCCCCCGGAATGCGATTGTAGATATGCGATCCCCCTGGAATGTGATAGTCGTTAAAATGTCCCTGCCAGTACCTCTAGTGTAAAAGCAACATCAGTTAATCTACCTATCAATGGCTCCCTTTTATAACACTTTTCTCTGGTGAGTGACAGTATGAGATCTCCTGGACATCTGTTGTTCTTTTAGAGAAGAACACAGTGGTGGACCCATCTCAGAATCAGCCATCTCCATAATTCACATCTCCTGGGATATCTTTTTTAGCAAAGTTACCATGTCCAGGTATTGTGCCTTTGATCCATTTACATTTATGTATGTATGTACATATTTATGTATTACCTCTTGCGCTGCTAACGCACTGCTCTACCACTGAGCTACAGGAGAACCCTCCTGTTCATCCATTTCAACTGGTGCTCCATCCCTCCCTCACACTTATTTTAAACCACCACCATACTTATTCTCATCTCCATTGTAAAGCGTCATCCAGACCTTCCTTTCCTCTAAAGCTGTAGGTGGTCTTTTTAGTCTGAGTTGATGGAGCAGAGAAGCAAAAACCAGTCGGAGGGCATTTATGTTAGGTGTCTTGAGTTTGTTGTGGGATTTTTTTTTGCAGGCCACTGCACCACACTGAATGTGCAAGTACACCCATCCATTGCCAACGATAAACAGTGAAGGAATGGGGAAAAAAGAATTGGAGTGTAAATCTCAGCACGCCCATAGAACAAAGAGGCTGTGAATGCAAAAGATGGCAAGACGCCACTACGCCTGTCTCTGCCCCCTTCTCTTTTTGTGCAAGAAAGCATGTCTCTTCTCCCTTTGTCTTTTCTGCATATTGAATATTCCATTGGAATATGCATACAGTGCTGTATGGGTGCACGGAATGGATTTATGTCAGTGTGGCTGCTCTGCAGACCACTTGTTTGCATAAACTGACATTATTCGTTATTCAGTTGCCTGAGATTTTCGTTTGCAGCACACTCTTGTATATGCTCCCCAGCTGCGTTGATTGTTGCCAGTACTTAACAGTAAACTCACTTGTTATTAAAGTCTACAGTCAATAACCTCAACCTAATGTTACCCTACAGGTCTGTTTTTGTAAAAGCTACTAAATCAAGTACATGTGTAGCTGAAGTTTTCATGAAGTTTAGGAAATCTTGCAATTTGAATTTGAATTGCCCAACATTTTGTGTGTAATTTTTTTTTTACATTTCTTATTTTGGTTTCTTATCTGTTGATCTTATAGTGGATAGCGGAGCTATGACATCACAAAGATCTGCCCAATGTTACGTCTGTGGGATTTTACGCTCACTTTTTCATACGCCCTAAAAACATTATATACCATCATACACCATCAACTTTTTAAAAAAATAAAAGGACACAAAGTCAAGTTCTTAAAATGTAGGTGTCTGAAATGTTGGTAACAGGGTTAAGGAAAACCTGAATTGAAAATGAAATTGCTTGTATATTTAGTTTGACCCGCTGAGGTTGATCATCTGCTTTTTCTAAAAGATAGGCAGCTCCTTTTGCTGACTCTTTACTGTTAATGAAAAAACAAAATTAACCCTCTTAAAGTTGCCTGATTCCTTTTTCTTGTTAGCAACCATATGCTTGCTAACAAGACCACATGCTCTGCTACTATAGCTAGGGATGAACACAAAAATATATTGCAATATTATCAAAATCCTCCTGTAACAAATATGGCCAACTGGATTGTGGTCTTTAATGATTTGGGTGTTTTGGATTTAGCCTTTGACATACTGGAGGTGTTTTTTTTAGGGTTTTATAATCTTGTATTTATGCACGGCTAAACAAGATTATTTTATAATGCCTGATGTAAGTCACCAAATCCGACCGGGTCGTGTCCAGATCCGACCGGATTGTGTCAGTTACAGAGCCCCAAACTCTGTAACTGACACAACTGGATATGGTTCTCATTTTATTGATGTGCCTGGGCCAGTTTTTGCTGAAGTCATTGATTTGGTTTAGATCCTCTCACTCACTTTGATTGAGTGAGTGATTGAATGATTATGAACTTTTTAAAAGTAGTGAAGGTTCTTTTTCACATTAGTAATGATTGTGAAAAGTGAAATTATAATGAAAAGTGTTTACAGGTGTTATGAGAGTTAGCAGGATAAACCTTCTCTGCTCAGCACCACCAATACAGGGGGCAGTGGCTAATTGTGGTTGTTAAAAGATGTTCTGTTGATTTGTAAATTACAAATAAAATTACAAACAAGCGCTGGCTGAGTGGAGTGTGATTCTGGTCAGTCATCATGCAAGTCCCTTTTGTCCTAGTCAAGGTGGAACTGAATCACCATCAAGTTTTAAAAATCGTTCTAAAAGTCCAGTCCACACTACTATAGCTATATTGATATTACTGTAGAGAAACAATATCATTGCCTTTCAAAGAGTATTTCACCAAAACACTGACAGCCAATCAAAATGCATCACACTTTAAAGGGCTCAAGGCTTTAGAACAGCAGACAACAGATGTTTTGGATTGTACTTTATAAATTACCATTTACGTTCACTGTTTATAATGACTCGAGAGTGGCTAAAATATAGGTTTGTAATAGTATGAGGATGAGCAAATGAAACTTCTTAACTTCTCTTTTAAGATATTCCATAGAAGTCTCACTATTTCCTTTTGACTCAGATTTATGCCAGTTTCATACTTTTATTTCCAATCCTAAATTGAGAATTGTTTTATCCTCCTACACTTCCTCACATCTCAGGCTTTGTGGCAAACAAGATAAGAATTATTTGAACATTAAAGGTTAATTATGCACCCTTCTACTCTTTGAAAGCTGACGTGAAGTACTTTAAGGAAATGTCCTGCGGCACACCGTGCTATATATTTTGCAAATTAAAAATGTGTTTGTCACACCCCAGGTCCATTTAAAATAAACTAGTAAAGGCAAAAATAGTGAAAACAAAGGGACAGAAGTTACAGGACCTAAAACACACAGTTTCACATAAATTATAACCCAAAATCTTGATGTCCATGGACATTTCTACCCATTGCACAAAATTTGTGAATTTTAAGTTTAGTATTGCAGTATTAGTATATTATTAATGTTTCTTTTTTTTATTCTTACTGTTTGTTTTATCGATTGATGGATGGTTGATCTATGACTATAGACATGTCATTTAGGAGTTGGTTTAAGTTTTTGATGCATCTATGTTTAATGATATATTGACTTGTATTGACTGAATGCAATGCCTGTGTGTGGTTTTGTAGTGATTAGTGTGTTTATTTGCATTTATTTTCTTTTACCAGCACCAACGTTGTGATGAACTACTCAGAAATAGAGTCCAAGGTTCGAGAAGCTACCAATGATGATCCCTGGGGCCCATCAGGTCAACTCATGGGTGAGATTGCCAAGTAAGTGCTGGTTCTGTGGGGTGAGCCAGAGGGGATACACAATTCTCCTCACCTATTAGGCATTCAATGTGTCCTCTCAGAATTGCCCAAGAGCATTTGTGTAGGGCAATTACAAATGAAAATTACACTGATGTCATTGGTAGCTTATGGTTTCAGCTGCATTGCATCATGCCCTGCATCATCTTCCTCTGCAACTTGAAATGTCTCTATTTAAATTCAGTGTATGTAGCTAAATTACTGTGGCAAAAAAACAGTCAGATATAGATGCTTTTTTTGGCGGTATGTTATCATGATCTTGAATTCTGTTCATAATTGTTGTTCTCCATTTTTACTGCATCCTGCTCTTAATCTTTTTTGGCCCATCAATGATATTTAGGTTATTATATAAAAAGATATTTTATATAACATTAAATAATATTAAAAATTATTCCACACCTAATATATTTAAGTCACAGAATTTAGGATCTTATATGACATCCTAAAGTGAAGTAAATTAGACATATCTGGCAAATTGCCTTTTTAAGAAAAACATAATTGGTCATCCCTTTTCGAATAATTGGAAATTTAGGGTCAGAAGAGTCAGACGTTTATTATTATTGTCATTCAACCATGTCTAGCAGGTGCAGTACATAGTGGAATGAAACATAGACAACAAGGGACTAGGTACAATCACAGTGCAAAAATCGCGAAAAATGTCAAGATGAGAGGCAAGTGCAAAACAATCTGTACAAAACAACCAGTGCATACCACTTCACAACAAACAGTACACTACAGAAACACTACACTATAGTACAACTGAGCACAGAAAGCAGTGCCAAACAATACACATATTTGCAGAGTGTAAGTGAGGATACATAGTTGTAAACGTTTGACTGTATTAGCAGCTGTAAGATGTGCAAAAATGCAATACACTACAGAAGATGTATAAAATACAGAAGATAAGCAAAATACCGAATGTGCAAAAGGTTGAATACAATTCAGCTTGTATTCAGCTTGGATCAATATTTGGTTTAAATGCAAACCAGAGCACTGAATCTTGTCTCATACATTTGTTAGTAAATTGATTCTGCAGTTTTCGTGTGCTTAGTGACAGTTCAGCATAGATTTTGGTAATTGTTCCAGACCCTCATATTTAGACAATGGTTTGCGCTGAAGCAGCATAGCAATGTGTTTTTCCACTTAATTCACACCTCAGATCCACATTCATGTATGAGCAGTTTCCTGAGGTGATGAACATGCTCTGGACCAGAATGCTGAAGGATAACAAGAAAAACTGGAGGAGAGTTTACAAGGTACAGTTTACTGTTCATCTGACATCGCCTTGGTCCATGTTCTTTCTTTGGCAGATACTGATACAAATATTTATATAATATATCTAGAGAGCAGGTGCCTGATGCCTCATATAACACTGATATATGATACAATTTTTGCACTTTTTTTCCACAAGAAAACTGTGTAAATCAGTTTTCCATGTGTTGATTACAATGAAAATACATTATAATGTGTTCATTCTAATGAAAATACACACTCCTGATTCATGTTTTCAATGAGATTCCTAGTCCAGAGTTCTTATTTATCATTAGGATTTTTAATTACCTCTGAAATCCTTCAAGCACTGCAGTTAATACTTTTAAATTCCTAAATTGGATGTGTCCTTATTAATTACCCCTTCCATGTGTACAGGCCTTATTGCTATTAGCATACCTCATCAGAAATGGTTCAGAGCGAGTTGTTACCAGTGCCAGAGAACATATCTATGATCTGCGCTCTTTGGAAAATTATCATTTTGTAGGTAGGTTTAAATAGAGGGTTACCTTAATAACCTTCTTAAAAACATATCATTGAAATATCCTTGTAATATCCCATGCAAATTCATTTGTGGAAAAATAGTTTTTCCAGTGTAAAAGGTAAATACTGTATGATCAAATATGATTTTATATTATTTTAATACTGTGGCATGGGGTGGAGGTTTTCACTTGTGAATAATATAACTTTGCAATTTAAGCTATAATTAAAAAAAGCATATCAATGCATGTGGCGCTTATCTTTTACAAATGCTCTTTTTATATCAGAAAAACATTTGAAATTTTGCTGCAGACTGTTGTAGCCAGCCATATGGCACCTCAGTGTTTTAGTATCTAATGGCATCAGAAAAAAATAATGATTTCAAGACAATCTTGACATGTTGCTTTTACTTGGCATCTTAAATTCGTACCATGTCTTGCCCATAAAATGTTTACACATTTCTTTCTCATTTTATGTTGTGAAACTACTATAGTGAAACTAAATACTAATAAAATGAGAGTTTTAGAAGTGAAGTCATTAGATTTATAATAAAGATGAAAATGTTAAATATATTTTAGCTTCACTCACTTGTGTTTTTTAGTAACTAGGCAAAATTGGCATTGTTCTGCAGAACATTGTATCTTGTTTCTAATGAAAGTTTGCAGAAAAAAGTCTAAACTGTTCTATTTGACCTTGACCCGGCAATCTCTTACCTATTTTAATAGATGAAAATGGCAGGGACCAAGGCATTAATGTACGGCAGAAGGTCAAAGAAATGGTAGAGTTTGTCCAGGATGATGACCGGTTACGTGAGGAAAGGAAGAAAGCCAAGAAGAACAAGGACAAATACATTGGAGTATCTTCAGACAGCATGGGTGGATTCAGACAAAGTAACTGTGATTATTAATATATGCAGAAATATTTCGCACACTTTGCCTTACAGCCAGAGAGCGCAAGCGTTCTTAGAAATGGCCAAGTACATTTTAATGACAGCAAAAAAGTACACAGAATTGCAACACACTATTCAATCAATTTACAATAAAAAACAACAAAGGAAAGTAGTCTTTCTGTTAATCGGCCAAACAGGCATTGCTGTGTGTGTTTTTTGTTTTTGTTGTATTTGTGGAGTAATGTTGAGGTGATTCATGTAGTTGGTTAGGTGGTGCTTTGCTTTAACCACATAATGCATTTCCTTGTCAGGTCAGCTTTTGGGACATATTTTTATCTGTAGAAACTTTGATTTATGACATGATTTAAACCATAAAAACTAAGATACTTTGTTTGTCCTGTAGGCATCCCACATAGATTTGTTTTAGGCTGTCTGAAGATGTTTCATAGCATTCAGTAATCCAACAAATTCCCAGTGGATTCCCTTCTGATCTGATCTTTTGATTAGAGGTGTTTTGATTTCAGGGCTCTCACTTTCTCAGCTTTGCTTACTGCATCATTGGGTGATGCTTATGATCATGTTCTTGTAGAAATAATCAGAGTTCTGTTTTTGTACTACAACATGTAGTCTCTTAGATCTGTCTAATCAAGTTGAGATGCCATGCCCCTTGTCATGTCATTAGTGTTGTTCTCCAACTTGTGTGAGAAGTCAAGAGATTGCACTTGGTTTCTGTTTTGATTTAATCACTTTGTCACTTTTGATTTGATGCTGTAATTTTCTACTTTATTAGCTATATTAGAGTTTAGAATCATCATTTAATGATAGCATGCCAAGATAGACTTTAGCTGCAAAAGCTCAAAATACTGCAGGGTCAAAGGGCGTAGAGAGTCTTGACTTAAAGTTTTTAGTCAGGTATTTTTCCATTTCCATTCCATTTTTGGAAGTTTACCAAAAAGATCCCACACCTAAATCTCAGATGCTATTAAGTCCAATATTTTTATATTTTTAGTATATTTTTTAGTCTAATTTTTGACGAATACATGATCTGAGAGTTAGTTGGTGGTTAGTTGGTGTTAGTTGGTTAGTTTGTTGGTGAACTTCTTTTTATCTGCACAATTGTCTAACTTTGTGCCTATCTTAAATCCACATTCTCAGTGGGAGAACAGTTTGACTCTGAATCCAAGAGCAAATGGGATGAGGACTGGGACAAAAACAAAAGCAGCTTCCCCTTCAGTGAAAAGCTTGGTGAGATAAGCGACAAGATTGGCAGTACCATTGATGACACCATCAACAAATTCCGCAAGAAGGAGAGGGACGACTCACCAGACAGAATTAGGTGAACTCTTCCTTTAAATACCTCCTTCCATAAGAATAAGCTTGCCCCAAATAATGTATTAAAATGAAGACTCAATTCTCCAATTCTCAAATGTATATCTATATTTTAATTTATTTTATTTTTTAAATAGCTTTAAATTGTGTTTTTTAATCAACCCTTGTACTTCACAAATCTAATCACTATTTTTGCTGCGTGATGTTCATAATAGGGGTGCTGTGAAAACATCCATATTAAAGCCCTTTCATAAAACTGGTCTACTGGCAAAAACAGAAAAAGTAAACAAAAAAAGCTCAGAATAAATACCAAGAAAGGCATTAACTATATCATGTTTTTTTGCCACTTTTAATGCCTTAACATTCTGCCCCTTCCTAATAAATAATGGGACTATATTATTTTTGTCTTACTGTTGCATCATCCCACAGTGACAATGACGAAGACAGAGCTTCACGGAATGGTCGACCTGCCAAGTCAGAGTTCAAGGATGAGGAGGAGACTGTAACAACCAAGAGCATCCAGATCACACAGACCACAGATAGCATCACCTCCACTACAACAACCACCACCTCCATCCGCAAACGGGGCGGAGTCCCATCCAAAACAGTCGACCTGGGTGCAGCTGCTCATTACACTGGTGACAAAAGCAGCCTGGATGCTGACAGTACAAAGGTGGAATAAAGCCGCTCTTATTTTGTTCTGCTTAAGAATACAGTTGCATGACTTGAGCTAAAGAAGCACAGCGTTCCTTTGGGGCAAGTCTGTCAACTCAGAACCTAAATTGGTAAAGACTGAAATCTTCAAAACTGTTTCAATAACATATTTGGATAAATGGCTTTTTTTATCGACTTTTGTTAAACGTCCTATCTGGATAGAGATGAATGAAAGGTTAATGCATGTTAATTGACATGAACATGCATAAATTTACATGCATAAAGTAGATGTTCCATTACCTTTGCATTAAAAGTGTGTGAGTAGCCTGTATGAGGCATATCTGATCTTCCTTGCAACAGTTACTCCTATTAATGGTTCTTTTGAAAAAAATATTTTTACTAATCATGATATCCATGATATATCTATGATATCATACAGTTAAACATGTTACACTTTAAATTAAAAGTAACATTTAGTTAAATATGCTTTTTGAAAATCTGTCTTTGCCGTTACCAAATGTCATAAATTATTTTTAAAATGGAATTCCCCTGTAGGTGACATTTAAAGGAAGATTTATTTGAAACTCTTCAGTATGGGGAAAAATCTAAATGTAGTACAATATATAACCATGTAGTGTAATACATAACCATGAGCAGCTTTCTTCCCTGCTCATGGCCATTGCAGTTTGTGTGCATTTTTAAGCCTTCTCAACTGATTATGATTGCAAAAGGAAGCCTCTGCTTCCTCCATGTGATAGAGGTGAAATATGACGTTCTTAATGTCTGTTTTCAGATGTCAGTCAATCAGTCATCCAGCACAGGCCTTGCTGAGCTGTTAAGGGTAGATTCTGGATCACGCCAACCAGTGTCCTCAGGTATTTTTGGCTAGCTAACCATCTTTCATAATTAATAATAATTTTAACAATGCTTTCCATCAAACAAAGTGCAAATTGTCCTGCATGTGCTAAATAGGCCTCCTGAATATGTTTGCATCTGCCAGATTTTTATCAAAAAGTCAACGTAAACTTTTAATGCCATGCTGACAGATCATGAACTTGTGGAAGTTCTTGACACAGTCAGAACTGTCTAAGTGCCTCAGGTTTGTGTGTGTTTGCAAGACAGTCGCACAGATGCTACTGTCCATCCATATCCTGTCACCAGCCCAACAGCTGTGCTTTGTCCGCTAATATCAGTCAGGAAGTCATGAGCTGTCACATCCTTATTTTGTCTGTTTGTAAATGAAGGGTCCGAAATAAACTTTTGGCCACACCTGCAAATAGAGAATGAATTCTGAAAATGTACTGGCCAGACATACTGACTATATTACTGTGCAATGCATTTTGCTTGTTACAAATTGTTACATTTTTATCACTGTGAACATGGGATTATTTTTCTGTTTGTCTTTGCATACTTCTTATTTCTTGCAGCATATATGAGATGAGTCTCTATCGCTCTGTAAAATTATACCTGTGGTATGTGTAATGCCCCATCTCGACAAATATTCCACATACGTGTCCATATATGGAGTTCTGGATAAGTTTCTACTGTGTTAAAAGTTAGAACCCGTGCAAGTTGTGACAGATGTATTTGTTATACAGTATGGCTTTGAATTGATTTTAGTCACTTGTGTTAAAGTATCATTCTTACAATTTGATATAAATAGTGTCAAAGCTACTGACCAACTGCCAAGTAGGTCCATTAGTCACATTTTGCTTATATTTTGCACTTTACGATGTTAATTCTGAAACCTGTATGCGTGCATTTGGGTACAGGTGTGTTTAGTCTCACTATCGTAAATGATTTATAGAAGATGAAGCTAGTTAAAATCTTATTAGTAGCAACCAATGTTTCTACATCTACATTTAAATCTACATTTTTTTCCAAGGTTTCCAAGGTAATTTTTTTATTAGCAACCAATTCATGAATATCATGACTTCATCTTGTATACCATTTGACAACCTAAGATCCTGAAAGCCAATGCCTTGCATTAACTGCATTTTTAATGTCTTATAAATTAATGGGTCCCAAAACAAAAATGAACAACTTGTCATTGAACCCCATGTAATCTGATTTAGACATGCATTGCTCAATATCTTGATAATTATTTTCAGATTTGGATAATTGCTTTCAGAACAGTGTACATGTGTCCTCTAACCTGCCTGATGGTTTGCAGGTGGAAGCTCAGACCTCATCGGTGACTTTGCAGATTTCTCATCCCCTGCTGCGTCTGCTAGTCTTCCTTCAGCTGCTGGTACCTGTGATAAGCTGCACATCCACTGAGCACACTTCATGCACAATTGACAAAATATTAGAAATATTTATAACAAAATTGCTTCACTGCAGTTAAAAGCAAAAAAAGTTTAAAGCTGCACAAGTTTAAAGCTGATATTTCCCAGGATATCAGACCTGACAGCTCAAACTATAAATCATCGTTATCAGCTTACCGTTGTGAATCAGGGTACGGAGAATGTTTCAAACATTGATCTGTACTTGCTCAATAACTGATAATTATTGTCCCAAAACTGTTACAGATTGCAGCTTTAGAAAATGAATGATTGGAAAAAATGAAAAAATTATGAAAATGAAAGATTACGCCAAACGATGACCCAGCATTTTTTTTTAAACAATTCCAGCATTGTATAGAGACATTTTTTTTCTTATTTACAATGTTCAGAGAGTTCAACTTTAGGCCCCAATAAAAAAACTATCCTTAATTTATTTAATTAATTACATTTTAAAAAAGTTTATTTTAGAAAATTTGCATTTTAGTTATTTTTATAAGGGTTACATATTTAATGTATTTTTTAAGTGTATTTTAACTAAATTAATCATAGAAACCTTGGCAGTTTTTTCTCTCATTTGAAGTTTGACAGCTGTAAATTTTGACGTTACATTTTTTAATGGACCAATTTGACTTAAAAAATGTGATAGCATTTAGCAGCACACACGACAGTGAAATGTTGATGAATAAATGAGAGGTCCAGATGGAGCAGCTACCTGCTGAGTGTTATGAGCACAGACGCGCCAGATCCCATCATATATGCCCCATCTGCCCTGACAGACTCCTTAAGAGGTGTTTGTGTGTATGTGTGTATGTGCGTGTCTGCGGATCCAGTATTAAATGCTCATAAAGAGTCATGAAGCATCTGGCTAGTACCCTTGTCTGTAAGGGAACTGATGTAAATCAATAAAAAACATCAGGAAATCCAGAGTGCTAATCTGATGGCTAAAACATGAAAGAAATGATAATTTTGTTTAAGATGGCTAAAGTTTTCTCAGTTTAGACCTTGGGATCTGCATTACAGTGGTGTGTTTTTCACAGGCAAACAGTACTGAGATTTTTTGGAGAAACTAAAAATGTAGCTAAGTTTATAGTAAACAATCCTTTATGCGCTTACCAAGCAACTTCAGAAAATTCAGCTGATATTTTGGCACACGGGTTGCATATATTGTATATATTGCCGTTTTGTAACAGCTTTGAACAAAGCCTGTCAAAGAACTTAGCCAGTCAGATTTAGAACCCAAACTGTTTATGTACTGTGTTTCAAATGTGTAGTTTCGGTGACCATTCTCTGTCTCTTCAGATTCACTCTCTACTGGTAATGGTGACTTTGGTGACTGGAATGCCTTCTCCTCGACCAGGTCCCCTGCCCTCACCGCTCCACCTGCCATCTCAGACCTTTTCATTGACGTATCCGCTCAGCCTGCCCCAGCATCCACCCAACCACATTCCACTGACCTCTTTGACCTGATGGCTCCCAACAACAGCAGCCTCAACGTGTCCCAAAGCATGACCTTCAACTTGTGCTCACAGACTGCAGCCATGCCCATGTCCAGATCGCAGGTAAACTTAGACCTGAGACCCAAGGTCCTAAAAATATTCAAATACATTTTGAAAAGAACTAATGCTGCATGCATGACTATTATACAATTTCTTTTCAGTGCAAACACATTAAAATTATTTAAATATTTTCAGTATCCTTCACATTTGCTGTCTATCTAGAAGAACATCTCAGTTGCTCTAAACAAAAGCTGTTAATTACAGTAATTTTTTGATCATTCTTCATTTTGCAGACAATTGGTGGTCCGTTATTACCCCAGCAGATGGGACTACAGAAGTCAAGAGGGAAGGTATTAATGCCCACCACTTGGTCAGACCCAAGCGTGAACATTAGCCTGGATTTCCTTTCTGCAGGCCTGAACCCTCCCAAGCCCACACAGCCAACACTCAATACCATGATGCAGCAAGGTCAGAAAACATCTCCTTTTCTTACCTTAAGTTTCAAACTTGGCATTGGTACAGGCCATTCATGGTCTTTGTAGAACACAAGTTGGAAACTCAGTTTGATAAAAAAAAAATTTGATATTTCCTATGAGTTGTTTATTGATAATATCTTACTAATGAAGTAAGATTATGATATTAATATATATATTAATATATTATGAATATATGGAAATATGTATTGCCATTATGTACATTGCCAATAAAGTCCTTTCTAGATGGTGTGAACATAGCAATTACCTCTTGTAATTTGAAGAATTTGTTTCTAACCTAGGTGTTCAGCTGCCCTTGAACATGGTCACCCAGAATTTTGCTGGAATGACACTCAATGCCCAGCCACCGGCGGCAACTGCTAGTGCGGGAATGAACCCCACGATAGCCGTAGGAGCCATAAGCACAGGAATGCCTCCTGACATGGCAACGGGCACTATGGTAATGGGCTCTGTGGGCAGTGGAGGTATGTCTGCCAATCATGGACTATTAAGCATGAACATGGCTCCCACTGGCATGGGCATACAAGATGCCCTTAGCATGTCCAGCATGGGTATTAGCCAGGGTATGAATCCTGCCATGGTGCAACCTAAACAAGATGCCTTTGCAAACTTCAGCTACTTTGGGAAATGAGGGGTGAACCAATCCAAGGGGGTTAATGTCCAAATACACTTCAAAAGAAGCTGCATCCAATTAAATGGACAAAACTAGCCAGTGTCACGACATTGCAATCATTTGTCCTTATATAATAATGGATAACAAGAAAAAAGCAGCTCTTCTCTCCTGTGGGTTGGTGATCGAAGGGTGAAAACTGAATGCAGTTTGGTACATTTTTCCACTAACAGAAACCTCAGACATCATTTTTGTCATGGCCCCGTTCATTATTTCAAATATTATGTTCAATAATTACCTCATAATTTGCATTACTCATGATGTACTTTAAAGACTGCTAATGGTTGACATTGTAAATATATTGGTGTGCAAAAAATAATAATTTTATTATTTTAGTTCTTTTAGATGGTATCAAATTGGACAAGTTACCACAGGTCCTTAATGTTCATTCATGGTCTTTATTTTTCTGTTTGGATTGTTACTATTTGTCACATATAGTCACACTCCAACATTTTCTAGTTGGATTTAGTATCAGAAAATTTCAGAAAATGGTCAACTATTGTATGGGCTGTATCGTGTAGCAAGCTGCCTCACCATAAATTGAAGTGTGTCTGAGAGTGTGTAACATCTGACTCTTTCAAAGAATATGATCTATGTAAAGGTTGTGAAAAGTACTTGATCCATCTTTGACCATCTCACAACAATCAACAGATAAGTCACTCCAATAACATAGGATGTGTAAGATGAGAAAATACAATATTAAACTCCTGAATTATAGGGCAGAAGATACAGGGGTGCACTTAATGCTAAAATTACTGTGAGTCAGGTGGGTGAGAAGAGAGGCCTCATATTTCTCCAGTTGCACAACTGAGTGTGTCAGTGGTAGCAGGAGTGTTCCAGTAACTACTTGAATTGGCATTTATAATGCCTTGTAACAACTGTCTTATGTGTTATTGTTTTTTGCATGAATGAAGCGTCTCAAGTTTATAATTAGTTTATAATAAAGCATTGTTGTGGGTCAGTGTTACATTTAAGAAATGTCAGTCACAGGATTGTATCATGGCTACAGAATCAATGAAGGCATTGTAACCCAAATGAAGTTTACTGTGACTTTTTTATGTTTCTTGTTTTTAGTTTGTCTATTTTCAAAAATGCTGCTTCAGGCATACACAAAAAAAGGGGCCATCCATCCGGCACTGAGGAATTATGTACATTGTTACATATATACATTGTTTTAGGTATGGGCAAATTGAGTAAAAACGTGTTAGTTTATGCAAAGGTAAAGCAAAACAAGCTCAAGCGCCTCTTTCATTACAGTTTTTTCTCATCTTTTTGATTTTATTGTACTTGAAAACTTTGTTTAACATTAAACAATTTCATCAAAAGCTGTGAAAACTTTTATGTAATGGTGTTTTAAATATCCAGTCTATGAGGTTTGCCAGAGGAATTCTATAGGAATTCACTTTTAGAATTTTTCAATCTGTCAATTTTTCAATCTTGATTTATCTGTTTATAATTCAAGGCTGGGAAAAATCTCAAGGGTGTGCTTAAGATCTGTGTGCAAACATTAAAGCACTAACTGAGCGTCTTTATATGATGAAAAACACCTTTTCTTTGTCTCTTATCTGTGATATACTAAAATCCTCATACCTCAATACATTGGTTTTCAAAATGACTGTTGGAATAATCTGGATGGACTTCTGCGCTCTAAAATGTGTTATCCTGTTTCTCCCTCTTGTAAAAATGTGGTGAATCTCACAAAACATGAGATTTTAAATGAAACGTTTAGATTTTGTTTTAAACGAAATATGGGAATGTTTTTTTTAATTGGAACAGGATATGTGACCCGGACAGGTTTTGAATATTTACCCAAAAAAGCACTGCATGAACGGGCGAATAAAGAACAATGTAAACTTCCATTTATTAAAAAAATGATAAATATATTGGATTGGTATTTACCAATTCACGGTTACCCACCCAAAGTTAAAATAAAATGCGTTTTAACTGTGTGGTCACAACAGTGTTGCATGCTTTTGTTGTTTGTTTTTGCTTTCTATCAGAGTAACGCATGTCACAAGCTTTTTGATTCCACGCCCGTTACTGCAGAGTTACAACTGACAAAACCAATGGACAGACATCCCAAAAAGAGAGCTCAGGTGAGGTTAAAAACTGAACATGATACAAGCAACAACATAGAAAATAAGCCAAAACAATCTGATCATCTTGTCAGGGTCTGTGCCCTCGACCGGGGTGAACCAGCGCAGGTTAACACTGGCAATTTAAAGACACAATCAACAACAATATGAAGATGTCAATTCAATCAACAAGACCTTAGTGGGACTTAGGAGAAGGTTCTCAGTGTTATTCTTCCACCTGTTGCTTCAGGTCAAGCTTCACCAGAGACAGCTAATTAAAAGATTCCTCATTAGGATTTCCCAAAAGACACACTACTGGTCAACTCCTAAACTGTTGACCAGTCTGACACTTAATGACAAGAGTTATATCTATCTATAAGAGATATATCTATAATAATATGCACTATGTCCAGTGAAACATGTCCCCCGTGTCATCATATTTTCAAGTTCACTCATGTTTCCAATTAATGTGACTACCCTTTTTTTGTGGAACCCAAAATCAGTTATTTTGCATAATGTCCTGGATGCTTTCCAGTGCAGTCTTATTAAGCCATACCATAGCTTTCCCTTCACTGTTGAGTTTCTTGTATGAGGATTTCAACATAAGAAAATAATTGATGGAATAAAATAATTCCTTTTGTGTTCCATGAAAGCATGAAAATCATTCTGTTTTGGAATCATGAGGGAATAAGCCCGAATTGTTTGTATTTCTCAGTGAATCCAAAAAAATAGTATAAAATAGTATAAATATAGTATAAAAATAGTATAAGAAAGACACTATCAAATGTAGACGAATGCCTTCATGGTGTGGGCCTTACACAGGAACGAGACACAACACAAGCGGGAATACCCAGGTAAGCTCTGGAGGTAGAATCAAAATATTAAAGGATATACACATAGAAACTCAGCATAGAAATGTGGTAGTCATTCTTTGTAAAATTGCTTTTAATTTCATTTTTTTTTTATTGTTCTTAACACAGGATGGGTCTTTCAGCCCAAAAAGTGTTGGCCCAGGGGAATCACCTGCCATCCCTACCAGCCAAACCACCTTACCCTCTACTCTGACATGCACAGAGATCATGTAAGATGCCTTAACTAGTGCCTGCAACATCTGTTGGCGAAAACTGTTTACAATGGCAGGGCAGACTAAATACTCCAGGTTCTGCTAAAATGTTTTGTATTTTTGCCATATTTGTCCAAAATAACAAAATCTAAATTATATCTCAGACTTTTCCCCCTACAAACCGAGACATGCATTTTCACAGACATAGCTCACATGCATTGCAGTGATGTAATACTGTATCTCTATACTATGTACTAACTATGTAATTGAATGATCTTGGTTTTATTGAGTGAGTTGTAAAGCGGAAAAACATCACAACATTAGGTAATTCAGCATCAGCTCACAGGTACAGCAGAAAGGGAAGTGATTTTTAAGGGGTCCTATTATGGCTTTTTTTGAAGGTTTTGGGGTACACAACAATAGGTGTTCATGCTTTGTTTTTTCCAAAAATGCATTATTTTCCATTATTTTTATATTTTACCTTTATTCCAAACCGCTGTTTCTAATAAAAACGGGCTGTTAAGATCCAGGTTCTATGGAGCCCCTCCAGAATTACGCAGTGGCCTCAGATTGGTTAGGTGGCCCAGTGTGTTGTAACTGGCTAACCGCCTAGCTCATTGTCCGGAAATGTCCCAGAGTTGAAATTCTGAGGATCATAAGGTCACAAACCCAGGAAGAATAGAGCTGTAGTTCCTTTCAGATGTTTATTGTAGTGTTTAAACTGCAAGTGATTGCAGTTTCACATAAATAAGATAACAGATTAAAGCTAGAAATACAAAAATAATTTGAGTGTACATTTACTGTACCCTAGCAACCATATAATGAAATGAATAAGCCATATCTCAGCATATTTTAGAACATTGTAGAGACGTGGGTGGGCTTATTTGACTCGAGCTGTCAGTGGGCTTGTTTCTATAATGTTCTGATGCATCTCACCTTTTAAAATGGAAGTCAATGTGGAGGTTGCTCACTGTAACTGTTTGCTAGCATGTGACTAAGAAGTTGAAATGTCACAATTTGTTGGTGCTTACTAAGCCGAGCGGTATGAGCCCACCCCCAAGTCTTTATAACATTCTGATGTGGAGATATGACATCACAAAGATCTGCCCAATGTTATGTCTATGGGATTGTTTTTAATGGAAGTCTATGGGGCGGTTGCTATGGTACTGTAACTGGTTGCCAGGGTGTGGCTATGAAGTTGTAATGTCACAATTTATTCCTGCTTGCTAAGTTGAGCGATATGAGCCCACCCCTAAGTTTCTACGACATTTTGATGCAGAGCTATAATATCACAAAATTCAGCATGTTAAATTAATGGAATTTTTTGCCCACTTTTTTGTACGTCCTAAAAACATCATAGCACACCTCTCCTCAATAAGCTGGTCGATTCTACCCCTCATTCATGGGTCTATGACAAACCATGCGGGACGAGTTATGTGCCGAGTTATGTTATGAGTTACGAGATCTATCTATCAGCTTTAAAAACTACTACAATTATCATTTCTTAAAAATATTAATACTAAAAAGGGGCAGTTGCCTACTGGTTAGTGAGTCGGACTTCACGAAGGTGGTTCACCCAGAGCGAGGCTCGGCCATTGCACTCCGGTTGTGTATGTTGTATGTAATTACAGTTTGGTTGATAAGCACAGAGCAGAACTTAATGAACAAGAATTTTGAAAGGGAAACATGCACAATTACTGGATTAAAGACCATCTCACAGAGTATGCAGAGAGTTTTCTACAAATATCAATTGTGCTGGAGGCCAACATCCACCTGAGTATTTACGGACAAAAATTGTTTGAAAACCATTCCTTTCAAGAGATGTGGGAGCTCTATAGACAATTCTCTGCCCTGAAATCCAGACCTGGTGACTAATCAAAAACAGAGGGGATTACTCCAGAAGGCTTACAGCTCTGTTGGCTAAACACACCTGTAACACATATAACCAACCTTCAGATGAAAAGATTTAGACAGCACATTAATGACAGGAGGAATCAAGTTGTCTGAATCAAAAACCATATTACCACAACACTAAACGAATTCTAAGAAATTATTACCATTTCAGCACATTATTTCTTTCATTTAACAAATGTAATTCGAACTGTAATGATTCATCTTTGTTACACAGATGTCAAACCCTTCCATCACATCCACACCATCAGCCACATCATCATCCACAGCCACGTATGCACCATCATCCACACCATCATCCTCGTTTACTGCCACGTACACGCCATCAGTCACATGCACACCATCATCGTCATACACATACGCACCATCACCCACTCACCGAAGTGTCCGCGTGGTGAAGAATGTGTGGGTCATGGAAAGGCTTTGTACCCTTTACATGTCAGGCTACCATACCAAGGTATAACATATTTTAATTAGACTATAGAATATTACAGCTGCAAAACAGAAATGGGATGCTTTCTTAATACGTATGTTATATGCACTGCTGTTTGTGTGTTAACATATACATTTTTATCCCTATGTTGCAGGTTTGTCACATATGCGATGTATCCAACTGGTATTTTATGCTGACAGAGGTTCTGTTTTGTGGACCATGTACCAAAGCAGCCAGGGGAGGTGGAAGTCGTAAGGTGGGTCGGTGGATGGCATGGGATTCTGCCATTCCGTGCCAACTCAGTGCGGCTCACCAAGCCATGTTCCCTGCTGTTCTCACAGACAAGTGAGCCTTAACATCTACAAAATTAACAATTTTTTTAACTGTTATTTGCAGAGTGCATATCATGTGCATATTGCTCTCATGCACATATAAATATATGCGTACATATTTCATCTAAAAGCACTTGTGATGTTTTGTTTATCATTGCCTATACAGTAAGGATAACAATGTAATAATTTGTGACAATGTGATTTTAATGTCATTTACTATTATTTTAAGGTCCCCACTGTGCAGCACGTCCCTATCAGGTTTACCTGATTAGTGGAATTGCTCGCTGGAATTCAGACCGCAATTCTGATGCTGTGTACGCACCTGCCAGCGTTACATCAAATGAGCTGCTTGATTTGGAATACCTCTTCAGCCAAAGCACAGGGGAATCTCGTCCTTTCTCATTTAGTGACATCACAAAAGATGGCCCCAGTCCAGAGGAAGAGGTAGTCCAACCCGGCCAGCTTGATCCAACTGAGGATGATGAGGCATACCAGAGCGACACAGAGGCAGTTGACGACATACTGACTCCCACACCAGCACACATAACCCTTACCACCGATGAGATCACTGAAGCTCGCCCTTCAGCCTTTGGAAGTAATTTTGTCTCTATTAGAAAAAATATTAGCATGTTTATTATCTTTTCAGGCTAAGTGTTATTTTATAATGCAGTCTGTCTGTTGAAATGTAAGTATAACTCAACCTGTAATTACTGTACATTTTGACAGGAAGATGCTTGTAGTCCCAATCCACTTCCAGGATTCCTACAGTTGGAGAGGTTCTGTGCTTTGCTGGTGGAGATTGGCCTGACTGAGGACAAGCTAAGCCTTACAACAGAACAGAGGACAAAGCTCATTGACACGTGGAATGCAGTAGAGGAACATGATAAACAACCCCAGAAATTCAACCAACTCTACAAAACACACTGGGGTAACACACTTTACTGTGGATCAAAGAGGGACGATCTTGTTGATGCTGCCCTGATCCAGCGACTCAAGATGTCTAAGCAATACTCACCAGCTCAACAAGACATTAGTGCTTAACACAACAGGCTTATGTACACACTGGTAAAACTTCTCTGGCTGGGGTCACCTCGTAGTAATCAGCCTGAAACAAAAAAACATCACAAAAGCCTATGAGAGGGTTCAACATTGCATACTGGTAGAGGATCCAGTTTTGAGCAAACTGGGTATTCCTTTACCAAAATTCAACACCTAAACTGTCAGAGATTTTATCTATCGTCAGGAGAGACTTCTCAACCTGCAGTCCACTAAAAAGCAATCTGCTGTTGTATTGAAAACAATGTCAATCTCAACAAAAGCTCTTCCTCCAGCACCATGTCAACCATCAGTTCTCCCTCCACCTGATTACCCACAGGTTGAATATGAACACATTCCAAGCCAAGCAGGGACAAAGATTTTTAAAAGAAACAACAGACAGCAATGCCTGTTCCAAAGGCTCTGCTACAGTTACAACACAGTAAGGCTGCCCTCATGCCCCACTTACCTCTGCCAGTGAGAGAAACTGGTGTAACTGAAAGGAAAACAGTTCCCACTTCCATTATCACCAAACCTAAAACAACTTTGTCTGCCACAAAAATGATCCCAGCTACTTCCACCAACACAACACCAGTGACAATGTCCACATCAGAGAGTGCTGTCACAGCCTGGGCCAGGGCTACACTGTATAAAAGAAAACATGCAGACAACCTTACTAATGTTGGAGCCAAGCAATCACGTGTACAAAACCTTTCTATTTGTACACTATGCAACCAACCAACTCAGGGACGCAACAAAATACAAAAATAATTTTTGCCCTGTGAAAATGTCTACCTCAAAAGGACTTGATAAAGTTTACAACATTTTACTTCTGTTAGTAAACTTTCCTTGTTGAAGTTCAAAATAACGTTATAGTGTTTATTTAAATGGTTTACATTGCATTTGATGACCGTTTTTTTTATTATTGTATTATATTTATATTCTTAATGTTCTATGCAACTACATACTGATAATTTATGATTAAAAAGTTCTAATACTTACATGTGTATTTATATTTATATTGAACATGTTTAAACCTTTACATAAATACTGTAATAAAGCAGTTTTCAGTTAATGTCCTAATTCTATGAAACTAAAAGTGATCATTTGTTTTGGCGTTACACAGTAACACTCCATTTCTTTTAATATGTCTGGAAAAACATTATACAGGATAACATTACATACTGATATAAGTCCTTTATTGTTTTAGCATCAAAACAAGCATTGAGCAGTCCATATAAAAATACAACAGCATTATAAATACCGTGCAATAAAGCATTCACAAGTTAAAAGACCAAATAACACTTTTACATTTTAGGTTACATTAAAATATTACACAATCACTAAAACTGATTCACTTAATGTTTGAAAAAATAAACGGAGATAAAAACATTTATGCTGTAAACTCATGATGCAGTTTCTCAAGAACTTACTCTCTTTGAATGGAAATTACCTTTTCCACGAAAAAAAACCCCTGATTATCTGTAGAAACTTATCACATACAATCTCAAAAGCACTACTATACGGTGCATTGCCCATTCGCAGGGGTCAGCACGACCGGAGTGCAATGGCCGAGCCTCGCCCTGGGTGAACCACCTGCGTGATCATGGTGTCTCCCCTGCCAGGTAAGTATGAGGTCCCGGCTCGCGGGCCGGAGGGCCCGTTCTTGCCTCTGCCGCGCACGTCAACGGTGACTCCAAGGGGCCCGAATCGCGAAAGACCAGCACCGCTTCGAAAGCGGCCCGCTCGGGAGCCCTGCCACTAAAACACGCCCGAAAAGCTGACGGCCCACAGCGCCCCGAAAGAGTCGCAAGCTCTGCTTTTAAACACACCGAAAGAGAGAGAGGAGCGCACCGTTCCCGGAGGCACTGCAATACCGGGTCGATGCATGGAGTGGACGGAGCAAGCCCCACTTCCATCTCCGCGGCCCAAAAATCAATTTAATATATGGTCCCCGGGTAGGGGACGTATCAGATATTAAACTGATAAGAACAGATTTTTTTTTTTTTTTTTAAGTTTTTATTGTCACCATTTCATTTACAAACAACAATTAATCACATTTTAAACATTTAAAACATTTAAAAATTTGCGATTTCGGTTGTTTATAAATTACAATAAAAAACTCATAGAATATTTTAAAAACACAGTATAAATTACACTAAAACCCAACCATTACCGGTATTTTAACCTGACTAAAAAATATTTGGACTTACTAAAATAACCAATAAGGAAAAACTAAACATTTTAAATGAGTGGAAAACCAGAACGTCAAAAGGAGATAAAAAGTAGATAAAAAAAAAGATCTCTTTCATCCAGGATCGAGAGTGAGGATCTTAGCCCCGGGGGCCTTCACCCGGGGCTCCAGAACCGACACTCGGCCAGCCCCTCATGGTGCCCAGTGGAAATCCTCCCCCTTTGGCCCTCTGGCCCGCTGTTCCCGTAGCCGGCGGTGGTGAGGGTGCATCTACGGGCAACCAGGGTCGGTGGTGGCCGGGACCCTCTCTGTCTGACCCCGGCCCCCCCGTCCGAATGGCGATGCGCGGTACCCCTGCAGCGTGTTTTTCACCATTAGCTCGCTTGCGTGGAGGGGCACCGTCACACGCTTCCCCACCAGCAGGTTTCTGGTGGTCCAGATGGCGTCCTTGATGGCGTTGAGGGTGAGCCAGAGTGATGTAAACTCCTTTGGGGGGAGGTCCCTGAGATTTGGGCTCACCCCCAGGACGGCGAGTCTGTAGTCCATCTGGACCCCACCTGCCGGCAGGCACGGGAAATATAGGGGGCCGGTCTTGGCCCACTGGTCCCGTGCAGCACCGCAGTCCCAGAGCACGTGCCGCACGGTCTCCTGAGCATTGCAGCCCGGCCGTGGACACATAGAGGTGGTGGCCATGCCCCGGGAGTGCATGACCGCCCTGGTCGGGAGGATTTCATGGGCTGCCATCCATGACAGGTCTTTGTGCCGGTTCTGGAGAGCCGGGTGGGCAGCGTTTTCCCATGCCTGCTTTGCCTCTCTTAAGGTGAGGCCTGGCACCGGGCTCACCTTTTCTCGATCCTGGACAAAAGAGATCATCGATTTGTGGTTAGTTAAAATTTTAACATCCTGGCTTTCCAAATCATTTTTCTTTAAAAATTTCTTAATAAAATCATACTCTTCAGACAGGTTAAAAGCTACTGGAATTCTGAGATCTACCGGTAAGATTTTTAAAAACCTCAGGTAGGACCCCATCCAGAATCTGACCATAGCAGCTGTTTTATTTTCTCTGGATGGGGTCATCGCGTAACCGATGTGGAGGGCGGTGAATCGACTGGCTAAAAACAAGTGGGGGTCCGGGAGGCCTTTTCCACCGTTTTTCGCTTTCTTCTTCACCACCTCCCTCTTCACTCTTTCCCATTTGGACCCCCACATGAAGTAAAACACCGCCCTTTCCAGGTCTAAAAGAAAATTTCTGGGGGGACTAAAAACAGAACACACCAGTAAAAGCAAGGGTAAAATGACAGCTTTAAAAATTAAAACCTTACCTTCAATAGTCAGCTGTCTTAGTCCCCAGAACCCCAGTCTTTGCCTGACTTTCCCTAGCAAGTCAGTCCAGTTTCCTCGTCCTCCACCCTCACTGTCAAATTTGACCCCCAAGACTCTGAGGTTGCTTTCTTTAAATTCCAAATTCAGTCCACCTATGTCCACGTTCCCCCACGGCCCGAAGAGCTGGGCCTCAGACTTCCTCCTATTGAGTTTGGCGCCTGAGGCCCGACCGTACCAGTCTGTCAAGTCCATCGCTCTTCGTATCGATAAAACGTCCGTGGCTAAAAGGGTCACGTCATCCATGTATAAAACACAGGTCGCTGTCAGTCCACCAGTCCCAGGAACGTCTAGTCCTTTGATCCATTTGTCCCTTCTCAAGATCTGTGCCAGTGGCTCGATGCAAGCTACGTACAAGAGGGGGGATAAAGGACACCCCTGACGAACGCCGCTGCGGATCTTAACCGCTTTTGACAGATTCCCGTTTACAAGAATTCTGCTGGTCAAGTCGGTGTACAGCAGTCCCACCCAGGCTATGAACCTCCCTGGAAAGCCCATTTTTTGCAGTACTTGGAGTAAGTACTGGTGCGAGACCCGATCAAAGGCCTTTTCAAAATCTAAATTTACGACTGCTAACCGAATATTTCTGTCCCTCGCGTAACAGATGGCATCTCTAATCAGTACTAAGCTGTCCGTGATCTTCCTCCCGGGCACAGCGCAGGCTTGATCCGGGTGGATTACGTCCTCTAAAACGGTAGACATTCGTGTTGCTAAAAGTTTGCTAAAAAGCTTAACATCGAAGTTTAAAAGCGTGATTGGTCGCCAATTGCTTATGTCAGTCTTGTCTCCTTTTTTGTGTATAAGTGAAACTATCCCTACTCTAAAACTGTCAGGAAGTCTGTCTAGAGTCTCTAGTTCTTTAAAAACACTCAGTAGGTCATGTGCTAAAATATCCCAAAATGTCAAATAAAACTCTAGGGGGAGCCCATCGATGCCTGGGGACTTCCCCCTCTTAAAACTTTTAAGAGCTTTATCTATTTCTAAAATGTTAAAATCTTGGGATAAAAACACATTGTTGTCACTTACCTTTTTCTCTAAAAACTCTAAAACTTCCTTTACGGTGTCATTTTCGATGTGTTTTTTTCCATACAGGCCTTCATAGAATTCTGTTACCGTGTTTAAAATTTCCTCTGTCGAGTGCACCTCCCTCCCTCCTGTTTTCAGAGATAAAATAGCCCCTCCCCGCGTGATTATTTTTTTAAAAAAGTATCTGGTGCACTTTTCCCCTTCTTCCATCTCTCTTTCCCTGCTCCTTAAAATGACACCTTTGCTTTTAGTTTCACATAAAACCGACATTTCCTTTTTAACTTTATTAATATCTTCCGTAAAATCCAGACCATTGTTTAAAAGGTTAAAATATCTCTGTAGTCTTTTCTGCAACCCCATCATGCGCCTCTTTTCCCTGTCTATTTTGTTTTTCCCTGCTCTTTTAAAAAACTGTTTCGTCCTGTCTTTCACCATCTCCCACCACTGTGTTCGTGAGTCGTAAAAGTCTTGGAGGGTCTGCCATTGGCTGAACTGCTCTCTATACTCCTCGACTACCTCTTCATCCTCCAGCAAGGAGCAGTTCAGCTTCCACAGCCCTCTCCCTACAGTCACACCGGTGGCCAGTGAAAGGGTGCAAGACAGCATCATGTGGTCAGAGAAGAAGAGAGGGGTCAATCTTGCATCGGTTGGCGGGCAGTCTCTTGTAAAAACATAGTCGATTCGAGAGGCTCTGGCGCCATCACCACTGAACCAGGTGAGGCCCTCCTCTCTTGGATGCGATGTTTTAAAACAGTCGACTAATTTAAAATCTCTAACTAAAGACTGCAGTAAAACCGACGACTTGTCCAGTTTAAAATCCTCCGCTCCCCTCTTCCTATCTTTCTTAGTTAAAACACAGTTAAAATCCCCAGCTACTATTAGGGGAACCCTGCCTAGCATGTGGGGCTGCAGGTCTTCTAAAAGGTCAAAACGTTCATTTTTGTCGTTAAAACCATACACGTTAAGAATGTTAAAGTCCCTGTCTAAAAAAGTCATGTTTGCTAAAATTGCCCGCCCGTCCCTCACCACAGTGTTGCCCTTCACCGAGATGTTGGGATTGTTTATTAAAATGGCAACACCGTCACTTTTATTAAAATTTGAGCCGCTCCATAGGGACGGGCCTCCTGTCCACAGTTCCTCCCACTTACTGTAATTGTTTAAAAAGGGAAGAGCACATTCTTGCAATAAAAACAAATCTGACTTAAAAGACTTTAAAAAGGACAGGACACTCTGTGCTCGCACTGTGGACCTCACGCTTCTCACATTGATAGTTGAGATGGTGAGGGCCATGAGCAGTATGGTTAAATGAGGACGTTTAAAAGACCTTTAAGATGACATTAAAAGACTACAGATGTTTTAAAATCATAAAATTTCCTGAGATACCTGCTCCTCCTTAATCTCCACGAGTCTGGAGTCAGGAGGGCAGGTGCCATTTACCTGACGAGCCGCAGAGGAAGCCTCTTGCGGCTCTTTTGGTGATGATGTTCTTAGCTGTATATGTAGAAAAGAAACCTCATTGGGGGACTCTGATGGCCACATACGGTCTGGATCGTCCGACATCGGACTATCCAGCCGATGTGCTGCCTTCAGCTTTTTCTCCTCCATTTCGGACAGAGGAGATCCCGCTGCTCTTTTCTGCATATGAGCGCTTGGTAGTGGATCCAAGGACCTAATATCTGTGCTATCTGATCCACTCTCCATTTCCGCCTCTGACACCGTTATTAAGGGAGAGGAGTCCATTTCTTCTGATTCTTTACTATTTTCCTCTTCTTGATTGAGAGGTATGGCCTCCTCTCCCTGTTCGCTCGAAACCGATGACTCCGCCCCCTTGGTCGCCCCGCCTACTTCACCGTGGCCAATCCCTGGGGCCGGTTGGGGATTTGAAATTCCCGCCGAAACCCCGGGGACCGCCTCCTTCTCGATGTCTTGTTTGTTCGGCGGGGCGGCCATTTTGTTAGCCTTAAGCTTGTTGGCAAACGATTTTGGGCAATCTCTGTAGAGATGTGTGTAGTCGCCACAAAGATTGCACCTCCTGCCATTGGTGCACTCCTCAAAAATGTGCCCAATTTCTCTGCACTTCCCACACACAATTTCCTGGCATGCGTCGGCGAGATGCCCAATTTTGCCGCATTTGCGACAAAGTTTGGGCATCCCCTGATAATGGATGTAGCCTCTGTTCTCTCCCAGCACAATCATGGAAGGCAGATGTTTCAAGCCCTGGTAGCCCCCGGCGTCCTCCCATTGTTTAATGGGGACCCGCCAGGAGCAATTCCAGATGCCGTCCTCATCCAGCACTTTGACTGGCTGACTGCGAACAGTGCAAAATCTACTCAGCCACACCGAAATATCATCTCCAGTCACTGTTTCATTAAACATTCTGACAATCACCGTTTTAAGGGTGTTGTCGGAAAGTTTTTCCACGGTGAACATGGAGAACTGAGCCTTAACACTTTCCATTCTTTGCCAAAAAACCAATAGCAGGGCAGCGCTTTGAAAACTTACATCAAAACCTTTATTTTGGGGCAGAGTCATCAAGCAGTTCAGATCAGTAGGTTTGAAATTTAGAGTTTTTTGGATGAGCTTCCTGGAGAAATCTAACCGAGACATCCCCAGGAGCTCACCATTTATTTCTTTAAATAAAAAACGGACGCTGTGGTGCCTCCGCATGCCGGCCCGAGCAGCCGACATGGTGGAGGCACACACAGCTTCCTAAAAAGAAACTTTAAAAAGACAATAATATAATTAAACAAATAGATAAATAAATAAATAAATAACTTACCTTAAAAGTCGACCAGCGAACCCAATCCGACCAGCGAATTACGAAACACCCGCTCCGAACAGCAACAAATATACTCTCTGGAGGTATGGTTTTCAGTCGCAATAAACTGAAAACCCACGGCCGCCAAAGAGTTGATCCCTGTCTCGTCCAATTGATCTTAGCCAAAAGGCCGAGAAGCGATGCCGTGCCTCGGCAGCGACAGGACAGCCGGGAACGGCGCTGCAGGTCACTGTGGCGGTGACGAAGCAGCTCATCGCCTCGTCAGCGAGAAGGCCCGAGTAGGCCGCGCTGGCGGGCCTTGCGCAGTGGCAGCCATTCACTTTAAGCTGCATTGGACATTTTTCCACGTTCACTCATGCCTCCCACCGCAGGCCTTCTGTTTTCTGTTGTTTTGTTTTCGGTTCAATGTTGGCTTTGCATTTGCTCAAATTTACAGTGACTAAATGTCGTCTCTGTTGGACATTTTTCCACGTTCACTCATGCCTCCCACCGCAGGCCTTCTGTTTTCTGTTGTTTTGTTTTCGGTTCAATGGTGGCTTTGCATTTTCACAAATTTACAGTGACTAAATGTCGTCTCTGTTGGACATTTTTCCACGTTCACTCATGCCTCCCACCGCAGGCCTTCTATTTTCTGTTGTTTTGTTTTCGGTTCAATGTTGGCTTTGCATTTGCTCAAATTTACAGTGACTAAATGTCGTCTCTGTTGGACATTTTTCCACGTTCACTCATGCCTCCCACCGCAGGCCTTCTGTTTTCTGTTGTTTTGTTTTCGGTTCAATGGTGGCTTTGCATTTGCACAAATTTACAGTGACTAAATGTCGTCTCTGTTGGACATTTTTCCACGTTCACTCATGCACTCCCACGCAGGCCTTCTGTTTTCTGTTGTTTTGTTTTCGGTTCAATGTTGGCTTTGCATTTTCCAAATTTACATGACTAAATGTCGTCTCTGTTGGACATTTTTCCACGTTCACTCATGCCTCCCACCGCAGGCCTTCTGTTTTCTGTTGTTTTGTTTTCGGTTCAATGTTGGCTTTGCATTTGCTCAAATTTACAGTGACTAAATGTCGTCTCTGTTGGACATTTTTCCACGTTCACTCATGCCTCCCACCGCAGGCCTTCTGTTTTCTGTTGTTTTGTTTTTGGTTCAATGGTGGCTTTGCATTTTCACAAATTTACAGTGACTAAATGTCGTCTCTGTTGGACATTTTTCCACGTTCACTCATGCCTCCCACCGCAGGCCTTCTGTTTTCTGTTGTTTTGTTTTCGGTTCAATGTTGGCTTTCATTTGCTCAAATTTACAGTGACTAAATGTCGTCTCTGTTGGACATTTTTCCACGTTCACTCATGCCTCCCACCGCAGGCCTTCTGTTTTCTGTTGTTTTGTTTTCGGTTCAATGGTGGCTTTGCATTTGCACAAATTTACAGTGACTAAATGTCGTCTCTGTTGGACATTTTTCCACGTTCACTCATGCCTCCCACCGCAGGCCTTCTGTTTTCTGTTGTTTTGTTTTCGGTTCAATGGTGGCTTTGCATTTGCACAAATTTACAGTGACTAAATGTCGTCTCTGTTGGACATTTTTCCACGTTCACTCATGCCTCCCACCGCAGCCTTCTGTTTTCTGTTGTTTTGTTTTCGGTTCAATGTTTGCTTTGCATTTGCTCAAATTTACAGTGACTAAGTGTCGTCTCTGTTGGACATTTTTCCACGTTCACTCATGCCTCCCACAGCATATCAAACGAATAAAATGGCCTCTTTAGCTCAACGGGTCAGCCATGTATTTATTGTGGGTGGTGTTGTTCTCCGTCGAGCTTTGGCGTTTCTTCGAAAGCACGGACGGACAGAGAAGCACGCTGATTAGCAGCGTCCTGCACGTGCCTCGCAACGTACATTCGACGTCCTTTGCGTTTTGTTCGTTAAGCGAGGGACACTTTGAATGTGAAGCGGTGCGAAGATTTATTAGCGGTGCTATTTGTTATTTACTAGCCACCCCGCTCTGGTGCTTCCGAGGCGAAGCTTTAACTTTCACGTGAATAGGACGCGCGTTCGTTGTGCTCTTGCTTTGCTCCACAGAGAGACATGTGAAACGAATAAAATGGCCTCTTTAGCTGAACGGGTCAGCCCCGAAGAAGCTACGGTGTTTCGCGGGGCAAAAAGCCAGGTCTGCTTTGAACGAACGATCAGGGGAGAGCGCGAACGCAGTCCCCCACTACCAGAAATTATGCAGTCGAGATTCCCACATTTGGGGAATTCGCAGGGGTCAGCACGACCGGAGTGCAATGGCCGAGCCTCGCCCTGGGTGAACCACCTGCGTGATCATGGTGTCTCCCCTGCCAGGTAAGTATGAGGTCCCGGCTCGCGGGCCGGAGGGCCCGTTCTTGCCTCTGCCGCGCACGTCAACGGTGACTCCAAGGGGCCCGAATCGCGAAAGACCAGCACCGCTTCGAGCGGCCCGCTCGGGAGCCCTGCCACTAAAACACGCCCGAAAAGCTGACGGCCCACAGCGCCCGAAGAGTCGCAAGCTCTGCTTTTAAACACACCGAAAGAGAGAGAGGAGCGCACCGTTCCCGGAGGCACTGCAATACCGGGTCGATGCATGGAGTGGACGGAGCAAGCCCCACTTCCATCTCCATGCGCCCAAAAATCAATTTAATATATGGTCCCCGGGTAGGGGACGATTCAGATATTAAACTGATAAGAACAGATACTACACTTGATCTTAGCCAAAAGGCCGAGAAGCGATGCCGTGCCTCGGCAGCGACAGGACAGCCGGGAACGGCGCTGCAGGTCACTGTGGCGGTGACGAAGCAGCTCATCGCCTCGTCAGCGAGAAGGCCCGAGTAGGCCGCGCTGGCGGGCCTTGCGCAGTGGCAGCCATTCACTTTAAGCTGCATTGGACATTTTTCCACGTTCACTCATGCCTCCCACCGCAGGCCTTCTGTTTTCTGTTGTTTTGTTTTCGGTTCAATGTTGGCTTTGCATTTGCTCAAATTTACAGTGACTAAATGTCGTCTCTGTTGGACATTTTTCCACGTTCACTCATGCCTCCCACCGCAGGCCTTCTGTTTTCTGTTGTTTTGTTTTTGTTCAATGGTGGCTTTGCATTTTCACAAATTTACAGTGACTAAATGTCGTCTCTGTTGGACATTTTTCCACGTTCACTCATGCCTCCCACCGCAGGCCTTCTGTTTTCTGTTGTTTTGTTTTCGGTTCAATGTTGGCTTTGCATTTGCTCAAATTTACAGTGACTAAATGTCGTCTCTGTTGGACATTTTTCCACGTTCACTCATGCCTCCCATCTTTTTTTTTTTTTGGTTCAATGCTGGCCTTAATATATTCTTTTATTTTCTATTTTCTTTGTTTTTTTTCGGTTCAATGGTGGCTTTGCATTTTCACAAATTTACAGTGACTAAATGTCGTCTCTGTTGGACATTTTTCCACGTTCACTCATGCCTCCCACCGCAGGCCTTCTGTTTTCTGTTGTTTTGTTTTCGGTTCAATGGTGGCTTTGCATTTGCACAAATTTACAGTGACTAAATGTCGTCTCTGTTGGACATTTTTCCACGTTCACTCATGCCTCCCACCGCAATCCTTCATTTTTTTCATATAAATGTTTTGTTATTTTCTATAATGGTTCAATGGTGGCTTTGCATTTGCACAAATTTACAGTGACTAAATGTCGTCTCTTTGACATTTTTTCCACGTTCACTCATGCCTCCCACCTTTTTTTTATTTAAAATTTAACCACAGGCCTTCTTTTTCTGTTGTTTTGTTTTCGGTTCAATGGTGGCTTTGCATTTCACAAATTTACATGACTAAATGTCGTCTCTGTTGACATTTTTCCACGTTCACTCATGCCTCCCACCGCAGGCCTTCTGTTTTCTGTTGTTTTGTTTTCGGTTCAATGGTGGCTTTGCATTTGCACAAATTTACAGTGACTAAATGTCGTCTCTGTTGGACATTTTTCCACTTCACTCATGCCTCCAAAAAGGCCTTTTTTTTTTTTTTTTTTTTTTTTCGGTTATGTTTTGCATTTGCAAAATTTACAGTGACTAAATGTCGTCTCTGTTGGACATTTTTCCACGTTCACTCATGCCTCCCACCGCAGGCCTTCTGTTTTCTGTTGTTTTGTTTTCGGTTCAATGTTTGCTTTGCATTTGCTCAAATTTACAGTGACTAAGTGTCGTCTCTGTTGGACATTTTTCCACGTTCACTCATGCCTCCCACAGCATATCAAACGAATAAAATGGCCTCTTTAGCTCAACGGGTCAGCCATGTATTTATTGTGGGTGGTGTTGTTCTCCGTCGAGCTTTGGCGTTTCTTCGAAAGCACGGACGGACAGAGAAGCACGCTGATTAGCAGCGTCCTGCACGTGCCTCGCAACGTACATTCGACGTCCTTTGCGTTTTGTTCGTTAAGCGAGGGACACTTTGAATGTGAAGCGGTGCGAAGATTTATTAGCGGTGCTATTTGTTATTTACTAGCCACCCCGCTCTGGTGCTTCCGAGGCGGCTTTAACTTTCACGTGAATAGGACGCGCGTTCGTTGTGCTCTTGCTTTGCTCCACAGAGAGACATGTGAAACGAATAAAATGGCCTCTTTAGCTGAACGGGTCAGCCCCGAAGAAGCTACGGTGTTTCGCGGGCAAAAAGCCAGGTCTGCTTTGAACGAACGATCAGGGGAGAGCGCGAACGCAGTCCCCCACTACCAGAAATTATGCAGTCGAGATTCCCACATTTGGGGAATTCGCAGGGGTCAGCACGACCGGAGTGCAATGGCCGAGCCTCGCCCTGGGTGAACCACCTGCGTGATCATGGTGTCTCCCCTGCCAGGTAAGTATGAGGTCCCGGCTCGCGGGCCGGAGGGCCCGTTCTTGCCTCTGCCGCGCACGTCAACGGTGACTCCAAGGGGCCCGAATCGCGAAAGACCAGCACCGCTTCGAAAGCGGCCCGCTCGGGAGCCCTGCCACTAAAACACGCCCGAAAAGCTGACGGCCCACAGCGCCCCGAAAGAGTCGCAAGCTCTGCTTTTAAACACACCGAAAGAGAGAGAGGAGCGCACCGTTCCGGAGGCACTGCAATACCGGGTCGATGCATGGAGTGGACGGAGCAAGCCCCACTTCCATCTCCGCGGCCCAAAAATCAATTTAATATATGGTCCCCGGGTAGGGGACGTATCAGATATTAAACTGATAAGAACAGATACTACACTTGATCTTAGCCAAAAGGCCGAGAAGCGATGCCGTGCCTCGGCAGCGACAGGACAGCCGGGAACGGCGCTGCAGGTCACTGTGGCGGTGACGAAGCAGCTCATCGCCTCGTCAGCGAGAAGGCCCGAGTAGGCCGCGCTGGCGGGCCTTGCGCAGTGGCAGCCATTCACTTTAAGCTGCATTGGACATTTTTCCACGTTCACTCATGCCTCCCACCGCAGGCCTTCTGTTTTCTGTTGTTTTGTTTTCGGTTCAATGTTGGCTTTGCATTTGCTCAAATTTACAGTGACTAAATGTCGTCTCTGTTGGACATTTTTCCACGTTCACTCATGCCTCCCACCAGCAAGGCCTTCTGTTTTCTTTTTTTTTATTATTCTTTACTTTCTTTTCTTTTTTTGTTTTTGGTTCAATGTTGGCTTTGCATTTTCACAAATTTACAGTGACTAAATGTCGTCTCTTGTTGGACATTTTTCCACGTTCACTCATGCCTCCCACCGCAGGCCTTCTGTTTTCTGTTGTTTTTTTTTTTCAATGGTGGCTTTGCATTTGCACAAATTTACAGTGATAAATGTCGTCTGTTAACCACCTTTCTTTTTTTTTTCGTTAAGTTTTGCATTACAAATTTACAGTGACTAAATGTCGTCTCTGTTGGACATTTTTCCACGTTCACTCATGCCTCCCACCGCAGGCCTTCTGTTTTCTGTTGTTTTGTTTTCGGTTCAATGGTGGCTTTGCATTTGCACAAATTTACAGTGACTAAATGTCGTCTCTGTTGGACATTTTTCCACGTTCACTCATGCCTCCCACCGCAGGCCTTCTGTTTTCTGTTGTTTTGTTTTCGGTTCAATGGTGGCTTTGCATTTTCACAAATTTACAGTGACTAAATGTCTCTGTTGGAACACTCATGCCTCCCACCAACCTTCTTCTGTTTTTTGTTTCGGTTCAATGGGCTTTATTTTCAAATTTACAGTGACTAAATGTCGCTCTCTGTTGGACATTTTTCCACGCTTCACTCATGCCTCCCACCGCAGGCCTTCTGTTTTCTGTTGTTTTGTTTTCGGTTCAATGGTGGCTTTGCATTTGCTTACATTTACAGTGACTAAATGTCGTCTCTGTTGGACATTTTTCCACGTTCACTCATGCCTCCCACCGCAGGCCTTCTGTTTTCTGTTGTTTTGTTTTCGGTTCAATGGTGGCTTTGCATTTGCACAAATTTACAGTGACTAAATGTCGTCTCTGTTGGACATTTTTCCACGTTCACTCATGCCTCCCACCGCAGGCCTTCTGTTTTCTGTTGTTTTGTTTTCGGTTCAATGGTGGCTTTGCATTTGCACAAATTTACAGTGACTAAATGTCGTCTCTGTTGGACATTTTTCCACGTTCACTCATGCCTCCCACCGCAGGCCTTCTGTTTTCTGTTGTTTTGTTTTCGGTTCAATGTTGGCTTTGCATTTGCACAAATTTACAGTGACTAAATGTCGTCTCTGTTGGACATTTTTCCACGTTCACTCATGCCCACCGCAGGCCTTCTGTTTTCTGTTGTTTTGTTTTCGGTTCAATGTTGGCTTTGCATTTGCACAAATTTACAGTGACTAAATGTCGTCTCTGTTGGACATTTTTCCACGTTCACTCATGCCTCCCACAGCATATCAAACGAATAAAATGGCCTCTTTAGCTCAACGGGTCAGCCATGTATTTATTGTGGGTGGTGTTGTTCTCCGTCGAGCTTTGGCGTTTCTTCAAAGCAACGGACGGAAGAAGCACGCTGATTAGCAGCGTCCTGCACGTGCCTCGCAACGTACATTCGACGCGCCCTTTGCGTTTTGTTCGTTAAGCGAGGGACACTTTGAATGTGAAGCGGTGCGAAGATTTATTAGCGGTGCTATTTGTTATTTACTAGCCACCCCGCTCTGGTGCTTCCGAGGCGAAGCTTTAACTTTCACGTGAATAGGACGCGCGTTCGTTGTGCTCTTGCTTTGCTCCACAGAGAGACATGTGAAACGAATAAAATGGCCTCTTTAGCTGAACGGGTCAGCCCCAAGAAGACTACGGTGTTTCGTCGGGGCAAAAAGCCAGGTCTGCTTTGAACGAACGATCAGGGAGAGCGAACGCAGTCCCCCACTACCAGAAATTATGCAGTCGAGATTCCCACATTTGGGGAATTCGCAGGGGTCAGCACGACCGGAGTGCAATGGCCGAGCCTCGCCCTGGGTGAACCACCTGCGTGATCATGGTGTCTCCCCTGCCAGGTAAGTATGAGGTCCCGGCTCGCGGGCCGGAGGGCCCGTTCTTGCCTCTGCCGCGCACGTCAACGGTGACTCCAAGGGGCCCGAATCGCGAAAGACCAGCACCGCCGAAGCGGCCCGCTCGGGAGCCCTGCCACTAAAACACGCCCGAAAAGCTGACGGCCCACAGCGCCCGAAAGAGTCGCAAGCTCTGCTTTTAAACACACCGAAAGAGAGAGAGGAGCACCGTTCCCGGAGGCACTGCAATACCGGGTCGATGCATGGAGTGGACGGAGCAAGCCCCACTTCCATCTCCATGGCCCAAAAATCAATTTAATATATGGTCCCCGGTAGGGGACGATATGATATTAAACTGATAAGAACAGATACTACACTTGATCTTAGCCAAAAGGCCGAGAAGCGATGCCGTGCCTCGGCAGCGACAGGACAGCCGGGAACGGCGCTGCAGGTCACTGTGGCGGTGACGAGGCAGCTCATCGCCTCGTCAGCGAGAAGGCCCAAGTAGGCCGCGCTGGCGGGCCTTGCGCAGTGGCAGCCATTCACTTTAAGCTGCATTGGACATTTTTCCACGTTCACTCATGCCTCCCACCGCAGGCCTTCTGTTTTCTGTTGTTTTGTTTTCGGTTCAATGTTGGCTTTGCATTTGCTCAAATTTATCAGTGACTAAATGTCGTCTCTGTTGGACATTTTTCCACGTTCACTCATGCCTCCCACCGCAGGCCTTCTGTTTTCTGTTGTTTTGTTTTCGGTTCAATGGTGGCTTTGCATTTTCACAAATTTACAGTGACTAAATGTCGTCTCTGTTGGACATTTTTCCACGTTCACTCATGCCTCCCACCGCAGGCCTTCTGTTTTCTTTGTTTTCGTTCAATGTTCTTTGCATTTGCAAATTTACATATAAATTCCTCTGACATTTTTCCACACGCGCTTCTTTTGTTTTGTTTTCGGTTCAATGTCTTTGCATTTGCACAAATTTACAGTGACTAAATGTCGTCTCTGTTGGACATTTTTCCACTTCACTCATGCCTCCCACCGCAGGCCTTCTGTTTTCTGTTGTTTTGTTTTTCGGTTCAATGTTGGCTTTGCATTTGCACAAATTTACAGTGACTAAATGTCGTCTCTGTTGGACATTTTTCCACGCTCACTCATGCCTCCTCAAAACCGCAGGCCTTCTGTTTTCTTTGTTTTGTTTTCGGTTCAATGTTTGCTTTGCATTTGCTCAAATTTACAGTGACTAAATGTCTCTCTCTGTTGGACATTATTTCCACGTTCACTCATGCCTCCCACAGCATATCAAACGAATAAAATGGCCTCTTTAGTCAACGGTCAGCCATGTATTTATTGTGGGTGGTGTTGTTCTCCGTCGAGCTTTGGCGTTTCTTCGAAAGCACGGACGGACAGAGAAGCACGCTGATTAGCAGCGTCCTGCACGTGCCTCGCAACGTACATTCGACGTCCTTTGCGTTTTGTTCGTTAAGCGAGGACACTTTGAATGTGAAGCGGTGCGAAGATTTATTAGCGGTGCTATTTGTTATTTACTAGCCACCCCGCTCTGGTGCTTCCGAGGCGAAGCTTTAACTTTCACGTGAATAGGACGCGGTTCGTTGTGCTCTTGCTTTGCTCCACAGAGAGACATGTGAAACGAATAAAATGGCCTCTTTAGCTGAACGGGTCAGCCCCGAAGAAGCTACGGTGTTTCGCGCGGGGCAAAAAGCCAGGTCTGCTTTGAACGAACGATCAGGGGAGAGCGCGAACGCAGTCCCCCACTACCAGAAATTATGCAGTCGAGATTCCCACATTTGGGGAATTCGCAGGGGTCAGCACGACCGGAGTGCAATGGCCGAGCCTCGCCCTGGGTGAACCACCTGCGTGATCATGGTGTCTCCCCTGCCAGGTAAGTATGAGGTCCCGGCTCGCGGGCCGGAGGGCCCGTTCTTGCCTCTGCCGCGCACGTCAACGGTGACTCCAAGGGGCCCGAATCGCGAAAGACCAGCACCGCTTCGAACGCGGCCCGCTCGGGAGCCCTGCCACTAAAACACGCCCGAAAAGCTGACGGCCCACAGCGCCCCGAAAGAGTCGCAAGCTCTGCTTTTAAACACACCGAAAGAGAGAGAGGAGCGCACCGTTCCCGGAGGCACTGCAATACCGGGTCGATGCATGGAGTGGACGGAGCAAGCCCCACTTCCATCTCCGCGGCCCAAAAATCAATTTAATATATGGTCCCCGGGTAGGGGACGTATCAGATATTAAACTGATAAGAACAGATACTACACTTGATCTTAGCCAAAAGGCCGAGAAGCGATGCCGTGCCTCGGCAGCGACAGGACAGCCGGGAACGGCGCTGCAGGTCACTGTGGCGGTGACGAAGCAGCTCATCGCCTCGTCAGCGAGAAGGCCCGAGTAGGCCGCGCTGGCGGGCCTTGCGCAGTGGCAGCCATTCACTTTAAGCTGCATTGGACATTTTTCCACGTTCACTCATGCCTCCCACCGCAGGCCTTCTTTTTTTTTTTTTTTACTTCTCCCACCCAGGCCTTCTGTTTTCTGTTGTTTTGTTTTCGGTTCAATGTTGGCTTTGCATTTGCTTAAATTTACAGTGACTAAATGTCGTCTCTGTTGGACATTTTTCCACGTTCACTCATGCCTCCCACCGCAGGCCTTCTGTTTTCTGTTGTTTTGTTTTCGGTTCAATGGTGGCTTTGCATTTGCACAAATTTACAGTGACTAAATGTCGTCTCTGTTGGACATTTTTCCACGTTCACTCATGCCTCCCACCGCAGGCCTTCTGTTTTCTGTTGTTTTGTTTTCGGTTCAATGTTGGCTTTGCATTTGCTAAAATTTACAGTGACTAAATGTCGTCTCTGTTGGACATTTTTCCACGTTCACTCATGCCTCCCACCGCAGGCCTTCTGTTTTCTGTTGTTTTGTTTTCGGTTCAATGGTGGCTTTGCATTTGCACAAATTTACAGTGACTAAATGTCGTCTCTGTTGGACATTTTTCCACGTTCACTCATGCCTCCCACCGCATTTTTGTCAGGGCTGATTTATTGGTTTCTTTTCGCTTTTTTTGATTTCTTTTAATTCTTTTTGTTTTTTTTCCACCAGGGGCCTTCTACTTTTAATGTTGTTTTGTTTTCGGATTTAATGGGCGGTTTGCTATTTGCTCAAATTTACAGTGACTAAATGTCGTGCTCTGTTGGACATTTTTCCACGTTCACTCATGCCTCCCACCGCAGCCTTCTGTTTTTTTGTTTTGTTTTCGGTTCAATGGTGGGTTTTTTTACATATAATTGTTGGATTTTTACTTCATAACCTTCTGTTTTTTTTTTTCTTCAATTTAACAATAAATTTTATAAACTGGTTCAATGGTGGCTTTGCATTTGCTCAAAATTTACAGTGACTAAATGGCGTCTCTGTCGGACATTATTCCACGCACATTCACTACAATTTCTTTTTTTTTTAAATAACTCATTAAATTAATACATTTACTTTTTCCTTACATTTCCACTCATGCCTCCCACCGCAGGCCTTCTGTTTTCTGTTGTTTTGTTTTCGGTTCAATGTTGGCTTTGCATTTGCTCAAATTTACAGTGACTAAATGTCGCTCTGTTGGACATTTTTCCATCCTTGTTCTGTGGTTATCACAAATTTACATGACTAAATGTCGTCTCTGTTGGACATTTTTCCACGTTCACTCATGCCTCCCACCAGCAGGCCTTCTGTTTTCTGTTGTTTTGTTTTCGGTTCAATGGTGGCTTTGCATTTATCACAAATTTACAGTGACTAAATGTCGTCTCTGTTGGACATTTTTCCACGTTCACTCATGCCTCCCACCGCAGGCCTTCTGTTTTCTGTTGTTTTGTTTTCGGTTCAATGGTGGCTTTGCATTTGCTCACAAATTTACAAGTGACTAAAGTGGCTTTGTTTGGAAATTTATACCACGTTACACTCATGCACTCCCACCACGCAGGCCTTCTGTTTTCTGTTGTTTTGTTTTCGGTTCAATGGTGGCTTTGCATTTTCACAAATTTACAGTGACTAAATGTCGTCTCTGTTGGACATTTTTCCACGTTCACTCATGCCTCCCACCGCAGGCCTTCTGTTTTCTGTTGTTTTGTTTTCGGTTCAATGTTGGCTTTGCATTTGCTCAAATTTACAGTGACTAAATGTCGTCTCTGTTGGACATTTTTCCACGTTCACTCATGCCTCCCACCGCAGGCCTTCTGTTTTCTGTTGTTTTGTTTTCGGTTCAATGGTGGCTTTGCATTTGCACAAATTTACAGTGACTAAATGTCGTCTCTGTTGGACATTTTTCCACGTTCACTCATGCCTCCCACCGCAGGCCTTCTGTTTTCTGTTGTTTTGTTTTCGGTTCAATGGTGGCTTTGCATTTGCACAAATTTACAGTGACTAAATGTCGTCTCTGTTGGACATTTTTCCACGTTCACTCATGCCTCCCACCGCAGGCCTTCTGTTTTCTGTTGTTTTGTTTTCGGTTCAATGTTTGCTTTGCATTTGCTCAAATTTACAGTGACTAAGTGTCGTCTCTGTTGGACATTTTTCCACGTTCACTCATGCCTCCCACAGCATATCAAACGAATAAAATGGCCTCTTTAGCTCAACGGGTCAGCCATGTATTTATTGTGGGTGGTGTTGTTCTCCGTCGAGCTTTGGCGTTTCTTCGAAAGCACGGACGGACAGAGAAGCACGCTGATTAGCAGCGTCCTGCACGTGCCTCGCAACGTACATTCGGCGCCCTTTGCGTTTTGGTTTTGTTCGTTAAGCGAGGACACTTTGAATGTGAAGCGGTGCGAGATTTATTAGCGCGTGCTATTTGCTATTTACTAGCCACCCCGCTCTGGTGCTTCCGAGGCGAAGCTTTAACTTTCACGTGAATAGGACGCGTACCGTTGTGCTCTTGCTTTGCTCCACAGAAGACATGTAAAAAAAAAAAAAAATTCTTTTTTTTTAAAGGGGGGGGCGGCCCGAAAAGGTGGGGTGTTTGCCGCAAAAGCTGGGTCTGCTTTGAACAACAAAAAAAAAAGGGCAAAGGGAAAGGGCAAACACATTCCCCACATACCAGAAATTATGCAGTCGAGATTCCCACATTTGGGGGTGCAATTTAAAAGGGGGCAACACCACCCGAGTGCAATGGCCGAGCCTGCCCCCTGGGTGAACCACCTGCGTGATCATGGTGTCTCCCCTGCCAGGTAAGTAGGAGGTGGCTCGCGTGCCGGAGGGCGTTCTTGCCTCTCTCCGCAGAGAGACGTGTGAACCACTAAAAGCCCGTTACTGAACCCGGGTCAGCGCCCGAAGAGTCGCAAGCTCTGCTTTACCGCTGCTTTCGGAGGCACTGCAATAACGGGCGATGCAGAGGGACGAGCAAGCCCACTTCCATTCCCACGACCAAAAATATATGGTCCCCGGGTAGGGGAAGTATCAGATATTAAACTGATAAGAACAGATACTACACTTGATCTTAGCCAAAAGGCCGAGAAGCGGTGCCGTGCCTCGGCGGCGACAGGACAGCCGGGAACGGGCGCTGCAGGTCACTGTGGCGAGACGAAGGAGGAGCTCATCGCCTCGTCAGCGAAAGGCCCGAGAAACGCAATGGCGGGCCTTGCGCAGTGGCAGCCATTCACTTTAAGGTGCATTGGACATTTTTCCACGTTCACTCATGCCTCCCACCGCAGGCCTTCTGTTTTCTGTTGTTTTGTTTTCGGTTCAATTTAATTGGCTTTGCATTTGCTCAAATTTACAGTGACTAAATGTCGTCTCTGTTGGACATTTTTCCACGTTCACTCATGCCTCCCACCGCAGGCCTTCTGTTTTCTGTTGTTTTGTTTTCGGTTCAATGGTGGCTTTGCATTTTCACAAATTTACAGTGACTAAATGTCGTCTCTGTTGGACATTTTTCCACGTTCACTCATGCCTCCCACCGCAGGCCTTCTATTTTCTGTTGTTTTGTTTTCGGTTCAATGTTGGCTTTGCATTTGCACAAATTTACAGTGACTAAATGTCGTCTCTGTTGGACATTTTTCCACGTTCACTCATGCCTCCCACCGCAGGCCTTCTGTTTTCTGTTGTTTTGTTTTCGGTTCAATGGTGGCTTTGCATTTTCACAAATTTACAGTGACTAAATGTCGTCTCTGTTGGACATTTTTCCACTTCACTCATGCCCCCCATTCTTTTTCTGTTGTTTTGTTTTCGGTTCAATGGTGGCTTTGCATTTACAAATTTACAGTGACTAAATGTCGTCTCTGTTGGACATTTTTCCACGTTCACTCATGCCTCCCACCGCAGGCCTTCTGTTTTCTGTTGTTTTGTTTTTGGTTCAATGGTGGCTTTGTATTTCACAAATTTACAGTGACTAAATGTCGTCTCTGTTGGACATTTTTCCACGTTCACTCATGCCTCCCACCGCAGGCCTTCTGTTTTCTGTTGTTTTGTTTTCGGTTCAATGGTGGCTTTGCATTTGCACAAATTTACAGTGACTAAATGTCGTCTCTGTTGGACATTTTTCCACGTTCACTCATGCCTCCCACCGCAGGCCTTCTGTTTTCTGTTGTTTTGTTTTCGGTTCAATGGTGGCTTTGCATTTGCACAAATTTACAGTGACTAAATGTCGTCTCTGTTGGACATTTTTCCACGTTCACTCATGCCTCCCACCGCAGGCCTTCTGTTTTCTGTTGTTTTGTTTTCGGTTCAATGTTTGCTTTGCATTTGCTCAAATTTACAGTGACTAAGTGTCGTCTCTGTTGGACATTTTTCCACGTTCACTCATGCCTCCCACAGCATATCAAACGAATAAAATGGCCTCTTTAGCTCAACGGGTCAGCCATGTATTTATTGTGGGTGGTGTTGTTCTCCGTCGAGCTTTGGCGTTTCTTCAAAGCACGCACGGACAGAGAAGCACGCTGATTAGCAGCGTCCTGCACGTGCCTCGCAACGTACATTCGACGTCCTTTGCGTTTTGTTCGTTAAGCGAGGGACACTTTGAATGTGAAGCGGTGCGAAGATTTATTAGCGGTGCTATTTGTTATTTACTAGCCACCCCGCTCTGGTGCTTCCGAGGCGAAGCTTTAACTTTCACGTGAATAGGACGCGCGTTCGTTGTGCTCTTGCTTTGCTCCACAGAGAGACATGTGAAACGAATAAAATGGCCTCTTTAGCTGAACGGGTCAGCCCCGAAGAAGCTACGGTGTTTCGCGCGGGGCAAAAAGCCAGGTCTGCTTTGAACGAACGATCAGGGGAGAGCGAAGCAGTCCCCCACTACCAGAAATTATGCAGTCGAGATTCCCACATTTGGGGATTGCAGGGGTCAGCACAGACACAGGAGGCGAATGGCTGCAGGTCGCCCTGGGTGAACCACCTGCGTGATCATGGTGTCTCCCCTGCCAGGTAAGTATGAGGTCCCGGCTCGCGGGCCGGAGGGCGCTTCTTGCCTCTGCCGCGCACGCCAACGGTGACTCCAAGGGGCTGAATCATTGACACCACCGTCGCTCATGCGGCCCGGGACCGCTGCCACTAAAACAGCCTTCTGATGATGTGCCCACAGCGCCCAAGAGTGCAAGCTCTGCTTTTACTCACCAATTTACAGAGACTAAAGGTCGTCACTGTTCCGGACATTTACGAGTGGACGGAGCAGCCCACTGCCTCCCACCGCGGCCTAAAATCTATTTACTGTTGTTTTGGTTTTCGGTTCAATGGTGGCTTAGCATTAGAACAAATATACAGTGACTGAAAAGACGCTCTGTTGGACATTTTTCCACGGTCCTCATGCCCCCACCGCTGCAGGCCTTCTGTTTTCTGTTGTTTTTTTTTGTTCAATGTTGTTGGAATTTTTATTGCCTCCCAGCGAGCCTTTACAGTTTTGTTCGGTTCAATGTTGGCTTTGCATTTGCTCAAATTTACAGTGACTAAATGTCGTCTCTGCTTGACATTTTTCCACGTTCACTCATGCCTCCCACCGCAGGCCTTCTGTTTTCTGTTGTTTTGTTTTCGGTTCAATGTTGGCTTTGCATTTGCACAAATTTACAGTGACTAAATGTCGTCTCTGTTGGACATTTTTCCACGTTCACTCATGCCTCCCACCGCAGGCCTTCTGTTTTCTGTTGTTTTGTTTTCGGTTCAATGGTGGCTTTGCATTTGCACAAATTTACAGTGACTAAATGTCGTCTCTGTTGGACATTTTTCCACGTTCACTCATGCCTCCCACCGCAGGCCTTCTGTTTTCTGTTGTTTTGTTTTCGGTTCAATGGTGGCTTTGCATTTGCTAAATACATGATAAATTCCCGTTACATTTTTCAACTCATGCCTCCCACCGCAGGCCTTCTGTTTTCTGTTGTTTTGTTTTTCGGTTCAATGGTGGCTTTGCATTTGCACAAATTTACAGTGACTAAATGTCGTCTCTGTTGGACATTTTTCCACGTTCACTCATGCCTCCCACCGCAGGCCTTCTGTTTTCTGTTGTTTTGTTTTCGGTTCAATGTTGGCTTTGCATTTGCTTAAATTTACAGTGACTAAATGTCGTCTCTGTTGGACATTTTTCCACGTTCACTCATGCCTCCCACCAGGCCTTCTTTTTCTGTTGTTTTTTTTTCGGGTTCAATGGTGGCTTTGCATTTGCTCAAATTTACAGTGACTAAATGTCTCTCTGTTGGCACATTTTTCCCGTTCACTCATGCCTACCCACCCCAGCCTTCTTTTTTGTTGTTTTTTTTTTTTTTTGTTAGGTGGCTTTGCATTTGCACAAATTTACAGTGACTAAATGTCGGCTCTGTTGGACATTTTTCCACGCTCACTCATGCCTCCCACCGCAGTTTTTTAACATCTGTTTTCTGTTGTTTTGTTTTCGGTTCAATGGTGGCTTTGCATTTGAAAATTTACAGTGACTAAATGTCGTCTCTGTTATCCTGGTTTTTCGTTCAATGTGGCTTTGCATTTTTTAATGATAAATGTCGTCTTTGGACATTTTTCCACGTTCACTCATGCCTCCCACCGCAGGCCTTCTGTTTTCTGTTGTTTTGTTTTCGGTTCAATGGTGGCTTTGCATTTGCTTAAATTTACAGTGACTAAATGTCGTCTCTGTTGGACATTTTTCCACGTTCACTCATGCCTCCCACCGCAGGCCTTCTGTTTTCTGTTGTTTTGTTTTCGGTTCAATGGTGGCTTTGCATTTGCACAAATTTACAGTGACTAAATGTCGTCTCTGTTGGACATTTTTCCACGTTCACTCATGCCTCCCACCGCAGGCCTTCTGTTTTCTGTTGTTTTGTTTTCGGTTCAATGTTTGCTTTGCATTTGCTCAAATTTACAGTGACTAAGTGTCGTCTCTGTTGGACATTTTTCCACGTTCACTCATGCCTCCCACAGCATATCAAACGAATAAAATGGCCTCTTTAGCTCAACGGGTCAGCCATGTATTTATTGTGGGTGGTGTTGTTCTCCGTCGAGCTTTGGCGTTTCTTCGAAAGCACGGACGGACAGAGAAGCACGCTGATTAGCAGCGTCCTGCACGTGCCTCGCAACGTACATTCGACGTCCTTTGCGTTTTGTTCGTTAAGCGAGGGACACTTTGAATGTGAAGCGGTGCGAAGATTTATTAGCGGTGCTATTTGTTATTTACTAGCCACCCCGCTCTGGTGCTTCCGAGGCGAAGCTTTAACTTTCACGTGAATAGGACGCGCGTTCGTTGTGCTCTTGCTTTGCTCCACAGAGAGACATGTGAAACGAATAAAATGGCCTCTTTAGCTGAACGGGTCAGCCCCGAAGAAGCTACGGTGTTTCGCGCGGGGCAAAAAGCCAGGTCTGCTTTGAACGAACGATCAGGGGAGAGCGCGAACGCAGTCCCCCACTACCAGAAATTATGCAGTCGAGATTCCCACATTTGGGGAATTCGCAGGGGTCAGCACGACCGGAGTGCAATGGCCGAGCCTCGCCCTGGGTGAACCACCTGCGTGATCATGGTGTCTCCCCTGCCAGGTAAGTATGAGGTCCCGGCTCGCGGGCCGGAGGGCCCGTTCTTGCCTCTGCCGCGCACGTCAACGGTGACTCCAAGGGGCCCGAATCGCGAAAGACCAGCACCGCCTGAGCGGCCCGCTCGGGAGCCCTGCCACTAAAACACGCCCGAAAGCTGACGGCCCACAGCGCCCGAAAGAGTCGCAAGCTCTGCTTTTAAACACACCGAAAGAGAGAGAGGAGCGCACCGTTCCCGGAGGCACTGCAATACCGGGTCGATGCATGGAGTGGACGGAGCAAGCCCCACTTCCATCTCCATGGCCCAAAAATCAATTTAATATATGGTCCCCGGGTAGGGGACGAATCAGATATTAAACTGATAAGAACAGATACTACACTTGATCTTAGCCAAAAGGCCGAGAAGCGATGCCGTGCCTCGGCAGCGACAGGACAGCCGGGAACGGCGCTGCAGGTCACTGTGGCGGTGACGAAGCAGCTCATCGCCTCGTCAGCGAGAAGGCCCGAGTAGGCCGCGCTGGCGGGCCTTGCGCAGTGGCAGCCATTCACTTTAAGCTGCATTGGACATTTTTCCACGTTCACTCATGCCTCCCACCGCAGGCCTTCTGTTTTCTGTTGTTTTGTTTTCGGTATTTATTTTTTTCGGTTCAATGTTGGCTTTGCATTTGCTCAAATTTACAGTGACTAAATGTCGTCTCTGTTGGACATTTTTCCACGTTCACTCATGCCTCCCACCGCAGGCCTTCTGTTTTCTGTTGTTTTGTTTTCGGTTCAATGGTGGCTTTGCATTTTCACAAATTTACAGTGACTAAATGTCGTCTCTGTTGGACATTTTTCCACGTTCACTCATGCCTCCCACCGCAGCCTTCTGTTTTCTGTTGTTTTGTTTTCGGTTCAATGTTGGCTTTGCATTTGCACAAATTTACAGTGACTAAATGTCGTCTCTGTTGGACATTTTTCCACGTTCACTCATGCCTCCCACCGCATGCCTTCTGTTTTCTGTTGTTTTGTTTTCGGTTCAATGTTTGCTTTGCATTTGCACAAATTTACAGTGACTAAATGTCGTCTCTGTTGGACATTTTTCCACGTTCACTCATGCCTCCCACCGCAGGCCTTCTGTTTTCTGTTGTTTTGTTTTCGGTTCAATGGTGGCTTTGCATTTGCACAAATTTACAGTGACTAAATGTCGTCTCTGTTGGACATTTTTCCACGTTCACTCATGCCTCCCACCGCAGGCCTTCTGTTTTCTGTTGTTTTGTTTTCGGTTCAATGTTGGCTTTGCATTTGCACAAATTTACAGTGACTAAATGTCGTCTCTGTTGGACATTTTTCCACGTTCACTCATGCCTCCCACCGCAGGCCTTCTGTTTTCTGTTGTTTTGTTTTCGGTTCAATGGTGGCTTTGCATTTGCACAAATTTACAGTGACTAAATGTCGTCTCTGTTGGACATTTTTCCACGTTCACTCATGCCTCCCACCGCAGGCCTTCTGTTTTCTGTTGTTTTGTTTTTCGGTTCAATGGTGGCTTTGCATTTGCACAAATTTACAGTGACTAAGTGTCGTCTCTGTTGGACATTTTTCCACGTTCACTCATGCCTCCCACCGCAGGCCTTCTGTTTTCTGTTGTTTTGTTTTCGGTTCAATGTTTGCTTTGCATTTGCACAAATTTACAGTGACTAAATGTCGCTCTTCTGTTGGACATTTTTCCACGGTTCACCTCATGCCTCCCACCGCAGGCCTTTTTCAATTTTTTATTTGCAAATTTACAAGTTTAATTTCTCAATCCTCCCACAGAATATTAAACAAAAAAAATGGCCTCTTTAGCTCAACGGGTCAGCCATGTATTTATTGTGGGTGGTGTTGTTCCCGTCAGCTTTGGCGTTTCTTCAGCGCGACGGACAGAGAAGCACGCTGATTAGCAGCGTCCTGCACGTGCCTCGCAACGTACATTCGACGTCCTTTGCGTTTTGTTCGTTAAGCGAGGGACACTTTGAATGTGAAGCGGTGCGAAGATTTATTAGCGGTGCTATTTGTTATTTACTAGCCACCCCGCTCTGGTGCTTCCGAGGCGAAGCTTTAACTTTCACGTGAATAGGACGCGCGTTCGTTGTGCTCTTGCTTTGCTCCACAGAGAGACATGTGAAACGAATAAAATGGCCTCTTTAGCTGAACGGGTCAGCCCCGAAGAAGCTACGGTGTTTCGCGCGGGGCAAAAAGCCAGGTCTGCTTTGAACGAACGATCAGGGGAGAGCGCGAACGCAGTCCCCCACTACCAGAAATTATGCAGTCGAGATTCCCACATTTGGGGAATTCGCAGGGGTCAGCACGACCGGAGTGCAATGGCCGAGCCTCGCCCTGGGTGAACCACCTGCGTGATCATGGTGTCTCCCCTGCCAGGTAAGTATGAGGTCCCGGCTCGCGGGCCGGAGGGCCCGTTCTTGCCTCTGCCGCGCACGTCAACGGTGACTCCAAGGGGCCCGAATCGCGAAAGACCAGCACCGCTTCGAAAGCGGCCCGCTCGGGAGCCCTGCCACTAAAACACGCCCGAAAAGCTGACGGCCCACAGCGCCCCGAAAGAGTCGCAAGCTCTGCTTTTAAACACACCGAAAGAGAGAGAGGAGCGCACCGTTCCCGGAGGCACTGCAATACCGGGTCGATGCATGGAGTGGACGGAGCAAGCCCCACTTCCATCTCCGCGGCCCAAAAATCAATTTAATATATGGTCCCCGGGTAGGGGACGTATCAGATATTAAACTGATAAGAACAGATACTACACTTGATCTTAGCCAAAAGGCCGAGAAGCGATGCCGTGCCTCGGCAGCGACAGGACAGCCGGGAACGGCGCTGCAGGTCACTGTGGCGGTGACGAAGCAGCTCATCGCCTCGTCAGCGAGAAGGCCCGAGTAGCGCGCTGGCGGGCCTTGCGCAGTGGCAGCCATTCACTTTAAGCTGCATTGGACATTTTTCCACGTTCACTCATGCCTCCCACCGCAGGCCTTCTGTTTTCTGTTGTTTTGTTTTCGGTTCAATGTTGGCTTTGCATTTGCTCAAATTTACAGTGACTAAATGTCGTCTCTGTTGGACATTTTTCCACGTTCACTCATGCCTCCCACCGCAGGCCTTCTGTTTTCTGTTGTTTTGTTTTCGGTTCAATGGTGGCTTTGCATTTTCACAAATTTACAGTGACTAAATGTCGTCTCTGTTGGACATTTTTCCACGTTCACTCATGCCTCCCACCCAGGCCTTCTGTTTTCTTTTTTTTTTTTTGGTTCAATGGTGGCTTTGCATTTGCACAAATTTACAGTGACTAAATTGACCTTTTCCACGTTCACTCATGCCTCCACCGCAGGCCTTCTGTTTTCTGTTGTTTTGTTTTCGGTTCAATGGTGGCTTTGCATTTGCACAAATTTACAGTGACTAAATGTCGTCTCTGTTGGACATTTTTCCACGTTCACTCATGCCTCCCACCGCAGGCCTTCTGTTTTCTGTTGTTTTGTTTTCGGTTCAATGGTGGCTTTGCATTTTCACAAATTTACAGTGACTAAATGTCGTCTCTGTTGGACATTTTTCCACGTTCACTCATGCCTCCCACCGCAGGCCTTCTGTTTTCTGTTGTTTTGTTTTCGGTTCAATGTTGGCTTTGCATTTGCACAAATTTACAGTGACTAAATGTCGTCTCTGTTGGACATTTTTCCACGTTCACTCATGCCTCCCACCCAGGCCTTCTGTTTTCTGTTTTTTTTTTTTTTTCGGTTCAATGGTGGCTTTGCATTTGCACAAATTTACAGTGACTAAATGTCGTCTCTGTTGGACATTTTTCCACGTTCACTCATGCCTCCCACCGCAGGCCTTCTGTTTTCTGTTGTTTTGTTTTCGGTTCAATGGTGGCTTTGCATTTGCACAAATTTACAGTGACTAAATGTCGTCTCTGTTGGACATTTTTCCACGTTCACTCATGCCTCCCACCGCAGGCCTTCTGTTTTCTGTTGTTTTGTTTTCGGTTCAATGTTTGCTTTGCATTTGCTCAAATTTACAGTGACTAAGTGTCGTCTCTGTTGGACATTTTTCCACGTTCACTCATGCCTCCCACAGCATATCAAACGAATAAAATGGCCTCTTTAGCTCAACGGGTCAGCCATGTATTTATTGTGGGTGGTGTTGTTCTCCGTCGAGCTTTGGCGTTTCTTCGAAAGCACGGACGGACAGAGAAGCACGCTGATTAGCAGCGTCCTGCACGTGCCTCGCAACGGTACATTCGACGTCCTTTGCGTTTTGTTCGTTAAGCGAGGACACTTTGAATGTGAAGCGGTGCGAAGATTTATTAGCGGTGCTATTTGTTATTTACTAGCCACCCCGCTCTGGTGCTTCCGAGGCGAAGCTTTAACTTTCACGTGAATAGGACGCGCGTTCGTTGTGCTCTTGCTTTGCTCCACAGAGAGACATGTGAAACGAATAAAATGGCCTCTTTAGCTGAACGGGTCAGCCCCGAAGAAGCTACGGTGTTTCGCGGGGGCAAAAAGCCAGGTCTGCTTTGAACGAACGATCAGGGGAGAGCGAACGCAGTCCCCCACTACCAGAAATTATGCAGTCGAGATTCCCACATTTGGGGAATTCGCAGGGGTCAGCACGACCGGAGTGCAATGGCCGAGCCTCGCCCTGGGTGAACCACCTGCGTGATCATGGTGTCTCCCCTGCCAGGTAAGTATGAGGTCCCGGCTCGCGGGCCGGAGGGCCCGTTCTTGCCTCTGCCGCGCACGTCAACGGTGACTCCAAGGGGCCCGAATCGCGAAAGACCAGCACCGCTTCGAAAGCGGCCCGCTCGGGAGCCCTGCCACTAAAACACGCCCGAAAAGCTGACGGCCCACAGCGCCCCGAAAGAGTCGCAAGCTCTGCTTTTAAACACACCGAAAGAGAGAGAGGAGCGCACCGTTCCCGGAGGCACTGCAATACCGGGTCGATGCATGGAGTGGACGGAGCAAGCCCCACTTCCATCTCCGCGGCCCAAAAATCAATTTAATATATGGTCCCCGGGTAGGGGACGTATCAGATATTAAACTGATAAGAACAGATTTTTTTTTTTTTTTTTAAGTTTTTATTGTCACCATTTCATTTACAAACAACAATTAATCACATTTTAAATATTTAAAACATTTAAAAATTTGCGATTTCGGTTGTTTATAAATTACAATAAAAAACTCATAGAATATTTTAAAAACACAGTATAAATTTCACTAAAAACCAACCATTACCGGTATTTTAACCTGACTAAAAAAAAAAATTTGGACTTACTAAAACAAACATCAAAAGGAAAACTAAACATTTTAAATGAGTGGAAAACCAGAATGTCAAAAAGAGATAAAAAGTAGATAAAAAAGATCTCTTTCATCCAGGATCCAGAGTGAGGATCTTAGCCCCGGGGGCCTTCACCCGGGGCTCCAGAACCGACACTCGGCCAGCTCCTCATGGTGCCCAGTGGAAATCCTCCCCCTTTGGCCCTCTGGCCCGCTGTTCCCGTAGCCGGCGGTGGTGAGGGTGCATCTACGGGCAACCAGGGTCGGTGGTGGCCGGGACCCTCTCTGTCTGACCCCGGCCCCCCCGTCCGAATAGCGATGCGCGGTACCCCTGCAGCGTGTTTTTCACCATTAGCTCGCTTGCGTGGAGGGGCACCGTCACACGCTTCCCCACCAGCAGGTTTCTGGTGGTCCAGATGGCGTCCTTGATGGCGTTGAGGGTGAGCCAGAGTGATGTAAACTCCTTTGGGGGGAGGTCCCTGAGATTTGGGCCCACCCCCAGGACGGCGAGTCTGTAGTCCATCTGGACCCCACCTGCCGGCAGGCACGGGAAATAAAGGGGGCCGGTCTTGGCCCACTGGTCCCGTGCAGCACCGCAGTCCCAGAGCACGTGCCGCACGGTCTCCTGAGCATTGCAGCCCGGCCGTGGACACATAGAGGTGGTGGCCATGCCCCGGGAGTGCATGACCGCCCTGGTCGGGAGGATTTCATGGGCTACCATCCATGACAGGTCTTTGTGCCGGTTCTGGAGAGCCGGGTGGGCAGCGTTTTCCCATGCCTGCTTTGCCTCTCTTAAGGTGAGGCCTGGCACCGGGCTCACCTTTTCTCGATCCTGGACAAAAGAGATCATCGATTTGTGGTTAGTTAAAATTTTAACATCCTGGCTTTCCAAATCATTTTTCTTTAAAAATTTCTTAATAAAATCATATTCTTCAGACAGGTTAAAAGCTACTGGAATTCTAAGATCTACCGGTAAGATTTTTAAAAACCTCAAGTAGGACCCCATCCAGAATCTGACCATAGCAGCTGTTTTATTTTCTCTGGATGGGGTCATCGCGTAACCGATGTGGAGGGCGGTGAATCGGCTGGCTAAAAACAAGTGGGGGTCCGGGAGGCCTTTTCCACCGTTTTTCGCTTTCTTCTTCACCACCTCCCTCTTCACTCTTTCCCATTTGGACCCCCACATGAAGTAAAACACCGCCCTTTCCAGGTCTAAAAGAAAATTTCTGGGGGGACTAAAAACAGAACACACCAGTAAAAGCAAGGGTAAAATGACAGCTTTAAAAATTAAAACCTTACCTTCAAAAGTCAGCTGTCTTAGTCCCCAGAACCCCAGTCTCTGCCTGACTTTCCCTAGCAAGTCAGTCCAGTTTCCTCGTCCTCCACCCTCACTGTCAAATTTGACCCCCAAGACTCTGAGGTTGCCTTCTTTAAATTCCAAATTCAGTCCACCTATGTCCACGTTCCCCCACGGCCCGAAGAGCTGGGCCTCAGACTTCCTCCTATTGAGTTTGGCGCCTGAGGCCCGACCGTACCAGTCTGTCAAGTCCATCGCTCTTCGTATCGATAAAACGTCCGTGGCTAAAAGGGTCACGTCATCCATGTATAAAACACAGGTCGCTGTCAGTCCACCAGTCCCAGGAACGTCTAGTCCTTTGATCCATTTGTCCCTTCTCAAGATCTGTGCCAGTGGCTCGATGCAAGCTACGTACAAGAGGGGGGATAAAGGACACCCCTGACGAACGCCGCTGCGGATCTTAACCGCTTTTGACAGATTCCCGTTTACAAGAATTCTGCTGGTCAAGTCGGTGTACAGCAGTCCCACCCAGGCTATGAACCTCCCTGGAAAGCCCATTTTTTGCAGTACTTGGAGTAAGTACTGGTGCGAGACCCGATCAAAGGCCTTTTCAAAATCTAAATTTACGACTGCTAACCGAATATTTCTGTCCCTCGCGTAACAGATGGCATCTCTAATCAGTACTAAGCTGTCCGTGATCTTCCTCCCGGGCACAGCGCAGGCTTGATCCGGGTGGATTACGTCCTCTAAAACGGTAGACATTCGTGTTGCTAAAAGTTTGCTAAAAAGCTTAACATCGAAGTTTAAAAGCGTGATTGGTCGCCAATTGCTTATGTCAGTCTTGTCTCCTTTTTTGTGTATAAGTGAAACTATCCCTACTCTAAAACTGTCAGGAAGTCTGTCTAGAGTCTCTAGTTCTTTAAAAACACTCAGTAGGTCATGTGCTAAAATATCCCAAAATGTCAAATAAAACTCTAGGGGGAGCCCATCGACGCCTGGGGACTTCCCCCTCTTAAAACTTTTAAGAGCTTTATCTATTTCTAAAATGTTAAAATCTTGGGATAAAAACACATTGTTACCACTTACCTTTTTCTCTAAAAACTCTAAAACTTCCTTTACGGTGTCATTTTCGATGTGTTTTTCCTTATACAGGCCTTCATAGAATTCTGTCACTGTGTTTAAAATTTCCTCTGTTGAGTGCACCTCCCTCCCTCCTGTTTTCAGAGATAAAATAGCCCCTCCCCGCGTGATTATTTTTTTAAAAAAGTATCTGGTGCACTTTTCCCCTTCTTCCATCTCTCTTTCCCTGCTCCTTAAAATGACACCTTTGCTTTTAGTTTCACATAAAACCGACATTTCCTTTTTAACTTTATTAATATCTTCCGTAAAATCCAGACCATTGTTTAAAAGGTTAAAATATCTCTGTAGTCTTTTCTGCAACCCCATCATGCGCCTCTTTTCCCTGTCTATTTTGTTTTTCCCTACTCTTTTAAAAAACTGTTTCGTCCTGTCTTTCACCATCTCCCACCACTGTGTTCGTGAGTCGTAGAAGTCTTGGAGGGTCTGCCATTGGCTGAACTGCTCTCTATACTCCTCGACTACCTCTTCATCCTCCAGCAAGGAGCAGTTCAGCTTCCACAGCCCTCTCCCTACAGTCACACCGGTGGCCAGCGAAAGGGTGCAAGACAGCATCATGTGGTCAGAGAAGAAGAGAGGGGTCAATCTTGCATCGGTTGGCGGGCAGTCTCTTGTAAAAACATAGTCGATTCGAGAGGCTCTGGCGCCATCACCACTGAACCAGGTGAGGCCCTCCTCTCTTGGATGCGATGTTTTAAAACAGTCGACTAATTTAAAATCTCTAACTAAAGACTGCAGTAAAACCGACGACTTGTCCAGTTTAAAATCCTCCGCTCCCCTCTTCCTATCTTTCTTAGTTAAAACACAGTTAAAATCCCCAGCTACTATTAGGGGAACCCTGCCTAGCATGTGGGGCTGCAGGTCTTCTAAAAGGTCAAAACGTTCATTTTTGTCGTTAAAACCATACACGTTAAGAATGTTAAAGTCCCTGTCTAAAAAAGTCATGTTTGCTAAAATTGCCCGCCCGTCCCTCACCACAGTGTTGCCCTTCACCGAGATGTTGGGATTGTTTATTAAAATGGCAACACCGTCACTTTTATTAAAATTTGAGCCGCTCCATAGGGACGGGCCTCCTGTCCACAGTTCCTCCCACTTACTGTAATTGTTTAAAAAGGGAAGAGCACATTCTTGCAATAAAAACAAATCTGACTTAAAAGACTTTAAAAAGGACAGGACACTCTGTGCTCGCACTGTGGACCTCACGCTTCTCACATTGATAGTTGAGATGGTGAGGGCCATGAGCAGTATGGTTAAATGAGGACGTTTAAAAGACCTTTAAGATGACATTAAAAAGACTACAGATGTTTTAAAATCATAAAATTTCCTGAGATACCTGCTCCTCCTTAATCTCCACGAGTCTGGAGTCAGGAGGGCAGGTGCCATTTACCTGACGAGCCGCAGAGGGAGCCTCTTGCGGCTCTTTTGGTGATGATGTTCTTAGCTGAATATGCAGAAAAGAAACCTCATTGGGGGACTCTGATGGCCACATACGGTCTGGATCGTCCGACATCGGACTATCCAGCCGATGTGCTGCCTTCAGCTTTTTCTCCTCCATTTCGGACAGAGGAGATCCCGCTGCTCTTTTCTGCATATGAGCGCTTGGTAGTGGATCCAAGGACCTAATATCTGTGGTATCTGATCCACTCTCCATTTCTGCCTCTGACACCGTTATTAAGGGAGAGGAGTCCATTTCTTCTGATTCTTTACTAGTTTCCTCTTCTTGATTGAGAGGTATGGCCTCCTCTCCCTGTTCGCTCGAAACCAATGACTCCGCCCCCTTGGTCGCCCCGCCTACTTCACCGTGGCCAATCCCTGGGGCCGGTTGGGGATTTGAAATTCCCGCCGAAACCCCGGGGACCGCCTCCTTCTCGATGTCTTGTTTGTTCGGCGGGGCGGCCATTTTGTTAGCCTTAAGCTTGTTGGCAAACGATTTTGGGCAATCTCTGTAGAGATGTGTGTAGTCGCCACAAAGATTGCACCTCCTGCCATTGGTGCACTCCTCAAAAATGTGCCCAATTTCTCTGCACTTCCCACACACAATTTCCTGGCATGCGTCGGCGAGATGCCCAATTTTGCCGCATTTGCGACAAAGTTTGGGCATCCCCTGATAATGGATGTAGCCTCTGTTCTCTCCCAGCACAATCATGGAAGGCAGATGTTTCAAGCCCTGGTAGCCACCGGCGTCCTCCCATTGTTTAATGGGGACCCGCCAGGAGCAATTCCAGATGCCGTCCTCATCCAGCACTTTGACTGGCTGACTGCGAACAGTGCAAAATCTACTCAGCCACACCGAAATATCATCTCCAGTCACTGTTTCATTAAACATTCTGACAATCACCGTTTTAAGGGTGTTGTCGGAAAGTTTTTCCACGGTGAACATGGAGAACTGAGCCTTAACACTTTCCATTCTTTGCCAAAAAACAATTAGCAGGGCAGCGCTTTGAAAACTAACATCAAATCCTTTATTCTGGGGCAGAGTCATTAGGCAGTTCAGGTCCGTCGGTTTAAAATTTAGAGTTTTTTGGATGAGCTTCCTGGAGAAATCTAACCGAGACATCCCCAGGAGCTCACCATTTATTTCTTTAAATAAAAAACGGACGCTGTGGTGCCTCCGCATGCCGGCCCGAGCAGCCGACATGGTGGAGGCACACACAGCTTCCTAAAAAGAAACTTTAAAAAGACAATAATATAATTAAACAAATAGATAAATAAATAAATAACTTACCTTAAAAGTCGACCAGCGAACCCAATCCGACCAGCGAATTACGAAACACCCGCTCCGAACAGCAACAAATATACTCTCTGGAGGTATGGTTTTCAGTCGCAATAAACTGAAAACCCACGGCCGCCAAAGAGTTGATCCCTGTCTCGTCCAATTGAACTTAGCCAAAAGGCCGAGAAGCGATGCCGTGCCTCGGCAGCGACAGGACAGCCGGGAACGGCGCTGCAGGTCACTGTGGCGGTGACGAAGCAGCTCATCGCCTCGTCAGCGAGAAGGCCCGAGTAGGCCGCGCTGGCGGGCCTTGCGCAGTGGCAGCCATTCACTTTAAGCTGCATTGGACATTTTTCCACGTTCACTCATGCCTCCCACCGCAGGCCTTCTGTTTTCTGTTGTTTTGTTTTCGGTTCAATGTTGGCTTTGCATTTGCTCAAATTTACAGTGACTAAATGTCGTCTCTGTTGGACATTTTTCCACGTTCACTCATGCCTCCCACCGCAGGCCTTCTGTTTTCTGTTGTTTTGTTTTCGGTTCAATGGTGGCTTTGCATTTTCACAAATTTACAGTGACTAAATGTCGTCTCTGTTGGACATTTTTCCACGTTCACTCATGCCTCCCACCGCAGGCCTTCTGTTTTCTGTTGTTTTGTTTTCGGTTCAATGGTGGCTTTGCATTTGCACAAATTTACAGTGACTAAATGTCGTCTCTGTTGGACATTTTTCCACGTTCACTCATGCCTCCCACCGCAGGCCTTCTGTTTTCTGTTGTTTTGTTTTCGGTTCAATGGTGCTTTGCATTTTCACAAATTTACAGTGACTAAATGTGTCTCGTGAATTTTCATTCACTCATGCCTCCCACATGGTCAATGGTTAAAATTTAATACTAAATGTCCTTAATCCAGTACAGGCCTTCTGTTTTCTGTTGTTTTGTTTTCGGTTCAATGGTGGCTTTGCATTTGCACAAATTTACAGTGACTAAATGTCGTCTCTGTTGGACATTTTTCCACGTTCACTCATGCCTCCCACCGCAGGCCTTCTGTTTTCTGTTGTTTTGTTTTTCGGTTCAATGGTGGCTTTGCATTTGCACAAATTTACAGTGACTAAATGTCGTCTCTGTTGGACATTTTTCCACGTTCACTCATGCCTCCCACGCAGGCCTTCTGTTTTCTGTTGTTTTGTTTTCGGTTCAATGGTGGCTTTGCATTTGCACAAATTTACAGTGACTAAATGTCCCGTCTCTGTTGGACATTTTTCCACGTTCACTCATGCCTCCCACCGCAGGCCTTCTGTTTTCTGTTGTTTTGTTTTCGGTTCAATGGTGGCTTTGCATTTGCACAAATTTACAGTGACTAAATGTCGTCTCTGTTGGACATTTTTCCACGTTCACTCATGCCTCCCACCGCAGGCCTTCTGTTTTCTGTTGTTTTGTTTTCGGTTCAATGGTGGCTTTGCATTTTCACAAATTTACAGTGACTAAATGTCGTCTCTGTTGGACATTTTTCCACGTTCACTCATGCCTCCCACCGCAGGCCTTCTGTTTTCTGTTGTTTTGTTTTCGGTTCAATGGTGGCTTTGCATTTGCACAAATTTACAGTGACTAAATGTCGTCTCTGTTGGACATTTTTCCACGTTCACTCATGCCTCCCACCGCAGGCCTTCTGTTTTCTGTTGTTTTGTTTTCGGTTCAATGGTGGCTTTGCATTTGCACAAATTTACAGTGACTAAATGTCGTCTCTGTTGGACATTTTTCCACGTTCACTCATGCCTCCCACCGCAGGCCTTCTGTTTTCTGTTGTTTTGTTTTCGGTTCAATGGTGGCTTTGCATTTGCACAAATTTACAGTGACTAAATGTCGTCTCTGTTGGACATTTTTCCACGTTCACTCATGCCTCCCACCGCAGGCCTTCTGTTTTCTGTTGTTTTGTTTTCGGTTCAATGTTGGCTTTGCATTTGCTCAAATTTACAGTGACTAAGTGTCGTCTCTGTTGGACATTTTTCCACGTTCACTCATGCCTCCCACAGCATATCAAACGAATAAAATGGCCTCTTTAGCTCAACGGGTCAGCCATGTATTTATTGTGGGTGGTGTTGTTCTCCGTCGAGCTTTGGCGTTTCTTCGAAAGCACGGACGGACAGAGAAGCACGCTGATTAGCAGCGTCCTGCACGTGCCTCGCAACGTACATTCGACGTCCTTTGCGTTTTGTTCGTTAAGCGAGGGACACTTTGAATGTGAAGCGGTGCGAAGATTTATTAGCGGTGCTATTTGTTATTTACTAGCCACCCCGCTCTGGTGCTTCCGAGGCGAAGCTTTAACTTTCACGTGAATAGGACGCGCGTTCGTTGTGCTCTTGCTTTGCTCCACAGAGAGACATGTGAAACGAATAAAATGGCCTCTTTAGCTGAACGGGTCAGCCCCGAAGAAGCTACGGTGTTTCGCGCAGGGCAAAAAGCCAGGTCTGCTTTGAACGAACGATCAGGGGAGAGCGCGAACGCAGTCCCCCACTACCAGAAATTATGCAGTCGAGATTCCCACATTTGGGGAATTCGCAGGGGTCAGCACGACCGGAGTGCAATGGCCGAGCCTCGCCCTGGGTGAACCACCTGCGTGATCATGGTGTCTCCCCTGCCAGGTAAGTATGAGGTCCCGGCTCGCGGGCCGGAGGGCCCGTTCTTGCCTCTGCCGCGCACGTCAACGGTGACTCCAAGGGGCCCGAATCGCGAAAGACCAGCACCGCTTCGAAAGCGGCCCGCTCGGGAGCCCTGCCACTAAAACACGCCCGAAAAGCTGACGGCCCACAGCGCCCCGAAAGAGTCGCAAGCTCTGCTTTTAAACACACCGAAAGAGAGAGAGGAGCGCACCGTTCCCGGAGGCACTGCAATACCGGGTCGATGCATGGAGTGGACGGAGCAAGCCCCACTTCCATCTCCGCGGCCCAAAAATCAATTTAATATATGGTCCCCGGGTAGGGGACGTATCAGATATTAAACTGATAAGAACAGATTTTTTTTTTTTTTTTTTAAGTTTTTATTGTCACCATTTCATTTACAAACAACAATTAATCACATTTTAAATATTTAAAACATTTAAAAATTTGCGATTTCGGTTGTTTATAAATTACAATAAAAAACTCATAGAATATTTTAAAAACACAGTATAAATTACACTAAAAACCAACCATTACCGGTATTTTAACCTGACTAAAAAATATTTGGACTTACTAAAACAAACATCAAAGGAAAACTAAACATTTTAAATGAGTGGAAAACCAGAATGTCAAAAAGAGATAAAAAGTAGATAAAAAAGATCTCTTTCATCCAGGATCGAGAGTGAGGATCTTAGCCCCGGGGGCCTTCACCCGGGGCTCCAGAACCGACACTCGGCCAGCTCCTCATGGTGCCCAGTGGAAATCCTCCCCCTTTGGCCCTCTGGCCCGCTGTTCCCGTAGCCGGCGGTGGTGAGGGTGCATCTACGGGCAACCAGGGTCGGTGGTGGCCGGGACCCTCTCTGTCTGACCCCGGCCCCCCCGTCCGAATAGCGATGCGCGGTACCCCTGCAGCGTGTTTTTCACCATTAGCTCGCTTGCGTGGAGGGGCACCGTCACACGCTTCCCCACCAGCAGGTTTCTGGTGGTCCAGATGGCGTCCTTGATGGCGTTGAGGGTGAGCCAGAGTGATGTAAACTCCTTTGGGGGAGGTCCCTGAGATTTGGGCCCACCCCCAGGACGGCGAGTCTGTAGTCCATCTGGACCCCACCTGCCGGCAGGCACGGGAAATAAAGGGGGCCGGTCTTGGCCCACTGGTCCCGTGCAGCACCGCAGTCCCAGAGCACGTGCCGCACGGTCTCCTGAGCATTGCAGCCCGGCCGTGGACACATAGAGGTGGTGGCCATGCCCCGGGAGTGCATGACCGCCCTGGTCGGGAGGATTTCATGGGCTACCATCCATGACAGGTCTTTGTGCCGGTTCTGGAGAGCCGGGTGGGCAGCGTTTTCCCATGCCTGCTTTGCCTCTCTTAAGGTGAGGCCTGGCACCGGGCTCACCTTTTCTCGATCCTGGACAAAAGAGATCATCGATTTGTGGTTAGTTAAAATTTTAACATCCTGGCTTTCCAAATCATTTTTCTTTAAAAATTTCTTAATAAAATCATATTCTTCAGACAGGTTAAAAGCTACTGGAATTCTAAGATCTACCGGTATGATTTTTAAAAACCTCAGGTAGGACCCCATCCAGAATCTGACCATAGCAGCTGTTTTATTTTCTCTGGATGGGGTCATCGCGTAACCGATGTGGAGGGCGGTGAATCGACTGGCTAAAAACAAGTGGGGGTCCGGGAGGCCTTTTCCACCGTTTTTCGCTTTCTTCTTCACCACCTCCCTCTTCACTCTTTCCCATTTGGACCCCCACATGAAGTAAAACACCGCCCTTTCCAGGTCTAAAAGAAAATTTCTGGGGGGACTAAAAACAGAACACACCAGTAAAAGCAAGGGTAAAATGACAGCTTTAAAAATTAAAACCTTACCTTCAAAAGTCAGCTGTCTTAGTCCCCAGAACCCCAGTCTCTGCCTGACTTTCCCTAGCAAGTCAGTCCAGTTTCCTCGTCCTCCACCCTCACTGTCAAATTTGACCCCCAAGACTCTGAGGTTGCTTTCTTTAAATTCCAAATTCAGTCCACCTATGTCCACGTTCCCCCACGGCCCGAAGAGCTGGGCCTCAGACTTCCTCCTATTGAGTTTGGCGCCTGAGGCCCGACCGTACCAGTCTGTCAAGTCCATCGCTCTTCGTATCGATAAAACGTCCGTGGCTAAAAGGGTCACGTCATCCATGTATAAAACACAGGTCGCTGTCAGTCCACCAGTCCCAGGAACGTCTAGTCCTTTGATCCATTTGTCCCTTCTCAAGATCTGTGCCAGTGGCTCGATGCAAGCTACGTACAAGAGGGGGGATAAAGGACACCCCTGACGAACGCCGCTGCGGATCTTAACCGCTTTTGACAGATTCCCGTTTACAAGAATTCTGCTGGTCAAGTCGGTGTACAGCAGTCCCACCCAGGCTATGAACCTCCCTGGAAAGCCCATTTTTTGCAGTACTTGGAGTAAGTACTGGTGCGAGACCCGATCAAAGGCCTTTTCAAAATCTAAATTTACGACTGCTAACCGAATATTTCTGTCCCTCGCGTAACAGATGGCATCTCTAATCAGTACTAAGCTGTCCGTGATCTTCCTCCCGGGCACAGCGCAGGCTTGATCCGGGTGGATTACGTCCTCTAAAACGGTAGACATTCGTGTTGCTAAAAGTTTGCTAAAAAGCTTAACATCGAAGTTTAAAAGCGTGATTGGTCGCCAATTGCTTATGTCAGTCTTGTCTCCTTTTTTGTGTATAAGTGAAACTATCCCTACTCTAAAACTGTCAGGAAGTCTGTCTAGAGTCTCTAGTTCTTTAAAAACACTCAGTAGGTCATGTGCTAAAATATCCCAAAATGTCAAATAAAACTCTAGGGGGAGCCCATCGATGCCTGGGGACTTCCCCCTCTTAAAACTTTTAAGAGCTTTATCTATTTCTAAAATGTTAAAATCTTGGGATAAAAACACATTGTTGTCACTTACCTTTTTCTCTAAAAACTCTAAAACTTCCTTTACGGTGTCATTTTCGATGTGTTTTTTTCCATACAGGCCTTCATAGAATTCTGTTACCGTGTTTAAAATTTCCTCTGTCGAGTGCACCTCCCTCCCTCCTGTTTTCAGAGATAAAATAGCCCCTCCCCGCGTGATTATTTTTTTAAAAAAGTATCTGGTGCACTTTTCCCCTTCTTCCATCTCTCTTTCCCTGCTCCTTAAAATGACACCTTTGCTTTTAGTTTCACATAAAACCGACATTTCCTTTTTAACTTTATTAATATCTTCCGTAAAATCCAGACCATTGTTTAAAAGGTTAAAATATCTCTGTAGTCTTTTCTGCAACCCCATCATGCGCCTCTTTTCCCTGTCTATTTTGTTTTTCCCTACTCTTTTAAAAAACTGTTTCGTCCTGTCTTTCACCATCTCCCACCACTGTGTTCGTGAGTCGTAGAAGTCTTGGAGGGTCTGCCATTGGCTGAACTGCTCTCTATACTCCTCGACTACCTCTTCATCCTCCAGCAAGGAGCAGTTCAGCTTCCACAGCCCTCTCCCTACAGTCACACCGGTGGCCAGTGAAAGGGTGCAAGACAGCATCATGTGGTCAGAGAAGAAGAGAGGGGTCAATCTTGCATCGGTTGGCGGGCAGTCTCTTGTAAAAACATAGTCGATTCGAGAGGCTCTGGCGCCATCACCACTGAACCAGGTGAGGCCCTCCTCTCTTGGATGCGATGTTTTAAAACAGTCGACTAATTTAAAATCTCTAACTAAAGACTGCAGTAAAACCGACGACTTGTCCAGTTTAAAATCCTCCGCTCCCCTCTTCCTATCTTTCTTAGTTAAAACACAGTTAAAATCCCCAGCTACTATTAGGGGAACCCTGCCTAGCATGTGGGGCTGCAGGTCTTCTAAAAGGTCAAAACGTTCATTTTTGTCGTTAAAACCATACACGTTAAGAATGTTAAAGTCCCTGTCTAAAAAAGTCATGTTTGCTAAAATTGCCCGCCCGTCCCTCACCACAGTGTTGCCCTTCACCGAGATGTTGGGATTGTTTATTAAAATGGCAACACCGTCACTTTTATTAAAATTTGAGCCGCTCCATAGGGACGGGCCTCCTGTCCACAGTTCCTCCCACTTACTGTAATTGTTTAAAAAGGGAAGAGCACATTCTTGCAATAAAAACAAATCTGACTTAAAAGACTTTAAAAAGGACAGGACACTCTGTGCTCGCACTGTGGACCTCACGCTTCTCACATTGATAGTTGAGATGGTGAGGGCCATGAGCAGTATGGTTAAATGAGGACGTTTAAAAGACCTTTAAGATGACATTAAAAGACTACAGATGTTTTAAAATCATAAAATTTCCTGAGATACCTGCTCCTCCTTAATCTCCACGAGTCTGGAGTCAGGAGGGCAGGTGCCATTTACCTGACGAGCCGCAGAGGAAGCCTCTTGCGGCTCTTTTGGTGATGATGTTCTTAGCTGTATATGTAGAAAAGAAACCTCATTGGGGGACTCTGATGGCCACATACGGTCTGGATCGTCCGACATCGGACTATCCAGCCGATGTGCTGCCTTCAGCTTTTTCTCCTCCATTTCGGACAGAGGAGATCCCGCTGCTCTTTTCTGCATATGAGCGCTTGGTAGTGGATCCAAGGACCTAATATCTGTAGTATCTGATCCACTCTCCATTTCCGCCTCTGACACCGTTATTAAGGGAGAGGAGTCCATTTCTTCTGATTCTTTACTAGTTTCCTCTTCTTGATTGAGAGGTATGGCCTCCTCTCCCTGTTCGCCCGAAACCAATGACTCCGCCCCCTTGGTCGCCCCGCCTACTTCACCGTGGCCAATCCCTGGGGCCGGTTGGGGATTTGAAATTCCCGCCGAAACCCCGGGGACCGCCTCCTTCTCGATGTCTTGTTTGTTCGGCGGGGCGGCCATTTTGTTAGCCTTAAGCTTGTTGGCAAACGATTTTGGGCAATCTCTGTAGAGATGTGTGTAGTCGCCACAAAGATTGCACCTCCTGCCATTGGTGCACTCCTCAAAAATGTGCCCAATTTCTCTGCACTTCCCACACACAATTTCCTGGCATGCGTCGGCGAGATGTCCAATTTTGCCGCATTTGCGACAAAGTTTGGGCATCCCCTGATAATGGATGTAGCCTCTGTTCTCTCCCAGCACAATCATGGAAGGCAGATGTTTCAAGCCCTGGTAGCCCCCGGCGTCCTCCCATTGTTTAATGGGGACCCGCCAGGAGCAATTCCAGATGCCGTCCTCATCCAGCACTTTGACCGGCTGACTGCGAACAGTGCAAAATCTACTCAGCCACACCGAAATATCATCTCCAGTCACTGTTTCATTGAACATTCTGACAATCACCGTTTTAAGGGTGTTGTCGGAAAGTTTTTCCACGGTGAACATGGAGAACTGAGCCTTTACACTTTCCATTCGTTGCCAAAAAACGATTAGCAGGGCAGCGCTTTGAAAACTAACATCAAATCCTTTATTTTGGGGCAGAGTCATTAGGCAGTTCAGGTCCGTCGGTTTAAAATTTAGAGTTTTTTGGATGAGCTTCCTGGAGAAATCTAACCGAGACATCCCCAGGAGCTCACCATTTATTTCTTTAAATAAAAAACGGACGCTGTGGTGCCTCCGCATGCCGGCCCGAGCAGCCGACATGGTGGAGGCACACACAGCTTCCTAAAAAGAAACTTTAAAAAGACAATAATATAATTAAACAAATAGATAAATAAATAAATAAATAACTTACCTTAAAAGTCGACCAGCGAACCCAATCCGACCAGCGAATTACGAAACACCCGCTCCGAACAGCAACAAATATACTCTCTGGAGGTATGGTTTTCAGTCGCAATAAACTGAAAACCCACGGCCGCCAAAGAGTTGATCCCTGTCTCGTCCAATTGAACTTAGCCAAAAGGCCGAGAAGCGATGCCGTGCCTCGGCAGCGACAGGACAGCCGGGAACGGCGCTGCAGGTCACTGTGGCGGTGACGAAGCAGCTCATCGCCTCGTCAGCGAGAAGGCCCGAGTAGGCCGCTGGCGGGCCTTGCGCAGTGGCAGCCATTCACTTTAAGCTGCATTGGCATTTTTCCACGTTCAAACTCATGCCTCCACCCGCAGGCCTTCTGTTTTCTGTTGTTTTGCAATGTGCTTTGCATTTCACATTTAAGTGACTAAATGCATCTGTTGGACATTTTTCCACGTTCACTCATGCCTCCCACCGCAGGCCTTCTGTTTTCTGTTGTTTTGTTTTCGGTTCAATGGTGGCTTTGCATTTGCACAAATTTACAGTGACTAAATGTCGTCTCTGTTGGACATTTTTCCACGTTCACTCATGCCTCCCACCGCAGGCCTTCTGTTTTCTGTTGTTTTGTTTTCGGTTCAATGGTGGCTTTGCATTTGCACAAATTTACAGTGACTAAATGTCGTCTCTGTTGGACATTTTTCCACGTTCACTCATGCCTCCCACCGCAGGCCTTCTGTTTTCTGTTGTTTTGTTTTGGGTTCAATGGTGGCTTTGCATTTGTCAAATTCAATTTTTTTACAAATTTACAGTGACTAAATGTCGTCTCTGTTGGACATTTTTCCACGTTCACTCATGCCTCCCACCCGCAGGCCTTCTGTTTTCTGTTGTTTTGTTTTTGGTTAATGTGCTTTGAAAAAAAAAAAAAAAAAAAAAAAAAATTTTTTTTAAATTTATAGAAAATAAATTTTCCTTTTTTTTTTTTTTTTTCCCCTTCCCTCCCCCCCCCCCCCCCGGGCCTTTTTTTCTTTGTTTTGTTTTCGGTTCAATGGTGGCTTTGCATATTTCAAATTTACAGTGACTAAATGTCGTCTCTGTTGGACATTTTTCCACGTTCACTCATGCCTCCCACCGCAGGCCTTCTGTTTTCTGTTGTTTTGTTTTCGGTTCAATGTTTGCTTTGCATTTGCTCAAATTTACAGTGACTAAGTGTCGTCTCTGTTGGACATTTTTCCACGTTCACTCATGCCTCCCACAGCATATCAAACGAATAAAATGGCCTCTTTAGCTCAACGGGTCAGCCATGTATTTATTGTGGGTGGTGTTGTTCTCCGTCGAGCTTTGGCGTTTCTTCAAAGCACGGACGGACAGAGAAGCACGCTGATTAGCAGCGTCCTGCACGTGCCTCGCAACGTACATTCGACGTCCTTTGCGTTTTGTTCGTTAAGCGAGGGACACTTTGAATGTGAAGCGGTGCGAAGATTTATTAGCGGTGCTATTTGTTATTTACTAGCCACCCCGCTCTGGTGCTTCCGAGGCGAAGCTTTAACTTTCACGTGAATAGGACGCGCGTTCGCTGTGCTCTTGCTTTGCTCCACAGAGAGACATGTGAAACGAATAAAATGGCCTCTTTAGCTGAACGGGTCAGCCCCGAAGAAGCTACGGTGTTTCGCGCGGGCCAAAAAGCCAGGTCTGCTTTGAACGAACGATCAGGGGAGAGCGCGAACGCAGTCCCCCACTACCAGAAATTATGCAGTCGAGATTCCCACATTTGGGGAATTCGCAGGGGTCAGCACGACCGGAGTGCAATGGCCGAGCCTCGCCCTGGGTGAACCACCTGCGTGATCATGGTGTCTCCCCTGCCAGGTAAGTATGAGGTCCCGGCTCGCGGGCCGGAGGGCCCGTTCTTGCCTCTGCCGCGCACGTCAACGGTGACTCCAAGGGGCCCGAATCGCGAAAGACCAGCACCGCTTCGAAAGCGGCCCGCTCGGGAGCCCTGCCACTAAAACACGCCCGAAAAGCTGACGGCCCACAGCGCCCCGAAAGAGTCGCAAGCTCTGCTTTTAAACACACCGAAAGAGAGAGAGGAGCGCACCGTTCCCGGAGGCACTGCAATACCGGGTCGATGCATGGAGTGGACGGAGCAAGCCCCACTTCCATCTCCGCGGCCCAAAAATCAATTTAATATATGGTCCCCGGGTAGGGGACGTATCAGATATTAAACTGATAAGAACAGATACTACACTTGATCTTAGCCAAAAGGCCGAGAAGCGATGCCGTGCCTCGGCAGCGACAGGACAGCCGGGAACGGCGCTGCAGGTCACTGTGGCGGTGACGAAGCAGCTCATCGCCTCGTCAGCGAGAAGGCCCGAGTAGGCCGCGCTGGCGGGCCTTGCGCAGTGGCAGCCATTCACTTTAAGCTGCATTGGACATTTTTCCACGTTCACTCATGCCTCCCACCGCAGGCCTTCTGTTTTCTGTTGTTTTGTTTTCATCGGTTCAATGTTCTTTGCATTTGCTCAAATTTACAGTGACTAAATGTCCCCCTGTTGGACATTTTTCCACGTTCCATGCCTCCCACCGCAGGCCTTCTGTTTTCTGTTGTTTTGTTTTCGGTTCAATGGTGGCTTTGCATTTTCACAAATTTACAGTGACTAAATGTCGTCTCTGTTGGACATTTTTCCACGTTCACTCATGCCTCCCACCGCAGGCCTTCTGTTTTCTGTTGTTTTGTTTTCGGTTCAATGGTGGCTTTGCATTTTCACAAATTTACAGTGACTAAATGTCGTCTCTGTTGGACATTTTTCCACGTTCACTCATGCCTCCCACCGCAGGCCTTCTGTTTTCTGTTGTTTTGTTTTCGGTTCAATGGTGGCTTTGCATTTTCACAAATTTACAGTGACTAAATGTCGTCTCTGTTGGACATTTTTCCACGTTCACTCATGCCTCCCACCGCAGGCCTTCTGTTTTCTGTTGTTTTGTTTTCGGTTCAATGGTGGCTTTGCATTTGCACAAATTTACAGTGACTAAATGTCGTCTCTGTTGGACATTTTTCCACGTTCACTCATGCCTCCCACCGCAGGCCTTCTGTTTTCTGTTGTTTTGTTTTCGGTTCAATGGTGGCTTTGCATTTGCACAAATTTACAGTGACTAAATGTCGTCTCTGTTGGACATTTTTCCACGTTCACTCATGCCTCCCACCGCAGGCCTTCTGTTTTCTGTTGTTTTGTTTTCGGTTCAATGGTGGCTTTGCATTTGCACAAATTTACAGTGACTAAATGTCGTCTCTGTTGGACATTTTTCCACGTTCACTCATGCCTCCCACCGCAGGCCTTCTGTTTTCTGTTGTTTTGTTTTCGGTTCAATGTTTGCTTTGCATTTGCTCAAATTTACAGTGACTAAGTGTCGTCTCTGTTGGACATTTTTCCACGTTCACTCATGCCTCCCACAGCATATCAAACGAATAAAATGGCCTCTTTAGCTCAACGGGTCAGCCATGTATTTATTGTGGGTGGTGTTGTTCTCCGTCGAGCTTTGGCGTTTCTTCGAAAGCACGGACGGACAGAGAAGCACGCTGATTAGCAGCGTCCTGCACGTGCCTCGCAACGTACATTCGACGTCCTTTGCGTTTTGTTCGTTAAGCGAGGGACACTTTGAATGTGAAGCGGTGCGAAGATTTATTAGCGGTGCTATTTGTTATTTACTAGCCACCCCGCTCTGGTGCTTCCGAGGCGAAGCTTTAACTTTCACGTGAATAGGACGCGCGTTCGTTGTGCTCTTGCTTTGCTCCACAGAGAGACATGTGAAACGAATAAAATGGCCTCTTTAGCTGAACGGGTCAGCCCCGAAGAAGCTACGGTGTTTCGCGCGGGGCAAAAAGCCAGGTCTGCTTTGAACGAACGATCAGGGGAGAGCGCGAACGCAGTCCCCCACTACCAGAAATTATGCAGTCGAGATTCCCACATTTGGGGAATTCGCAGGGGTCAGCACGACCGGAGTGCAATGGCCGAGCCTCGCCCTGGGTGAACCACCTGCGTGATCATGGTGTCTCCCCTGCCAGGTAAGTATGAGGTCCCGGCTCGCGGGCCGGAGGGCCCGTTCTTGCCTCTGCCGCGCACGTCAACGGTGACTCCAAGGGGCCCGAATCGCGAAAGACCAGCACCGCTCGAAGCGGCCCGCTCGGGAGCCCTGCCACTAAAACACGCCCGAAAAGCTGACGGCCCACAGCGCCCCGAAAGAGTCGCAAGCTCTGCTTTTAAACACACCGAAAGAGAGAGAGGAGCGCACCGTTCCCGGAGGCACTGCAATACCGGGTCGATGCATGGAGTGGACGGAGCAAGCCCCACTTCCATCTCCGCGGCCCAAAAATCAATTTAATATATGGTCCCCGGGTAGGGGACGTATCAGATATTAAACTGATAAGAACAGATACTACACTTGATCTTAGCCAAAAGGCCGAGAAGCGATGCCGTGCCTCGGCAGCGACAGGACAGCCGGGAACGGCGCTGCAGGTCACTGTGGCGGTGACGAAGCAGCTCATCGCCTCGTCAGCGAGAAGGCCCGAGTAGGCCGCGCTGGCGGGCCTTGCGCAGTGGCAGCCATTCACTTTAAGCTGCATTGGACATTTTTCCACGTTCACTCATGCCTCCCACCGCAGGCCTTCTGTTTTCTGTTGTTTTGTTTTCGGTTCAATGTTGGCTTTGCATTTGCTCAAATTTACAGTGACTAAATGTCGTCTCTGTTGGACATTTTTCCACGTTCACTCATGCCTCCCACCGCAGGCCTTCTGTTTTCTGTTGTTTTGTTTTCGGTTCAATGGTGGCTTTGCATTTTCACAAATTTACAGTGACTAAATGTCGTCTCTGTTGGACATTTTTCCACGTTCACTCATGCCTCCCACCGCAGGCCTTCTGTTTTCTGTTGTTTTGTTTTCGGTTCAATGGTGGCTTTGCATTTGCACAAATTTACAGTGACTAAATGTCGTCTCTGTTGGACATTTTTCCACGTTCACTCATGCCTCCCACCGCAGGCCTTCTGTTTTCTGTTGTTTTTTTTCGTTCAATGGTGGCTTTGCATTTGCACAAATTTACAGTGACTAAATGTCGTCTCTGTTGGACATTTTTCCACGTTCACTCATGCCTCCCACCGCAGGCCTTCTGTTTTCTGTTGTTTTGTTTTCGGTTCAATGGTGGCTTTGCATTTCACAAATTTACAGTGACTAAATGTCGTCTCTGTTGGACATTTTTCCACGTTCACTCATGCCTCCCACCGCAGGCCTTCTGTTTTCTGTTGTTTTGTTTTCGGTTCAATGGTGGCTTTGCATTTGCTCAAATTTACAGTGACTAAATGTCGTCTCTGTTGGACATTTTTCCACGTTCACTCATGCCTCCCACCGCAGGCCTTCTGTTTTCTGTTGTTTTGTTTTCGGTTCAATGGTGGCTTTGCATTTGCACAAATTTACAGTGACTAAATGTCGTCTCTGTTGGACATTTTCCACGTTCACTCATGCCTCCCACCGCAGGCCTTCTGTTTTCTGTTGTTTTGTTTTCGGTTCAATGGTGGCTTTGCATTTGCACAAATTTACAGTGACTAAATGTCGTCTCTGTTGGACATTTTTCCACGTTCACTCATGCCTCCCACCGCAGGCCTTCTGTTTTCTGTTGTTTTGTTTTCGGTTCAATGGTGGCTTTGCATTTGCACAAATTTACAGTGACTAAATGTCGTCTCTGTTGGACATTTTTCCACGTTCACTCATGCCTCCCACCGCAGGCCTTCTGTTTTCTGTTGTTTTGTTTTTCGGTTCAATGTTTGCTTTGCATTTGCTCAAATTTACAGTGACTAAGTGTCGTCTCTGTTGGACATTTTTCCACGTTCACTCATGCCTCCCACAGCATATCAAACGAATAAAATGGCCTCTTTAGCTCAACGGGTCAGCCATGTATTTATTGTGGGTGGTGTTGTTCTCCGTCGAGCTTTGGCGTTTCTTCGAAAGCACGGACGGACAGAGAAGCACGCTGATTAGCAGCGTCCTGCACGTGCCTGCAACGTACATTCGACGTCCTTTGCGTTTTGTTCGTTAAGCGAGGACACTTTGAATGTGAAGCGGTGCGAAGATTTATTAGCGGTGCTATTTGTTATTTACTAGCCACCCCGCTCTGGTGCTTCCGAGGCGAAGCTTTAACTTTCACGTGAATAGGACGCGCGTTCGTTGTGCTCTTGCTTTGCTCCACAGAGAGACATGTGAAACGAATAAAATGGCCTCTTTAGCTGAACGGGTCAGCCCCAGAAGAAGCTACGGTGTTTGGCGGGGCAAAAAGCCAGGTCTGCTTTGAACGAACGATCAGGGGAGAGCGCGAACCAGTCCCCCACTACCAGAAATTATGCAGTCGAGATTCCCACATTTGGGGAATTCGCAGGGGTCAGCACGACCGGAGTGCAATGGCCGAGCCTCGCCCTGGGTGAACCACCTGCGTGATCATGGTGTCTCCCCTGCCAGGTAAGTATGAGGTCCCGGCTCGCGGGCCGGAGGGCCCGTTCTTGCCTCTGCCGCGCACGTCAAGGTGACTCCAAGGGGCCCGATCGCGAAAGACCAGCACCGCCTGACGGCCCGCTCGGGAGCCCTGCCACTAAAACACGCCCGGAAAAGCTGACGGCCCACAGCGCCCGAAAGAGTCGCAAGCTCTGCTTTTAAACACACCGAAAGAGAGGGGGAAAATTTTCCACCCCAAGAAGCTACGGTGTTCAACGGGGGCAAAAAAGCCAGGTCTGCTTTGAACGAACGATCAGGGGAGAGCGCGAACGCAGTCCCCCACTACCAGAAATTATGCAGTCGAGATTCCCACATTTGGGGAATTCGCAATGGCCGAGCCTCGCCCTGGGTGAACCACCTGCGTGATCATGGTGTCTCCCCTGCCAGGTAAGTATGAGGTCCCGGCTCGCGGGCCGGAGGGCCCGTTCTTGCCTCTGCCGCGCACGTCAACGGTGACTCAAGGGCCCGAATGCGAAAGACCAGCACCGCCAGCGGCCCGCTCGGGAGCCCTGCCACTAAAACACGCCCGAAAAGCTGACGGCCCACAGCGCCCCGAAAGAGTCGCAAGCTCTGCTTTTAAACACACCGAAAGAGAGAGAGGAGCGCACCGTTCCCGGAGGCACTGCAATACCGGGTCGATGCATGGAGTGGACGGAGCAAGCCCCACTTCCATCTCCGCGGCCCAAAAATCAATTTAATATAAGGTCCCCGGGTAGGGGACGTATCAGATATTAAACTGATAAGAACAGATACTACACTTGATCTTAGCCAAAAGGCCGAGAAGCGATGCCGTGCCTCGGCAGCGACAGGACAGCCGGGAACGGCGCTGCAGGTCACTGTGGCGGTGACAGAAGAAATGGACTCCTCTCCCTCATCGCCTCGTCAGAGCAATGGAGAGTGGATCAGATAGCACAGATATTAGCCTTGGATCCACTACTCGCTCATATGCAGAAACAGCAGCGGACTTCCTCTGTCCTAAATGGGGGAGAAAAAGTTGAAGGCAAACACATCAGCTGGATAAACTATTGCCTGGTGATCCAGACCGTATGTGGCCATCAGAGTCCCCCAATGAGGCTTCTTCTGCACATATGTGCCTAGAACATCGTCACTTCAAAAAAGAGCCACAAGAGGTTTCTGTGGCTCCTTAGGGGGCAACTGCACCTGCGGACTCCAGACTCATGGAGATTAAGGAGGAGCAGGTATCCCAGGAAATTTTATGATTTTAAACATCTGTAGTCTTAATGTCATCTTAAAGGTCTTTTAAATGCCCTCATTTGGAGCACATGTGTTCATGGCCCTCACTATCTCAACTATCAAATGTGAGAGGTGCTGAGGCCTTACAGTATGGCACAGAGGCCTGTCCTTTTTAAAGTCTTTTAAGTCAGATTTATTTTTTATTGCAAGAATGTGCTCTTCCCTTAAACAGGTGCGGCAGTGGGAGGAACTGTGGGACAGGAGGCCCGGCCCCTATGGAGCGGCTCAAATTTTAATAAAGTGACGTAAAGTTGCCATTTTAATAAATAATCCCAATATCTTGGTGAAGGGCAACACTGTGGTGAGGGACGGGCGTGGCAATTTATAAAAATATATTTTTTTAGACAAGCACTTCAACATTCTTAACGTGTATGGTTTTAACGACAAATGAACGTTTTGACTCTTTTAGGAAGACCTGCAGCCCCACATGCTAGGTGTAGGCTTCCCCTAATAGTAGCTGGGGATTTTAAGAGAAAGATAGGAAGAGGGGAGCTGGAGGATTTTAAACTGGACAAGTCATTAATTTTACTGCAGGCTTTAGTTAGAGATTTTAAATTAGCTTCGACTGTTTTAAAACATCGCATCCAAGAGGGAGGGCCTCACCTGGTCTTTATGGTGATGGCGCCAGAGCCTCTCGAATCGACTATGAGCTTTGCAGAGACTGCCCGCTAACCGATGTAAGATTGACCCCTCTCTTCTCCCTGACCACATGATGCTGTCTTGCACCCTTTCACACACCGTGTGACTGTAGGGAGAGGGCTGCGAGTTGAACCTGTTCTCGCTGGAGGATGAAGAGGTAGTCGCAGGAGTATAGAGAGCAGTTCAGCCAATGGCAACCTCCAACTTTACCACTCAATGAACACAGCAGGGGAGATGCAGAAAGACAGGACGAAACAGTTTTTTAAAAGAATACAGGAAAACAAAATAGATAGGGAAAAGAGCTTATGATGGGGTTGCAGAAAAGACTACAGAGATATTTTAACCTTTTAAACAATGGTCTGGATTTGTACGTATGATATTAATAAAGCTAAAAAGGAAATGTCGTTTTAAGTGAATCCCAAAGCAAAGGTGTCATTTTAAGGAGCAGGGAAAGAGAGATGGAAGAAGGGGAAAAGTGCACCAGATATTCTTTTTTAAAAAAACAACTGCAGGGGAGGGGCTATTTTATCTTTGAAAACAGGAGGGAGGGAGGTGCACTCGACAGAGGAAATTTTAAAACACGGTGACAGAATTCCTACTAAGGCCTGTATAAAAGAAAACACATCGAAAATGACACCGTAGCTGAAGTTTTAGAGTTTTTAGAGAAAAAGGCAGGTGACAAATAATGTTTTTATCCCAAGATTTTAACATTTTGAAATAAATAAAGCTCTTAAAGTTTTAAGAGGGGAAGTCCCCAGGCTTCGATGGCCTCTCTAGAGTTTTATTCCTGACATTTTACTATATTTTAGCACATGACCTACTGACTTGCTTTAAAGAACTAGAGAGACTCTAGACAACTTGGACAGTTTTAGAGTAGTAAAGGTTTCACTCATATACAAAAAGGAGACAAGACTGACATAAGCAATTGGCCACTCAATCACGCTTTAAACTTCGATGTCGCTTTTTAGCAAACTTTTAGCAACACCACGCCCACTGCTTTAGGAGGACGTAATCCACCCGGATCAAGCCCCGCGCTTGTGCCCGGGAGGAGATCACGGCTGCGCTTAGTACTGACAGAGACGCCATCCACACGACAGAAATATTCGGTTAGCAAAGCCTGGGAATTTAGATTTTGGAAAAGGCCTTTGATCGGGTCTCGCACCAGTACTACTTCAAGTACTGCAAAAAATGGGCTTTCCAGGGAGGCCCAGAAGCCTGCGGGACTGCTGCACACACCTACTCTGACCAGCAGAATTCTTGTAAACGGAATCGTCAAAGCGGCTAAGATCCTTGGAGCGCGTCATTAGGGTGTCTCTCATCCCCTCTTGTAATGTAGCTTGCATCAGAGCATCAATAATACAGATCTTGAGAAGGGACAAAACGGATTAAAGGACTTAGACCTCTGGGACTGGTGAATGTAACAGCGACCTGTGTTTTATACATGGAGCACGGACCCTTTAGCCATGGACCTTTATCACACGAAGAGCCATGGACTTGACAGACTGGCAGTACGGTCGGCTCCTCAGGTGGCTCAAACTCAATAGGAGGTACGCGCAGGCCCCCCCCCCTTGGCCGTGGGGCTTAACGGATTATAGCTGGACTGAATTGGAACGAAAGAAAAGCACAAACTGAGCCTGGGGGTTAAAACTCTGACAGTGAGGTGGAGGACGGAAACTGGACTGACTTGTTGTAAAAGTCAGGCAAAGATCAGGTTCTAGGGACCAAGAGAAGACTTTTAGTAGCAATGTTTCTAATTTTTAAAGCTGGGATTTTACCTTTGCTTTACTTTGGTGTTCACTTTTTAGTCCCCCAGGAAATTTTCTAGACCCAGCATGTGGTGTTTTCTTCATGTGGGGGTCCAAATGGAAAGAGTGAAGATGGAGATGGTGAAGAAGAAAGCAAAAATGGTGCAAGGCCTTCCTGACCCCCACTCTGTTTAGCCAGTCGACCACCGCCTCCACACTGGCTGGGATCAGACCATCCAGAAAATAAGACAATGCTATGGTCAGATCTTCTGGATGGGGTCCTACTTGGTTTTTAAAATGCACTGGTAGATCTTAGAATTCCAGTTGCTTTTAACCTGTCTAAAGAGTACGATTTTATCAAGAAATTTTTAAAGGTGGATTTGAAAGCCAGGATGTTAAAATTTTAACTAACCACAAATCCATGATCTCTTTGTCCAGGATCGAAAAGAGAGTCAGTACAGGCCTCACTTATAGAGAGGCAGAGGAGGCATGGGAAAACGCTGCCCACCCGGGCTTCCAGTGAACTCGGCACAAAGACCTGTCATGGATGGCAGCCCATGAAATCCTCCCGACCAGGGGCGGTGATGCACTCCCAGGGCATGGCCACCACCTCTATGTGCCCACGGCCGGCTGTGGTGGCTACCGTGAGACGCGCGGCACGTGCTCTGGGTCTGTGGTGTGCCAACAGCCAGACTGCTCGAAGAACGCTAAAGCTCCTCGCTGAGAACAACACCACCCACAATATACATGGTTGACCGCTGGTTCTTTATATTCACTGACTGATAGGATCTAACCTTTACGCCAAAAATAATAATATTTGTATTATTGTACCCTTTAAAGTTTTTAGGCTGTGTGCCTCCACCATGTCGCATACTCGTGTTGCATGCGGAGTACCCACAGCGTCCGGCTTTATTTAAAGAAGTAATGTAGAGCACCCTGGGGACAGTCTGCCAGATTTCTCCAGGAAGCTCATCCAAAACTCATCTAAGCCAACTGACCTCGAACTGCTGAATGACTCTGCCCTGCAACAAAGGTTCTGATAGTTTCAAAGTTGCCCTGCTAATCGCTGGCAAAAAGAATGAAAGTGTAAAGGCTCAGTTTCCATGTTTACTAAAACTTTCCGACAACACCCTAAAACCGTGATTATTGTAATGTTTACTTGAAACAGTGACTGGAGACATATTACGCTATGGCGAGTAGATTTCACTGTTCGGGGTGAGCCGTCAGCAAGGGCGAATGAGGATGGGTCGAACCGCTCATGGTGTTCCCCATTAAACAATGGGAGGACGTCAGCGCTTCAGGGCTTGAAACATCGGTCATGATTGTGCTAAGAGACAGGCTACATCCATTATCAGGGATGCCCAAATCCTTGTCAGTGCAAAAATTGGGTAATCTTCACCCGCATGCTGGTGGAAATAGTGTGTGGAAAGTGCAGAGAATTGGGGCAAATTTTGAGAGTGGCACCATTGGCAGGAGGTGCACCCGCAAGGCGAACACACACATTTATGAGATTGCCCCAAAATTCTGCCAGCAATGCCGCACAACAAACAATACTACCGAACAAACAAGAGATTCGAAAAGGAGGTGTCCTGGGGTTTCAAGTGAATTTCAATCAGCCGGCCCCAGGGATTGGCCACGGTGAAGTAGGAAGGCGACCAAAGGGGCGGAGTCATGTTTCGTGGCGAACAGTAGAGAGAGGCCATACCTCTCAATCAAGAGGAAAATAGTAAAGGATCAGAGGAAATGGACTCCTCTCCTATCAACGGTGCTGAGGCAGAAATGCAGTGAATCAGATATGAGAGATATTAGGTCTCGGGATCCACGCCCAAGTTGCCCAATGGTGATATGGATCTCCTCTGTCCGGGAATAGAGGAGAAAAGTTGAAGGCAGCACATCGGCTGGATAGTCCACTGACGATCCAGACCCCAGAGGTGGGCTATCAGAGTCCCAATGAGGCTTTTCAACATGTAGCTAAGAACATCATCACCAAAGAGCCACAAGAGGTTTCCTCTGTGGCTCCACAGGTAAATTGCACCTCCCTCTCAGACTCGTGGAGATTGAGGAGGAGCAGGTATCCCTAGGAAATTTTATGATTTTTAAAAACATCTGTAGTCTTTTAATGTCATCTTAAAAGGTCTTTTAAATGCCCTCATTTAAACACATACTGCTCATGGCACTCACTATCTCAACTATCAATGTGAGAAGCGTGAGGTCCACAGTGCCAAACACAGATGTTCTGTCCTTTTAAAGTCTTTTAAGTCAGATTTGTTTTATTGCAAGAATGTGCTCTTCCTTTTTTAAACAGTTACAGTAAGTGGGAGGAACTGTGGACAGGAGGCCCGTCCCACATGGAGCGGCTCAAATTTTAATAAAAGTGACGGTGTTGCCATTTTAATAAATAATCCCAATATCTTGGTGAAGGCAACACTGTGGTGAGGACGGGTGGGCAATTTTAGGAAACATGACATTTTTTTAGACAAGGACTTTAACATTCTTAACGTATATGGTTTTAACGACAAAAATGAACGTTTTGACCTTGCAGAAGACTGCAGCCCAATGCTAGGTAGGGCTCCTAATAGTAGCTGGGGATGTTGAAAGATAGGAAGAGGGGAGTGGAGGATTTTAAACTGGACAAGTCGTAGGTTTTACTGCAGGCTTTGAAGTTAGAGATTTTAAATTATTCAACTGTTTAAAATACTCGCATCAGAGAAAGAGTCCTCACCTGGTTCAGTGGTGATGAGCGCCAGAGCCTCTCGAATCGACTATGTTTACAAGAGACTGCCCGCAACTGATGCAAGATTGACCCCTCTCTTCTTCTCTGACCACATGATGCTGTCTTGCACCCTTTCGCTGGCCACCGGTGTGACTGTAGGGGAGAGGCTGTAGGCCCTGAACTGCACCTTGCTGGAGGATGAGATTAATCGAGGTATAGAGAAAAAATTGTGGCCTTGCACCCTCAAGACCTTACGACTCTCGAACACAGTGGTGGGAGATGGTGAAAGACAGGACGAAACAGTTTTTAAAAGGACAGGGAAAAACAAAATAGATAGGGAAGAGGCGCATGATGGGGTTGCAGAAAGACTACAGAGATATTTTAACCTTTTAAACAATGGTCTGGATTTTAACGGATATTAATAAAGTTAAAAGGAAATGTCGGTTTTAAGTGAAACTCAAAGCAAAGGTGTCATTTAAGGAGCAGGAAGAGATGGAAGAAGGGGAAAAGTGCACCAAATACTTTTTTTAAAAAATAATCACGCGGGGAGGGGCTATTTTATCTTTGAAAACAGGAGGAGGGAGGTGCACTCGACAGAGAAATTTTAAACACGGTGACAGAATTTTTACGAAGGCCTGTATAAGAAAAAACACATCGAAAATAGACACCGTAAGGAAGTTTTAGAGTTTTTAGAAAAAGGTAAGTGACAACAATGTGTTTTTATCCCAAGATTTTAACATTTTAGAAATAAATAAAGCTCTTAAAAAGTTTTTAAGAGGGGGAAGTCCCCAGGCCGATGGGCTCCCCTAGAGTTTTATTCGACATTTTGGGATATTTTAGCACATGACCTACTGACTGTTTTTAAAGAACTAGAGACTCTAGACAGACTTCTGACAGTTTTAGAGTAGGGATAGTTTCACTCATATACAAAAAGGAACCACAAGACTGATATAAGCAATGGCTACCAATCACGCTTTTAAACTTGATCATCAAGCTTTTTAGCAAACTTTTTAAGAACACGAATGTCTACCGTTTTAGAGGACGTAATCCACCCGATCAAGCCTGCGCTGTGTGCCGGGAGGAAGATCACGGACAGCTTTAGTACTGATTAGAGACGCCATCTGTTACGCGGGACAGAAATATTCGGTTAGCAGTCGTAAATTTAGATTTTGAAAAAGGCCTTTGATCGGGTCTCACCAGTACTTACTTCAAGTACTGCAAAAAATGGGCTTTCCAGGGAGGTTCATAGCCTGGGTGGGACTGCTGTGCACCGACTTGACCAGCAGAATTCTTGTAAACGGGAATCTGTCAAAAGCGGTTAAGATCCATAGCGCGGTCGTCAAGGGTGTCCTTTATCCCCCTCTTGTAATTAGCTTGCATCGAGCCACTGGCACAGATCTTGAGAAGGACAAATGGATTAAAGGACTAGACGTTCCTGGGACTGGTGGACTAACAGCGACCTGTGTTTATACATGGATGACGTGACCCTTTTAGCCATGGACGTTTTATCCGTCTGAAGCGATGGACTTGACAGACTGGTACGGTCGGACCTCAGGCGCCAAACTCAATAGGAGAGGAGTCTTCGGGCCATGGGCTACGTGGACATAGTTGGACTGAATTTGGAATTCAAAGAAAGCAACCTCAGAGTCTTGGGGTTAAATTTGACAGTGAGGGTGGAGACGGGGGAAACTGGACTGACTTGCTAGGGAAAGTCAGGCAAAGGCTAAGTTCTGGGGACTAAGACAGTTGACTTTTAGAAGGCAATGTTTTAATTTTTTAAAGCTGTGATTTTACCCTTGCTTTTACTGGTGTGTTCTGTTTTTTAGTCCCCCCAGGAATTTTCTTTTAGACCTGGAAAGGGCGGTGTTTTACTTCATGTGGGGGTCCAAATGGGAAAGAGTGAAGAGGGAGATGGTGAAGAAGAAAGCAAAAAATGGTGGAAAAAGGCCTCCCGGACCCCCACTTGTTTTTAGCCAGTGATTCACCGCCCTCCCATCGGTTCTGTGATGACCCATCCAGAAAAATAAGACAGCTGCTATGGTCAGATTCTGGATGGGGTCCCTTGGGTTTTTAAAAATTTTACCAGTAGATCTTAGAATTCCAGTTGCTTTTAACCTGTCTAAAGAGTACGATTTTATCAAGAAATTTTTGAAAAAATGATTTGGAAAGCCAGGATGTTAATTTTAACTAACCACAAATCCATGATCTCTTTTGTCCAGGATCGAGAAAGGTGAGCCGGTGCCAGGCCTCACCTTAAGAGAGGCAGAGGAGGCATGGAAAACGCTGCCCACCCGGCTCTCCAGAGCCGCACAAAGACCTGTCATGGATGGCAGCCCATGAAATCCTCCCGACCAGGGCGGCCATGCCTCCCAGGGCATGGCCACCACCTCTATGTGCCCACGGCCGGGCTGTAATGCTCAGGAGACCGTGCGGCACGTGCTCTGGGACTGTGGTGCTGCACGAGTCAAGACCGTTCGAAGAAACGCCAAAGCTCGACGGAGAACAACACCACCCACAATAGATACATGGCTGACCCGTTGAGCCCTTTTGGCTAAGCTCAATTGGACGAGACAGGGATGAACTCTTGAGCGGCCAAAAATAATATTTGTATTATTGTACCCTTTTAAAGTTTCTTTTTTAGGAAGCTGTGTGTGCCTCCACCATGTCGGCTGCTCGTGCGGCATGCGGAGAGCACCACAGCGTCGATTTTATTTAAAGAAGTTAATGGTGAGCACCTGGGGATGTCTCGTTTAGATTTTCCAGGAAGCTCATCCAAAAAACTCTCAATTTAAGCCAACTGACCTGAACTGCTTAATGACTCTGCCCCAGAACAAAGGTTTTGATGTTAGTTTCAAAGCGCTGCCCTGCTAATCGTTTTTGGCAAAGAATGGAAAGTGTAAAGGCTCAGTTCTCCAGTTACCGTGGAAAAACTTTCCGACAACACCCTTAAAACGGTGATTGTCAGGATGTTTAATGAAACAGTGACTGGAGATGATATTACGGTATGGCTGAGTAGATTTTGCACTGTTCGCAGTCAGCCGGTCAAAGTGCTAAATGAGGATGGCGTCTGGAACCGCCCCTGGCGGGTCCCATTGGGTAATGGGAGGACGCCGGGGGCTACCAGGGCTTGAAACATCTGCCTTCCATGATTGTGCTGGGAGAGAACAGGGGCTACATCCATTATCAGGATGCCCAAACTTTATCGCAAGTGCGGCAAAATTGGGCATCTCGACGCATGCCAGGAAATAGTGTGTGGGAAGTGCAGAAATTGGGCACATTTTGAGGAGTGCACCAATGGCAGGAGGTGCAATCTTTGTGGCGAACACACACATTTCACAGATTGCCCAAAATCCTTTGCCAACAAGCTAAAGGCTAACAAAATGGCCGCCCTTGAACAAACAAGACATCGAAAAGGCGGTCCCGCGGGTTTGTGGGAATTTAAAATCTCAGCGGCCCAGGGATTGGCCACGGTGAAGTAGGCGGGGCGACCAAAGGGGCGGAGTCATTGGTTTCGTGCTGAACAGGAGGAGGCCATACCTCTCAATCAACAAAAGAAAATAGTAAAGGATCAGAGGAAATGGACTCCTCTCCTTAATACGGTTGTCAGAGGCAGAAATGGAAAGTGAATCAGATATGACAGATATTAGGTCCTTGGATCCACTAACAAAGCGTTCAATTGCAGAAAAAGCAGCGATCTCTCTGTCCAAAAGAGGAGAAAAAGCTGAAGGCAGCACATCGGCTGGATAGTCCGATGTCGGACGATCCAGACCGTATGTGGCCATCAGAGTCCCCAATGAGGTTCTTTTCTGCACATACAGCTAAGAACATCATCACCAAAGGATCCACAAGAGTTTCCTCTGCGGCTCGTCAGGTAAATGGCACCTGCCCTCCTGACTCAGACTCGTGGAGATTAAGGAGGGCAGGTATCCCAGGAAATTTTATGATTTTAAAACATCTGTAGTCTTTTAATGTCATCTTAAAGGTCTTTTAAACGCCCTCATTTAACCATACTGCTCATGGAACTCACTATCTCAACTATCAATGTGAGAGCGTGAGGTCCACAGTGCGAGCACAGAGTGTTCTGTCCTTTTTAAAGTCTTTTAAGTCAGATTTGTTTTTATTGCAGAATGTGCTCTTCCCTTTTAAACAGTTACAGTAAGTGGGAGGAACTGTGGACAGGAGGCCCGTCCCTATGGAGCGGCTCAAATTTTAATAAAAGTGACGGTGTTGCCATTTTTAATAAATAATCCCAATATCTTGGTGAAGGGCAACACTGTGGTGAGGACGGGCGGGCAATTTTAGGAAACATGACATTTTTTAGACAAGGACTTTAACATTCTTAACGTGTATGGTTTTAACGACAAAAATGAACGTTTTGACCTTTTAGAAGACCTGCAGCCCCACATGCTAGGTAGGGCTCCCCTAATAGTAGCTGGGATTTTAAAGAAAGATAGGAAGAGGGAGCGGAGGATTTTAAACTGGACAAGTCGTGGTTTGACTGCAGGCTTTAGTTAGAGATTTTAAATTAGTCGACTGTTTAAAAACATCGCATCCAAGAGAGGGAGGGCCTCACCTGGTTCAGTGGTGATGGCGCCAGAGCCTCTCGGGTGACTCATGTTTTACAAGAGACTGCCCACAACTGATGCAAGATTGACCCCTCTCTTCTTCTCTGACCACATGATGCTGTCTTGCACCCTTTCGCTGGCACCGGTGTGACTGTAGAGAGAGGGCTGTAGAAGCTGAACTGCTCCTTGCTGGAGGATGAAGAGGTAGTCGGGAGTATAGAGAGCAGTTCAGCCAATGGCAGACCCTCCAAGACTTTTACGACTCACTAACACAGTGGTGGGAGATGGTGAAAGACAGGGCCGAAACAGTTTTTAAAAGAGCAGGGAAAAACAAAATAGATAGGGAAGAGGCGCATGATGGGGTTGCAGAAAAGACTACAGAGATATTTTAACCTTTTAAACAATGGTCTGGATTTTAACGAAGATATTAATAAAGTTAAAAAGGAAATGTCGGTTTTAAGTGAAACTCAAGCAAAGGTGTCATTTTAAGGAGCAGGGAAAGAGAGATGGAAGAAGGGAAAAGTGCACCAGATACTTTTTTTAAAAAAATAATCAGCGGGGAGGGCTATTTTATCTTTGAAAACAGGAGGGAGGAGGTACACTTCGACAGAGAAATTTTAAACACGGTGACAGAATTTTACGAAGGCCTGTATAAGAAAAAACACATCGAAAATGACACCGTAAAGGAAGTTTTAGAGTTTTTTAGAGAAAAAGGTAAGTGACAACAATGTGTTTTTTATCCCAAGATTTTAACATTTTAGAAATAAATAAAGTCTTAAAAATTTTTAAGAGGGGAAGTCCCCAGGCTTGATGGGCTCCCCTAGAGTTTTTATTGACATTTTGGGATATTTTTAGCACATGACCTACTGACTGTTTTTAAAGAACTAGAGACTCTAGACAGACTTCCTGACAGTTTTTAGAGTAGGATAGTTTCACTCATATACAAAGGAGACAAGACTGACATAAGCAATTGGCGACCAATCACGCTTTAAACTTCGATGTCAAGCTTTTTAGCAAACTTTTAGCTGCACGAATGTCTACCGTTTTAGAGGCGTAATCCACGGATCAAGCCTGCGCTGTGCCAGGGAGGAAGATCACGGACAGCTTAGTACTGATTAGAGACGCCATCTGTTACGCGAGGGACAGAAATATTCGGTTAGCAGTCGTAAATTTAGATTTTGAAAAGGCCTTTGATCGGGTCTCGCGACCAGTACTTACTTCAAGTACTGCAAAAATGGGCTTTCAGGGAGGTTCATAGCCTGGGTGGGACTGCTGTACACCGACTTGACCAGCAGAATTCTTGTAAACGGGAATCTGTCAAAGCGGTTAAGATCCGCAGCGGCGTTCATCAGGGTGTCCTTTATCCCCCCTCTTGTACGTAGCTTGCATCGAGCCACTGGCACAGATCTTGAGAAGGGACAAATGGATTAAAGGACTAGACGTTCCTGGGACTGGTGGACTAACAGCGACCTGTGTTTTATACATGGATAGCGTGACCCTTTTTAGCCATGGACGTTTTATCGATACGAAGAGCGATGGACTTGACAGACTGGTGCGGTCGGGCCTCAGGCGCCAAACTCAATAGGGAGAAGTCTTCGGGCCGTGGGCGGCGTGGACATAGTTGGACTGAATTTGGAATTCAAAGAAAGCAACCTCAGAGTCTTGGGGGTTAAATTTGACAGTGAGGGTGGAGGACGGGGAAACTGGACTGACTTGCTAGGGAAAAGTCAGGCAAAGACTGGGGTTCTGGGGACTAAGACAGTTTACTTTTGAAGGCAATGTTTTAATTTTTAAAGCTGTGATTTTACCCTTGCTTTTACTGGTGTGTTCTGTTTTTTAGTCCCCCCAGGAATTTTCTTTTAGACCTGGAAAGGGCGGTGTTTTACTTCATGTGGGGGTCCAAATGGGAAAAGAGTGAAGAGGGAGATGGTGAAGAAGAAAGCAAAAAATGGTGGAAAAGGCCTCCCGGACCCCACTTGTTTTTAGCCAGTCGATTCACCGCCCTCCACATCGGAACTGCGATGACCCCATCCAGAGAAAATAAGACAGCTGCTATGGTCAGATTCTGGATGGGGTCCTACTTAGTTTTTAAAAATTTTACCGTAGATCTTAGAATTCCAGTTGCTTTTAACCTGTCTAAAGAGTACGATTTTTATCAAGAAATTTTTAAAGAAAAATGATTTGGAAAGCCAGGATGTTAATTTTTAACTAACCACAAATCCATGATCTCTTTTGTCCAGGATCGAAAAAGGTGAGCCCGGTGCCAGGCCTCACCTTAAGAGAGGCAGAGGAGGCATGGGAAAACGCTGCCCACCCGGCTCTCCAGAACCGGCACAAAGACCTGTCATGGATGGCAGCCCATGAAATCCTCCCGACCAGGGCGGCCATGCACTCCCAGGGCATGGCCACCACCTCTATGTGCCCACGGCCGGGCTGTAATGCTCAGGAGACCGTGCGGCACGTGCTCTGGGACTGTGGTGCTGCACGAGTCAAGACCGTTCAAGAAACGCCAAAGCTCGACGGAGAACAACACCACCCACAATAGATACATGGCTGACCCGTTGAGCCCTTTTGGCTAAGCTCAATTGGACGAGACAGGGATCAACTCTTTAGCGACCAAAAATAATAATATTTGTATTATTGTACCCTTTTAAAGTTTCTTTTTTAGGAAGCTGTGTGTGCCTCACCATGTCGGCTGCTCGTGCCGGCATGCGGAGGCACCACAGCCGTCCGTTTTTATTTAAAGAAGTTAATGGTGAGCACCTGGGGATGTCTCGTTTAGATTTCTCCAGGAAGCTCATCCAAAAAACTCTCAATTTTAAGCCAACTGACCTGAACTGCTTAATGACTCTGCCCCAGAACAAAGGTTTTGATGTTAGTTTTCAAAGCGCTGCCCTGCTAATCGTTTTTTTGGCAAAGAATGGAAAGTGTAAAGGCTCAGTTCTCCATGTTTACCGTGGAAAAACTTTCCGACAACACCCTTAAAACGGTGATTGTCAGGATGTTTAATGAAACAGTGACTGGAGATGATATTACGGTATGGCTGAGTAGATTTTGCACTGTTCGCAGTCAGCCGGTCAAAGTGCTAAATGAGGATGGCGTCTGGAACCGCCCCTGGCGGGTCCCCATTAAACAATGGGAGGGCCGCCGGGGCTACAGGGCTTGAAACATCTGCCTTCCCATGATTGTGCTGGGAGAGAACAGGGCTACATCCATTATCAGGGGATGCCCAAACTTTGTCGCAAGTGCGGCAAAATTGGGCATCTCGCCTGACGCATGCCAGGAAATAGTGTGTGGGAAGTGCAGAGAAATTGGGCACATTTTTGAGGAGTGCACCAATGGCAGGAGGTGCAATCTTTGTGGCGAACACACACATTTCTACAGAGATTGCCCAAAATCGTTTGCCAACAAGCTAAAGGCTAACAAAATGGCCGCCCCACCGAACAAACAAGACATCGAAAGGAGGCGGTCCCGGGGTTTCGCGGGAATTTCAAATCCCCAGCCGGCCCCAGGGATTGGCCACGGTGAAGTAGGCGGGGCGACCAAAGGGGCGGAGTCATTGGTTTCGTGCGAACAGGGAGAGGAGGCCATACCTCTCAATCAAGAAGAGGAAAATAGTAAAGGATCAGAGGAAATGGACTCCTCTCCCTTAATAACTGGTGTCAGAGGCAGAAATGGAAAGTGAATCAGATATGACAGATATTAGGTCCTTGGATCCACTACCAAGCGTTCAATTGCAGAAAAGAGCAGCGGGATCTCCTCTGTCCGAAATGGAGGAGAAAAAGCTGAAGGCAACACATCAGCTGGATAGTCCGATGTCGGATGATCCAGACCGTATGTGGCCATCAGAGTCCCCCAATGAGGTTTCTTTTCTGCACATACAGCTAAGAACATCATCACCAAAAAGATCCACAAGAGGTTTCCTCTGCGGCTCGTCAGGTAAATGGCACCTGCCCTCCTGACTAGACTCGTGGAGATTAAGGAGGAGCAGGTATCCCAGGAAATTTTATGATTTTAAAACATCTGTAGTCTTTTAATGTCATCTTAAAGGTCTTTTAAATGCCCTCATTTAACCATACTGCTCATGGCACTCACTATCTCAACTATCAATGTGAGAAGCGTGAGGTCCACAGTGCGAGCACAGAGTGTTCTGTCCTTTTTAAAGTCTTTTAAGTCAGATTTGTTTTTATTGCAAGAATGTGCTCTTCCCTTTTTAAACAGTTACAGTAAGTGGGAGGAACTGTGGACAGGAGGCCCGTCCCTATGGAGCGGCTCAAATTTTAATAAAAGTGACGGTGTTGCCATTTTAATAAATAATCCCAATATCTTGGTGAAGGGCAACACTGTGGTGAGGGACGGGCGGGCAATTTTAGGAAACATGACATTTTTTTAGACAAGGACTTTAACATTCTTAACGTGTATGGTTTTAACGACAAAAATGAACGTTTTGACCTTTTAGAAGACCTGCAGCCCCACATGCTAGGTAGGGCTCCCCTAATAGTAGCTGGGGATTTTAAAGAAAGATAGGAAGAGGGGAGCGGAGGATTTTAAACTGGACAAGTCGTCGGTTTTACTGCAGGCTTTAGTTAGAGATTTTAAATTAGTCGACTGTTTAAAAACATCGCATCCAAGAGAGGAGGGCCTCACCTGGTTCAGTGGTGATGGCGCCAGAGCCTCTCGAATCGACTATGTTTTTACAAGAGACTGCCCGCCAACCGATGCAAGATTGACCCCTCTCTTCTTCTCTGACCACATGATGCTGTCTTGCACCCTTTCGCTGGCCACCGGTGTGACTGTAGGGAGAGGGCTGTGGAAGCTGAACTGCTCCTTGCTGGAGGATGAAGAGGTAGTCGAGGAGTATAGAGAGCAGTTCAGCCAATGGCAGACCCTCCAAGACTTTTACGACTCACGAACACAGTGGTGGGAGATGGTGAAAGACAGGACGAAACAGTTTTTTAAAAGAGCAGGGAAAAACAAAATAGATAGGGAAGAGGCGCATGATGGGGTTGCAGAAAAGACTACAGAGATATTTTAACCTTTTAAACAATGGTCTGGATTTTAACGAAGATATTAATAAAGTTAAAAAGGAAATGTCGGTTTTAAGTGAAACTCAAAGCAAAGGTGTCATTTTAAGGAGCAGGGAAAGAGAGATGGAAGAAGGGGAAAAGTGCACCAGATACTTTTTTTAAAAAAATAATCACGCGGGGAGGGGCTATTTTATCTTTGAAAACAGGAGGGAGGGAGGTGCACTCGACAGAGGAAATTTTAAACACCGTAAAGGAAGTTTTAGAGTTTTTAGAGAAAAAGGTAAGTGACAACAATGTGTTTTTATCCCAAGATTTTAACATTTTAGAAATAAATAAAGCTCTTAAAAGTTTTAAGAGGGGGAAGTCCCCAGGCTTCGATGGGCTCCCCCTAGAGTTTTATTCGACATTTTGGGATATTTTAGCACATGACCTACTGACTGTTTTTAAAGAACTAGAGACTCTAGACAGACTTCCTGACAGTTTTAGAGTAGGGATAGTTTCACTCATATACAAAAAAGGAGACAAGACTGACATAAGCAATTGGCGACCAATCACGCTTTTAAACTTCGATGTCAAGCTTTTTAGCAAACTTTTAGCAACACGAATGTCTACCGTTTTAGAGGACGTAATCCACCCGGATCAAGCCTGCGCTGTGCCCGGGAGGAAGATCACGGACAGCTTAGTACTGATTAGAGACGCCATCTGTTACGCGAGGGACAGAAATATTCGGTTAGCAGTCGTAAATTTAGATTTTGAAAAGGCCTTTGATCGGGTCTCGCACCAGTACTTACTTCAAGTACTGCAAAAAATGGGCTTTCCAGGGAGGTTCATAGCCTGGGTGGGACTGCTGTACACCGACTTGACCAGCAGAATTCTTGTAAACGGAATCTGTCAAAAGCGGTTAAGATCCGCAGCGGCGTTCGTCAGGGGTGTCCTTTATCCCCCCTCTTGTACGTAGCTTGCATCGAGCCACTGGCACAGATCTTGAGAAGGGACAAATGGATTAAAGGACTAGACGTTCCTGGGACTGGTGGACTAACAGCGACCTGTGTTTTATACATGGATGACGTGACCCTTTTAGCCATGGACGTTTTATCGATACGAAGAGCGATGGACTTGACAGACTGGTACGGTCGGGCCTCAGGCGCCAAACTCAATAGGAGGAAGTCTTCGGGCCGTGGGCGAACGTGGACATAGTTGGACTGAATTTGGAATTCAAAGAAAGCAACCTCAGAGTCTTGGGGGTTAAATTTGACAGTGAGGGTGGAGGACGGGGAAACTGGACTGACTTGCTAGGGAAAGTCAGGCAAAGACTGGGGTTCTGGGGACTAAGACAGTTGACTTTTGAAGGCAATGTTTTAATTTTTAAAGCTGTGATTTTACCCTTGCTTTTACTGGTGTGTTCTGTTTTTAGTCCCCCAGGAATTTTCTTTTAGACCTGGAAAGGGCGGTGTTTTACTTCATGTGGGGGTCCAAATGGGAAAGAGTGAAGAGGGAGATGGTGAAGAAGAAAGCAAAAAATGGTGGAAAAGGCCTCCCGGACCCCCACTTGTTTTTAGCCAGTCGATTCACCGCCCTCCACATCGGTTACGCGATGACCCCATCCAGAGAAAATAAGACAGCTGCTATGGTCAGATTCTGGATGGGGTCCTACTTGGTTTTTAAAAATTTTACCGGTAGATCTTAGAATTCCAGTTGCTTTTAACCTGTCTAAAGAGTACGATTTTATCAAGAAATTTTTAAAGAAAAATGATTTGGAAAGCCAGGATGTTAATTTTAACTAACCACAAATCCATGATCTCTTTTGTCCAGGATCGAGAAAAGGTGAGCCCGGTGCCAGGCCTCACCTTAAGAGAGGCAGAGGAGGCATGGGAAAACGCTGCCCACCCGGCTCTCCAGAACCGGCACAAAGACCTGTCATGGATGGCAGCCCATGAAATCCTCCCGACCAGGGCGGCCATGCACTCCCAGGGCATGGCCACCACCTCTATGTGCCCACGGCCGGGCTGTAATGCTCAGGAGACCGTGCGGCACGTGCTCTGGGACTGTGGTGCTGCACGAGTCAAGACCGTTCGAAGAAACGCCAAAGCTCGACGGAGAACAACACCACCCACAATAGATACATGGCTGACCCGTTGAGCCCTTTTGGCTAAGCTCAATTGGACGAGACAGGGATCAACTCTTTGCGGCCAAAAATAATAATATTTGTATTATTGTACCCTTTTAAAGTTTCTTTTTTAGGAAGCTGTGTGTGCCTCCACCATGTCGGCTGCTCGTGCCGGCATGCGGAGGCACCACAGCGTCCGGTTTTATTTAAAGAAGTTAATGGTGAGCACCTGGGGATGTCTCGTTTAGATTTCTCCAGGAAGCTCATCCAAAAAACTCTCAATTTTAAGCCAACTGACCTGAACTGCTTAATGACTCTGCCCCAGAACAAAGGTTTTGATGTTAGTTTTCAAAGCGCTGCCCTGCTAATCGTTTTTTGGCAAAGAATGGAAAGTGTAAAGGCTCAGTTCTCCATGTTTACCGTGGAAAAACTTTCCGACAACACCCTTAAAACGGTGATTGTCAGGATGTTTAATGAAACAGTGACTGGAGATGATATTACGGTATGGCTGAGTAGATTTTGCACTGTTCGCAGTCAGCCGGTCAAAGTGCTAAATGAGGATGGCGTCTGGAACCGCCCCTGGCGGGTCCCCATTAAACAATGGGAGGACGCCGGGGGCTACCAGGGCTTGAAACATCTGCCTTCCATGATTGTGCTGGGAGAGAACAGGGGCTACATCCATTATCAGGGGATGCCCAAACTTTGTCGCAAGTGCGGCAAAATTGGGCATCTCGCCGACGCATGCCAGGAAATAGTGTGTGGGAAGTGCAGAGAAATTGGGCACATTTTTGAGGAGTGCACCAATGGCAGGAGGTGCAATCTTTGTGGCGAACACACACATTTCTACAGAGATTGCCCAAAATCGTTTGCCAACAAGCTAAAGGCTAACAAAATGGCCGCCCCCCGAACAAACAAGACATCGAAAGGAGGCGGTCCCGGGGTTTGGCGGGAATTTCAAATCCCCAGCCGGCCCCAGGGATTGGCCACGGTGAAGTAGGCGGGGCGACCAAAGGGGCGGAGTCATTGGTTTCGTGCGAACAGGGAGAGGAGGCCATACCTCTCAATCAAGAAGAGGAAAATAGTAAAGGATCAGAGGAAATGGACTCCTCTCCCTTAATAACGGTGTCAGAGGCAGAAATGGAAAGTGAATCAGATATGACAGATATTAGGTCCTTGGATCCACTACCAAGCGTTCAATTGCAGAAAAGAGCAGCGGGATCTCCTCTGTCCGAAATAGAGGAGAAAAAGCTGAAGGCAGCACATCGGCTGGATAGTCCGATGTCGGACGATCCAGACCGTATGTGGCCATCAGAGTCCCCCAATGAGGTTTCTTTTCTGCACATACAGCTAAGAACATCATCACCAAAGGATCCACAAGAGGTTTCCTCTGCGGCTCGTCAGGTAAATGGCACCTGCCCTCCTGACTCCAGACTCGTGGAGATTAAGGAGGAGCAGGTATCCCAGGAAATTTTATGATTTTAAAACATCTGTAGTCTTTTAATGTCATCTTAAAAGGTCTTTTAAACGCCCTCATTTAACCATACTGCTCATGGAACTCACTATCTCAACTATCAATGTGAGAAGCGTGAGGTCCACAGTGCGAGCACAGAGTGTTCTGTCCTTTTTAAAGTCTTTTAAGTCAGATTTGTTTTTATTGCAAGAATGTGCTCTTCCCTTTTTAAACAGTTACAGTAAGTGGGAGGAACTGTGGACAGGAGGCCCGTCCCTATGGAGCGGCTCAAATTTTAATAAAAGTGACGGTGTTGCCATTTTAATAAATAATCCCAATATCTTGGTGAAGGGCAACACTGTGGTGAGGGACGGGCGGGCAATTTTAGGAAACATGACATTTTTTTAGACAAGGACTTTAACATTCTTAACGTGTATGGTTTTAACGACAAAAATGAACGTTTTGACCTTTTAGAAGACCTGCAGCCCCACATGCTAGGTAGGGCTCCCCTAATAGTAGCTGGGGATTTTAAAGAAAGATAGGAAGAGGGGAGCGGAGGATTTTAAACTGGACAAGTCGTCGGTTTTACTGCAGGCTTTAGTTAGAGATTTTAAATTAGTCGACTGTTTAAAAACATCGCATCCAAGAGAGGAGGGCCTCACCTGGTTCAGTGGTGATGGCGCCAGAGCCTCTCGAATCGACTATGTTTTTACAAGAGACTGCCCGCCAACCGATGCAAGATTGACCCCTCTCTTCTTCTCTGACCACATGATGCTGTCTTGCACCCTTTCGCTGGCCACCGGTGTGACTGTAGGGAGAGGGCTGTGGAAGCTGAACTGCTCCTTGCTGGAGGATGAAGAGGTAGTCGAGGAGTATAGAGAGCAGTTCAGCCAATGGCAGACCCTCCAAGACTTTTACGACTCACGAACACAGTGGTGGGAGATGGTGAAAGACAGGACGAAACAGTTTTTTAAAAGAGCAGGGAAAAACAAAATAGATAGGGAAGAGGCGCATGATGGGGTTGCAGAAAAGACTACAGAGATATTTTAACCTTTTAAACAATGGTCTGGATTTTAACGAAGATATTAATAAAGTTAAAAAGGAAATGTCGGTTTTAAGTGAAACTCAAAGCAAAGGTGTCATTTTAAGGAGCAGGGAAAGAGAGATGGAAGAAGGGGAAAAGTGCACCAGATACTTTTTTTAAAAAAATAATCACGCGGGGAGGGGCTATTTTATCTTTGAAAACAGGAGGGAGGGAGGTGCACTCGACAGAGGAAATTTTAAACACGGTGACAGAATTTTACGAAGGCCTGTATAAGAAAAAACACATCGAAAATGACACCGTAAAGGAAGTTTTAGAGTTTTTAGAGAAAAAGGTAAGTGACAACAATGTGTTTTTATCCCAAGATTTTAACATTTTAGAAATAAATAAAGCTCTTAAAAGTTTTAAGAGGGGGAAGTCCCCAGGCTTCGATGGGCTCCCCCTAGAGTTTTATTCGACATTTTGGGATATTTTAGCACATGACCTACTGACTGTTTTTAAAGAACTAGAGACTCTAGACAGACTTCCTGACAGTTTTAGAGTAGGGATAGTTTCACTCATATACAAAAAAGGAGACAAGACTGACATAAGCAATTGGCGACCAATCACGCTTTTAAACTTCGATGTCAAGCTTTTTAGCAAACTTTTAGCAACACGAATGTCTACCGTTTTAGAGGACGTAATCCACCCGGATCAAGCCTGCGCTGTGCCCGGGAGGAAGATCACGGACAGCTTAGTACTGATTAGAGACGCCATCTGTTACGCGAGGGACAGAAATATTCGGTTAGCAGTCGTAAATTTAGATTTTGAAAAGGCCTTTGATCGGGTCTCGCACCAGTACTTACTTCAAGTACTGCAAAAAATGGGCTTTCCAGGGAGGTTCATAGCCTGGGTGGGACTGCTGTACACCGACTTGACCAGCAGAATTCTTGTAAACGGGAATCTGTCAAAAGCGGTTAAGATCCGCAGCGGCGTTCGTCAGGGGTGTCCTTTATCCCCCCCTCTTGTACGTAGCTTGCATCGAGCCACTGGCACAGATCTTGAGAAGGGACAAATGGATTAAAGGACTAGACGTTCCTGGGACTGGTGGACTAACAGCGACCTGTGTTTTATACATGGATGACGTGACCCTTTTTAGCCATGGACGTTTTATCGATACGAAGAGCGATGGACTTGACAGACTGGTACGGTCGGGCCTCAGGCGCCAAACTCAATAGGAGGAAGTCTTCGGGCCGTGGGCGAACGTGGACATAGTTGGACTGAATTTGGAATTCAAAGAAAGCAACCTCAGAGTCTTGGGGGTTAAATTTGACAGTGAGGGTGGAGGACGGGGAAACTGGACTGACTTGCTAGGGAAAGTCAGGCAAAGACTGGGGTTCTGGGGACTAAGACAGTTGACTTTTGAAGGCAATGTTTTAATTTTTAAAGCTGTGATTTTACCCTTGCTTTTACTGGTGTGTTCTGTTTTTAGTCCCCCCAGGAATTTTCTTTTAGACCTGGAAAGGGCGGTGTTTTACTTCATGTGGGGGTCCAAATGGGAAAGAGTGAAGAGGGAGATGGTGAAGAAGAAAGCAAAAAATGGTGGAAAAGGCCTCCCGGACCCCCACTTGTTTTTAGCCAGTCGATTCACCGCCCTCCACATCGGTTACGCGATGACCCCATCCAGAGAAAATAAGACAGCTGCTATGGTCAGATTCTGGATGGGGTCCTACTTGGTTTTTAAAAATTTTACCGGTAGATCTTAGAATTCCAGTTGCTTTTAACCTGTCTAAAGAGTACGATTTTATCAAGAAATTTTTAAAGAAAAATGATTTGGAAAGCCAGGATGTTAATTTTAACTAACCACAAATCCATGATCTCTTTTGTCCAGGATCGAGAAAAGGTGAGCCCGGTGCCAGGCCTCACCTTAAGAGAGGCAGAGGAGGCATGGGAAAACGCTGCCCACCCGGCTCTCCAGAACCGGCACAAAGACCTGTCATGGATGGCAGCCCATGAAATCCTCCCGACCAGGGCGGCCATGCACTCCCAGGGCATGGCCACCACCTCTATGTGCCCACGGCCGGGCTGTAATGCTCAGGAGACCGTGCGGCACGTGCTCTGGGACTGTGGTGCTGCACGAGTCAAGACCGTTCGAAGAAACGCCAAAGCTCGACGGAGAACAACACCACCCACAATAGATACATGGCTGACCCGTTGAGCCCTTTTGGCTAAGCTCAATTGGACGAGACAGGGATCAACTCTTTGGCGGCCAAAAATAATAATATTTGTATTATTGTACCCTTTTAAAGTTTCTTTTTAGGAAGCTGTGTGTGCCTCCACCATGTCGGCTGCTCGTGCCGGCATGCGGAGGCACCACAGCGTCCGGTTTTTATTTAAAGAAGTTAATGGTGAGCACCTGGGGATGTCTCGTTTAGATTTCTCCAGGAAGCTCATCCAAAAAACTCTCAATTTTAAGCCAACTGACCTGAACTGCTTAATGACTCTGCCCCAGAACAAAGGTTTTGATGTTAGTTTTCAAAGCGCTGCCCTGCTAATCGTTTTTTGGCAAAGAATGGAAAGTGTAAAGGCTCAGTTCTCCATGTTTACCGTGGAAAAACTTTCCGACAACACCCTTAAAACGGTGATTGTCAGGATGTTTAATGAAACAGTGACTGGAGATGATATTACGGTATGGCTGAGTAGATTTTGCACTGTTCGCAGTCAGCCGGTCAAAGTGCTAAATGAGGATGGCGTCTGGAACCGCCCCTGGCGGGTCCCCATTAAACAATGGGAGGGACGCCGGGGGCTACCAGGGCTTGAAACATCTGCCTTCCATGATTGTGCTGGGAGAGAACAGGGGCTACATCCATTATCAGGGGATGCCCAAACTTTGTCGCAAGTGCGGCAAAATTGGGCATCTCGCCGACGCATGCCAGGAAATAGTGTGTGGAAGTGCAGAGAAATTGGGCACATTTTTGAGGAGTGCACCAATGGCAGGAGGTGCAATCTTTGTGGCGAACACACACATTTCTACAGAGATTGCCCAAAATCGTTTGCCAACAAGCTAAAGGCTAACAAAATGGCCGCCCCGCGAACAAACAAGACATCGAAAGGAGGCGGTCCCGGGGTTTCGGCGGGAATTTCAAATCCCCAGCCGGCCCCAGGGATTGGCCACGGTGAAGTAGGCGGGGCGACCAAAGGGGCGGAGTCATTGGTTTCGTGCGAACAGGGAGAGGAGGCCATACCTCTCAATCAAGAAGAGGAAAATAGTAAAGGATCAGAGGAAATGGACTCCTCTCCCTTAATAACGGTGTCAGAGGCAGAAATGGAAAGTGAATCAGATATGACAGATATTAGGTCCTTGGATCCACTACCAAGCGTTCAATTGCAGAAAAGAGCAGCGGGATCTCCTCTGTCCGAAATAGAGGAGAAAAAGCTGAAGGCAGCACATCGGCTGGATAGTCCGATGTCGGACGATCCAGACCGTATGTGGCCATCAGAGTCCCCCCAATGAGGTTTCTTTTCTGCACATACAGCTAAGAACATCATCACCAAAGGATCCACAAGAGGTTTCCTCTGCGGCTCGTCAGGTAAATGGCACCTGCCCTCCTGACTCCAGACTCGTGGAGATTAAGGAGGAGCAGGTATCCCAGGAAATTTTATGATTTTAAAACATCTGTAGTCTTTTAATGTCATCTTAAAAGGTCTTTTAAACGCCCTCATTTAACCATACTGCTCATGGAACTCACTATCTCAACTATCAATGTGAGAAGCGTGAGGTCCACAGTGCGAGCACAGAGTGTTCTGTCCTTTTTAAAGTCTTTTAAGTCAGATTTGTTTTTATTGCAAGAATGTGCTCTTCCCTTTTTAAACAGTTACAGTAAGTGGGAGGAACTGTGGACAGGAGGCCCGTCCCTATGGAGCGGCTCAAATTTTAATAAAAGTGACGGTGTTGCCATTTTAATAAATAATCCCAATATCTTGGTGAAGGGCAACACTGTGGTGAGGGACGGGCGGGCAATTTTAGGAAACATGACATTTTTTTAGACAAGGACTTTAACATTCTTAACGTGTATGGTTTTAACGACAAAAATGAACGTTTTGACCTTTTAGAAGACCTGCAGCCCCACATGCTAGGTAGGGCTCCCCTAATAGTAGCTGGGGATTTTAAAGAAAGATAGGAAGAGGGGAGCGGAGGATTTTAAACTGGACAAGTCGTCGGTTTTACTGCAGGCTTTAGTTAGAGATTTTAAATTAGTCGACTGTTTAAAAACATCGCATCCAAGAGAGGAGGGCCTCACCTGGTTCAGTGGTGATGGCGCCAGAGCCTCTCGAATCGACTATGTTTTTACAAGAGACTGCCCGCCAACCGATGCAAGATTGACCCCTCTCTTCTTCTCTGACCACATGATGCTGTCTTGCACCCTTTCGCTGGCCACCGGTGTGACTGTAGGGAGAGGGCTGTGGAAGCTGAACTGCTCCTTGCTGGAGGATGAAGAGGTAGTCGAGGAGTATAGAGAGCAGTTCAGCCAATGGCAGACCCTCCAAGACTTTTACGACTCACGAACACAGTGGTGGGAGATGGTGAAAGACAGGACGAAACAGTTTTTTAAAAGAGCAGGGAAAAACAAAATAGATAGGGAAGAGGCGCATGATGGGGTTGCAGAAAAGACTACAGAGATATTTTAACCTTTTAAACAATGGTCTGGATTTTAACGAAGATATTAATAAAGTTAAAAAGGAAATGTCGGTTTTAAGTGAAACTCAAAGCAAAGGTGTCATTTTAAGGAGCAGGGAAAGAGAGATGGAAGAAGGGGAAAAGTGCACCAGATACTTTTTTTTAAAAAAAATAATCACGCGGGAGGGGCTATTTTATCTTTGAAAACAGGAGGGAGGGAGGTGCACTCGACAGAGGAAATTTTAAACACGGTGACAGAATTTTACGAAGGCCTGTATAAGAAAAAACACATGAAAATGACACGTAAAGGAGTTTTAGAGTTTTTAGAGAAAAAGGTAAGTGACAACAATGTGTTTTTATCCCAAGATTTTAACATTTTAGAAATAAATAAAGCTCTTAAAAGTTTTAAGAGGGGGAAGTCCCCAGGCTTCGATGGGCTCCCCCTAGAGTTTTATTCGACATTTTGGGATATTTTAGCACATGACCTACTGACTGTTTTTAAAGAACTAGAGACTCTAGACAGACTTCCTGACAGTTTTAGAGTAGGGATAGTTTCACTCATATACAAAAAAGGAGACAAGACTGACATAAGCAATTGGCGACCAATCACGCTTTTAAACTTCGATGTCAAGCTTTTTAGCAAACTTTTAGCAACACGAATGTCTACCGTTTTAGAGGACGTAATCCACCCGGATCAAGCCTGCGCTGTGCCCGGGAGGAAGATCACGGACAGCTTAGTACTGATTAGAGACGCCATCTGTTACGCGAGGGACAGAAATATTCGGTTAGCAGTCGTAAATTTAGATTTTGAAAAGGCCTTTGATCGGGTCTCGCACCAGTACTTACTTCAAGTACTGCAAAAAATGGGCTTTCCAGGGAGGTTCATAGCCTGGGTGGGACTGCTGTACACCGACTTGACCAGCAGAATTCTTGTAAACGGGAATCTGTCAAAAGCGGTTAAGATCCGCAGCGGCGTTCGTCAGGGTGTCCTTTATCCCCCCTCTTGTACGTAGCTTGCATCGAGCCACTGGCACAGATCTTGAGAAGGGACAAATGGATTAAAGGACTAGACGTTCCTGGGACTGGTGGACTAACAGCGACCTGTGTTTTATACATGGATGACGTGACCCTTTTAGCCATGGACGTTTTATCGATACGAAGAGCGATGGACTTGACAGACTGGTACGGTCGGGCCTCAGGCGCCAAACTCAATAGGAGGAAGTCTTCGGGCCGTGGGCGAACGTGGACATAGTTGGACTGAATTTGGAATTCAAAGAAAGCAACCTCAGAGTCTTGGGGGTTAAATTTGACAGTGAGGGTGGAGGACGGGAAACTGGACTGACTTGCTAGGGAAAGTCAGGCAAAGACTGGGGTTCTGGGGACTAAGACAGTTGACTTTTGAAGGCAATGTTTTAATTTTTAAAGCTGTGATTTTACCCTTGCTTTTACTGGTGTGTTCTGTTTTTAGTCCCCCCAGGAATTTTCTTTTAGACCTGGAAAGGGCGGTGTTTTACTTCATGTGGGGGTCCAAATGGGAAAGAGTGAAGAGGGAGATGGTGAAGAAGAAAGCAAAAAATGGTGGAAAAGGCCTCCCGGACCCCCACTTGTTTTTAGCCAGTCGATTCACCGCCCTCCACATCGGTTACGCGATGACCCCATCCAGAGAAAATAAGACAGCTGCTATGGTCAGATTCTGGATGGGGTCCTACTTGGTTTTTAAAAATTTTACCGGTAGATCTTAGAATTCCAGTTGCTTTTAACCTGTCTAAAGAGTACGATTTTATCAAGAAATTTTTAAAGAAAAATGATTTGGAAAGCCAGGATGTTAATTTTAACTAACCACAAATCCATGATCTCTTTTGTCCAGGATCGAGAAAAGGTGAGCCCGGTGCCAGGCCTCACCTTAAGAGAGGCAGAGGAGGCATGGGAAAACGCTGCCCACCCGGCTCTCCAGAACCGGCACAAAGACCTGTCATGGATGGCAGCCCATGAAATCCTCCCGACCAGGGCGGCCATGCACTCCCAGGGCATGGCCACCACCTCTATGTGCCCACGGCCGGGCTGTAATGCTCAGGAGACCGTGCGGCACGTGCTCTGGGACTGTGGTGCTGCACGAGTCAAGACCGTTCAAGAAACGCCAAAGCTCGACGGAGAACAACACCACCCACAATAGATACATGGCTGACCCGTTGAGCCCTTTTGGCTAAGCTCAATTGGGCCGAGACAGGGATCAACTCTTTAGCGGCCAAAAATAATAATATTTGTATTATTGTACCCTTTTAAAGTTTCTTTTTTAGGAAGCTGTGTGTGCCTCCACCATGTCGGCTGCTCGTGCCGGCATGCGGAGGCACCACAGCGTCCGGGTTTTATTTAAAGAAGTTAATGGTGAGCACCTGGGGATGTCTCGTTTAGATTTCTCCAGGAAGCTCATCCAAAAAACTCTCAATTTTAAGCCAACTGACCTGAACTGCTTAATGACTCTGCCCCAGAACAAAGGTTTTGATGTTAGTTTTCAAAGCGCTGCCCTGCTAATCGTTTTTTGGCAAAGAATGGAAAGTGTAAAGGCTCAGTTCTCCATGTTTACCGTGGAAAAACTTTCCGACAACACCCTTAAAACGGTGATTGTCAGGATGTTTAATGAAACAGTGACTGGAGATGATATTACGGTATGGCTGAGTAGATTTTGCACTGTTCGCAGTCAGCCGGTCAAAGTGCTAAATGAGGATGGCGTCTGGAACCGCCCCTGGCGGGTCCCCATTAAACAATGGGAGGACGCCGGGGGCTACCAGGGCTTGAAACATCTGCCTTCCATGATTGTGCTGGGAGAGAACAGGGGCTACATCCATTATCAGGGGATGCCCAAACTTTGTCGCAAGTGCGGCAAAATTGGGCATCTCGCCGACGCATGCCAGGAAATAGTGTGTGGGAAGTGCAGAGAAATTGGGCACATTTTTGAGGAGTGCACCAATGGCAGGAGGTGCAATCTTTGTGGCGAACACACACATTTCTACAGAGATTGCCCAAAATCGTTTGCCAACAAGCTAAAGGCTAACAAAATGGCCGCCCGCCGAACAAACAAGACATCGAAAGGAGGCGGTCCCCGGGGTTTCGGCGGGAATTTCAAATCCCCAGCCGGCCCCAGGGATTGGCCACGGTGAAGTAGGCGGGGCGACCAAAGGGGCGGAGTCATTGGTTTCGTGCGAACAGGGAGAGGAGGCCATACCTCTCAATCAAGAAGAGGAAAATAGTAAAGGATCAGAGGAAATGGACTCCTCTCCCTTAATAACGGTGTCAGAGGCAGAAATGGAAAGTGAATCAGATATGACAGATATTAGGTCCTTGGATCCACTACCAAGCGTTCAATTGCAGAAAAGAGCAGCGGGATCTCCTCTGTCCGAAATAGAGGAGAAAAAGCTGAAGGCAGCACATCGGCTGGATAGTCCGATGTCGGACGATCCAGACCGTATGTGGCCATCAGAGTCCCCCAATGAGGTTTCTTTTCTGCACATACAGCTAAGAACATCATCACCAAAGGATCCACAAGAGGTTTCCTCTGCGGCTCGTCAGGTAAATGGCACCTGCCCTCCTGACTCCAGACTCGTGGAGATTAAGGAGGAGCAGGTATCCCAGGAAATTTTATGATTTTAAAACATCTGTAGTCTTTTAATGTCATCTTAAAAGGTCTTTTAAACGCCCTCATTTAACCATACTGCTCATGGAACTCACTATCTCAACTATCAATGTGAGAAGCGTGAGGTCCACAGTGCGAGCACAGAGTGTTCTGTCCTTTTTAAAGTCTTTTAAGTCAGATTTGTTTTTATTGCAAGAATGTGCTCTTCCCTTTTTAAACAGTTACAGTAAGTGGGAGGAACTGTGGACAGGAGGCCCGTCCCTATGGAGCGGCTCAAATTTTAATAAAAGTGACGGTGTTGCCATTTTAATAAATAATCCCAATATCTTGGTGAAGGGCAACACTGTGGTGAGGGACGGGCGGGCAATTTTAGGAAACATGACATTTTTTAGACAAGGACTTTAACATTCTTAACGTGTATGGTTTTAACGACAAAAATGAACGTTTTGACCTTTTAGAAGACCTGCAGCCCCACATGCTAGGTAGGGCTCCCCTAATAGTAGCTGGGGATTTTAAAGAAAGATAGGAAGAGGGGAGCGGAGGATTTTAAACTGGACAAGTCGTCGGTTTTACTGCAGGCTTTAGTTAGAGATTTTAAATTAGTCGACTGTTTAAAAACATCGCATCCAAGAGAGGAGGGCCTCACCTGGTTCAGTGGTGATGGCGCCAGAGCCTCTCGAATCGACTATGTTTTTACAAGAGACTGCCCGCCAACCGATGCAAGATTGACCCCTCTCTTCTTCTCTGACCACATGATGCTGTCTTGCACCCTTTCGCTGGCCACCGGTGTGACTGTAGGGAGAGGGCTGTGGAAGCTGAACTGCTCCTTGCTGGAGGATGAAGAGGTAGTCGAGGAGTATAGAGAGCAGTTCAGCCAATGGCAGACCCTCCAAGACTTTTACGACTCACGAACACAGTGGTGGGAGATGGTGAAAGACAGGACGAAACAGTTTTTTAAAAGAGCAGGGAAAAACAAAATAGATAGGGAAGAGGCGCATGATGGGGTTGCAGAAAAGACTACAGAGATATTTTAACCTTTTAAACAATGGTCTGGATTTTAACGAAGATATTAATAAAGTTAAAAAGGAAATGTCGGTTTTAAGTGAAACTCAAAGCAAAGGTGTCATTTTAAGAAGCAGGGAAAGAGATATGGAAGAAGGGGAAAAGTGCACCAGATACTTTTTTTAAAAAAATAATCACGCGGGGAGGGGCTATTTTATCTTTGAAAACAGGAGGGAGGGAGGTGCACTCGACAGAGGAAATTTTAAACACGGTGACAGAATTTTACGAAGGCCTGTATAAGAAAAAACACATCGAAAATGACACCGTAAAGGAAGTTTTAGAGTTTTTAGAGAAAAAGGTAAGTGACAACAATGTGTTTTTATCCCAAGATTTTAACATTTTAGAAATAAATAAAGCTCTTAAAAGTTTTAAGAGGGGGAAGTCCCCAGGCTTCGATGGGCTCCCCCTAGAGTTTTATTCGACATTTTGGGATATTTTAGCACATGACCTACTGACTGTTTTTTAAAGAACTAGAGACTCTAGACAGACTTCCTGACAGTTTTAGAGTAGGGATAGTTTCACTCATATACAAAAAAGGAGACAAGACTGACATAAGCAATTGGCGACCAATCACGCTTTTAAACTTCGATGTCAAGCTTTTTAGCAAACTTTTAGCAACACGAATGTCTACCGTTTTAGAGGACGTAATCCACCCGGATCAAGCCTGCGCTGTGCCCGGGAGGAAGATCACGGACAGCTTAGTACTGATTAGAGACGCCATCTGTTACGCGAGGGACAGAAATATTCGGTTAGCAGTCGTAAATTTAGATTTTGAAAAGGCCTTTGATCGGGTCTCGCACCAGTACTTACTTCAAGTACTGCAAAAAATGGGCTTTCCAGGGAGGTTCATAGCCTGGGTGGGACTGCTGTACACCGACTTGACCAGCAGAATTCTTGTAAACGGGAATCTGTCAAAAGCGGTTAAGATCCGCAGCGGCGTTCGTCAGGGGTGTCCTTTATCCCCCCCTCTTGTACGTAGCTTGCATCGAGCCACTGGCACAGATCTTGAGAAGGGACAAATGGATTAAAGGACTAGACGTTCCTGGGACTGGTGGACTAACAGCGACCTGTGTTTTATACATGGATGATGTGACCCTTTTAGCCATGGACGTTTTATCGATACGAAGAGCGATGGACTTGACAGACTGGTACGGTCGGGCCTCAGGCGCCAAACTCAATAGGAGGAAGTCTTCGGGCCGTGGGCGAACGTGGACATAGTTGGACTGAATTTGGAATTCAAAGAAAGCAACCTCAGAGTCTTGGGGGTTAAATTTGACAGTGAGGGTGGAGGACGGGGAAACTGGACTGACTTGCTAGGGAAAGTCAGGCAAAGACTGGGGTTCTGGGGACTAAGACAGTTTACTTTTGAAGGCAATGTTTTAATTTTTAAAGCTGTGATTTTACCCTTGCTTTTACTGGTGTGTTCTGTTTTTAGTCCCCCCAGGAATTTTCTTTTAGACCTGGAAAGGGCGGTGTTTTACTTCATGTGGGGGTCCAAATGGGAAAGAGTGAAGAGGGAGATGGTGAAGAAGAAAGCAAAAAATGGTGGAAAAGGCCTCCCGGACCCCCACTTGTTTTTAGCCAGTCGATTCACCGCCCTCCACATCGGTTACGCGATGACCCCATCCAGAGAAAATAAGACAGCTGCTATGGTCAGATTCTGGATGGGGTCCTACTTGGTTTTTAAAAATTTTACCGGTAGATCTTAGAATTCCAGTTGCTTTTAACCTGTCTAAAGAGTACGATTTTATCAAGAAATTTTTAAAGAAAAATGATTTGGAAAGCCAGGATGTTAATTTTAACTAACCACAAATCCATGATCTCTTTTGTCCAGGATCGAGAAAAGGTGAGCCCGGTGCCAGGCCTCACCTTAAGAGAGGCAGAGGAGGCATGGGAAAACGCTGCCCACCCGGCTCTCCAGAACCGGCACAAAGACCTGTCATGGATGGCAGCCCATGAAATCCTCCCGACCAGGGCGGCCATGCACTCCCAGGGCATGGCCACCACCTCTATGTGCCCACGGCCGGGCTGTAATGCTCAGGAGACCGTGCGGCACGTGCTCTGGGACTGTGGTGCTGCACGAGTCAAGACCGTTCGAAGAAACGCCAAAGCTCGACGGAGAACAACACCACCCACAATAGATACATGGCTGACCCGTTGAGCCCTTTTGGCTAAGCTCAATTGGACGAGACAGGGATCAACTCTTTGGCGGCCAAAAATAATAATATTTGTATTATTGTACCCTTTTAAAGTTTCTTTTTTAGGAAGCTGTGTGTGCCTCCACCATGTCGGCTGCTCGTGCCGGCATGCGGAGGCACCACAGCGTCCGGTTTTTATTTAAAGAAGTTAATGGTGAGCACCTGGGGATGTCTCGTTTAGATTTCTCCAGGAAGCTCATCCAAAAAACTCTCAATTTTAAGCCAACTGACCTGAACTGCTTAATGACTCTGCCCCAGAACAAAGGTTTTGATGTTAGTTTTCAAAGCGCTGCCCTGCTAATCGTTTTTTGGCAAAGAATGGAAAGTGTAAAGGCTCAGTTCTCCATGTTTACCGTGGAAAAACTTTCCGACAACACCCTTAAAACGGTGATTGTCAGGATGTTTAATGAAACAGTGACTGGAGATGATATTACGGTATGGCTGAGTAGATTTTGCACTGTTCGCAGTCAGCCGGTCAAAGTGCTAAATGAGGATGGCGTCTGGAACCGCCCCTGGCGGGTCCCCATTAAACAATGGGAGGACGCCGGGGGCTACCAGGGCTTGAAACATCTGCCTTCCATGATTGTGCTGGGAGAGAACAGGGGCTACATCCATTATCAGGGGATGCCCAAACTTTGTCGCAAGTGCGGCAAAATTGGGCATCTCACCGACGCATGCCAGGAAATAGTGTGTGGGAAGTGCAGAGAAATTGGGCACATTTTTGAGGAGTGCACCAATGGCAGGAGGTGCAATCTTTGTGGCGAACACACACATTTCTACAGAGATTGCCCAAAATCGTTTGCCAACAAGCTAAAGGCTAACAAAATGGCCGCCCGCCAACAAACAAGACATCGAGAAGGAGGCGGTCCCCGGGGTTTCGGCGGGAATTTCAAATCCCCAGCCGGCCCCAGGGATTGGCCACGGTGAAGTAGGCGGGGCGACCAAAGGGGCGGAGTCATTGGTTTCGTGCGAACAGGGAGAGGAGGCCATACCTCTCAATCAAGAAGAGGAAAATAGTAAAGGATCAGAGGAAATGGACTCCTCTCCCTTAATAACGGTGTCAGAGGCAGAAATGGAGAGTGAATCAGATATGACAGATATTAGGTCCTTGGATCCACTACCAAGCGTTCAATTGCAGAAAAGAGCAGCGGGATCTCCTCTGTCCGAAATAGAGGAGAAAAAGCTGAAGGCAGCACATCGGCTGGATAGTCCGATGTCGGACGATCCAGACCGTATGTGGCCATCAGAGTCCCCCAATGAGGTTTCTTTTCTGCACATACAGCTAAGAACATCATCACCAAAGGATCCACAAGAGGTTTCCTCTGCGGCTCGTCAGGTAAATGGCACCTGCCCTCCTGACTCCAGACTCGTGGAGATTAAGGAGGAGCAGGTATCCCAGGAAATTTTATGATTTTAAAACATCTGTAGTCTTTTAATGTCATCTTAAAAGGTCTTTTAAACGCCCTCATTTAACCATACTGCTCATGGAACTCACTATCTCAACTATCAATGTGAGAAGCGTGAGGTCCACAGTGCGAGCACAGAGTGTCCTGTCCTTTTTAAAGTCTTTTAAGTCAGATTTGTTTTTATTGCAAGAATGTGCTCTTCCCTTTTTAAACAATTACAGCAAGTGGGAGGAACTGTGGACAGGAGGCCCGTCCCTATGGAGTGGCTCAAATTTTAATAAAAGTGACGGTGTTGCCATTTTAATAAACAATCCCAACATCTCGGTGAAGGGCAACACTGTGGTGAGGGACGGGCGGGCAATTTTAGGAAACATGACATTTTTTAGACAAGGACTTTAACATTCTTAACGTGTATGGTTTTAACGACAAAAATGAACGTTTTGACCTTTTAGAAGACCTGCAGCCCCACATGCTAGGTAGGGCTCCCCTAATAGTAGCTGGGGATTTTAATTTTTTTACTAAGAAAGATAGGAAGAGGGGAGCGGAGGATTTTAAACTGGACAAGTCGTCGGTTTTACTGCAGGCTTTAGTTAGAGATTTTAAATTAGTCGACTGTTTAAAAACATCGCATCCAAGAGAGGAGGGCCTCACCTGGTTCAGTGGTGATGGCGCCAGAGCCTCTCGAATCGACTATGTTTTTACAAGAGACTGCCCGCCAACCGATGCAAGATTGACCCCTCTCTTCTTCTCTGACCACATGATGCTGTCTTGCACCCTTTCGCTGGCCACCGGTGTGACTGTAGGGAGAGGGCTGTGGAAGCTGAACTGCTCCTTGCTGGAGGATGAAGAGGTAGTCGAGGAGTATAGAGAGCAGTTCAGCCAATGGCAGACCCTCCAAGACTTTTACGACTCACGAACACAGTGGTGGGAGATGGTGAAAGACAGGACGAAACAGTTTTTTAAAAGAGCAGGGAAAAACAAAATAGATAGGGAAGAGGCGCATGATGGGGTTGCAGAAAAGACTACAGAGATATTTTAACCTTTTAAACAATGGTCTGGATTTTAACGAAGATATTAATAAAGTTAAAAAGGAAATGTCGGTTTTAAGTGAAACTCAAAGCAAAGGTGTCATTTTAAGGAGCAGGGAAAGAGATATGGAAGAAGGGGAAAAGTGCACCAGATACTTTTTTTAAAAAAATAATCACGCGGGGAGGGGCTATTTTATCTTTGAAAACAGGAGGGAGGGAGGTGCACTCGACAGAGGAAATTTTAAACACAGTGACAGAATTTTACGAAGGCCTGTATGAGAAAAAACACATCGAAAATGACACCGTAAAGGAAGTTTTAGAGTTTTTAGAGAAAAAGGTAAGTGACAACAATGTGTTTTTATCCCAAGATTTTAACATTTTAGAAATAAATAAAGCTCTTAAAAGTTTTAAGAGGGGAAGTCCCCAGGCTTCGATGGGCTCCCCTAGAGTTTTATTTGACATTTTGGGATATTTTAGCACATGACCTACTGACTGTTTTTAAAGAACTAGAGACTCTAGACAGACTTCCTGACAGTTTTAGAGTAGGGATAGTTTCACTCATATACAAAAAAAGGAGACAAGACTGACATAAGCAATTGGCGACCAATCACGCTTTTAAACTTCGATGTCAAGCTTTTTAGCAAACTTTTAGCAACACGAATGTCTACCGTTTTAGAGGACGTAATCCACCCGGATCAAGCCTGCGCTGTGCCCGGGAGGAAGATCACGGACAGCTTAGTACTGATTAGAGACGCCATCTGTTACGCGAGGGACAGAAATATTCGGTTAGCAGTCGTAAATTTAGATTTTGAAAAGGCCTTTGATCGGGTCTCGCACCAGTACTTACTCCAAGTACTGCAAAAAATGGGCTTTCCAGGGAGGTTCATAGCCTGGGTGGGACTGCTGTACACCGACTTGACCAGCAGAATTCTTGTAAACGGGAATCTGTCAAAAGCGGTTAAGATCCGCAGCGGCGTTCGTCAGGGGTGTCCTTTATCCCCCCTCTTGTACGTAGCTTGCATCGAGCCACTGGCACAGATCTTGAGAAGGGACAAATGGATCAAAGGACTAGACGTTCCTGGGACTGGTGGACTGACAGCGACCTGTGTTTTATACATGGATGACGTGACCCTTTTAGCCACGGACGTTTTATCGATACGAAGAGCGATGGACTTGACAGACTGGTACGGTCGGGCCTCAGGCGCCAAACTCAATAGGAGGAAGTCTTAGGCCCAGCTCTTGGGCCGTGGGAACGTGGACATAGGTGGACTGAATTTGGAATTCAAAGAAGGCAACCTCAGAGTCTTGGGGGTCAAATTTGACAGTGAGGGTGGAGGACGGGGAAACTGGACTGACTTGCTAGGGAAAGTCAGGCAAAGACTGGGGTTCTGGGGACTAAGACAGCTGACTATTGAAGGTAAGGTTTTAATTTTTAAAGCTGTCATTTTACCCTTGCTTTTACTGGTGTGTTCTGTTTTTAGTCCCCCCAGGAATTTTCTTTTAGACCTGGAAAGGGCGGTGTTTTACTTCATGTGGGGGTCCAAATGGGAAAGAGTGAAGAGGGAGGTGGTGAAGAAGAAAGCAAAAAATGGTGGAAAAGGCCTCCCGGACCCCCACTTGTTTTTAGCCAGTCGATTCACCGCCCTCCACATCGGTTCTGTGATGACCCCATCCAGAGAAAATAAAACAGCTGCTATGGTCAGATTCTGGATGGGGTCCTACTTGAGGTTTTTAAAAATTTCACCGGTAGATCTTAGAATTCCAGTAGCTTTTAACCTGTCTAAAGAGTATGATTTTATCAAGAAATTTTTAAAAAAAAATTATTTGGAAAGCCAGGATGTCAATTTTAAAAAAAAAAAAAAAAAATTTTTTTTTTTTGGAGGGAGAAAAAAAGGGGGCGGTGCCGGGCCCCTAAGAAAAAGAGGCATGGAACCCCCCCCAGAACCACAAAGACTGTCATGGATGGCAGCCCATGAACCCTCCCGACCAGGACGGTCATGCACTCCGGGGCAACCACCTCATGTGTCCCGGCCGGGCTGCAATGCTCAGGAGACCGTGCGGCACGTGCTCTGGGACTGCGGTGCTAAGAGACCAGTGGGCCAAGACGGCCCCCCTATTTCTTCCCGTGCCTGCCGGCAGGTGGGGTCCAGAGGACTACAGACTCGCCGTCCTGGGGTGGGCCCAAATCTCAGGGACCTCCCCAAAGGAGTTTACATCACTCTGCTCAGAACGCATCAAGGAGCCAACAAAGACCTGTGACGTGGATGGGCTCCAGCTGCAGATGGTGAAGAACATGCTGCAGGGGTACCAGAGGGCCAGAGGGAGAGGGTTTCCGCTGAGCACCACAAGTGCCGGTTCTGGAGACCCGGGTGAAGGTCCTCTTTGTTAAGATCCTCACCCTCGATCCTGGACAGAAGAGATTTTTTTTTATCTCCTTTTGACATTTTGGATTTCTTTTTATTTAAAATGTTTAGTTTTTCTTTATCTGAAATGACTAAAAATAAACAATAGTTTTAGTCAGGTTAAAATGCTCGTAATGGTTGGTTTTAGTATAATTTATGCACATATTAGTCTTTAGAATATTTTGAGTTTTTATTGTAATTTATGAACAACTAGAACGTCAAAAACTTTTAAACACAATTACATTTAATTGTTGTTCATTGTAAATGAAATTGACAAAGTTCTGTTTGAAAAATCTGTTCTTATTCGCTTCTCAGCCTTTTGGCTAAGTTCAATTGGATGAGACAGGGATCGACTCTTTGGCAGCCGTGGGTTTTCAGCCTATAGTGACTGAAAATCATTCCCACCAGAGAGTATATTTGCAGCTTGTCGGATTCATTTGTTTCTCATTCGCTGGACGACTTTCAAGGCAAGTTACTTGTTTATTTATTTAGTTAGTTATTGTACCTTTTTAAAGTTTCTTTTTAGGAAGCTGTGTGTGCCTCCACTATGTCGGCTGCTCGTGCCGGCATGCGGAGGCACCACAGCGTCCGTTTTATATTTAAAGAGGTTGATGGTAAGCTCCTGGGGATGTCTCGTTTAGATTTCTCCAGGAAGCTTATCCAGAAAACCTTAAATTTCAAGCCAACCGACCTGAACTGTTTAATGATTCTGCCCCAGAACAAAGGTTTTGATGTAAGTTTCCAAAGCGTTGCCCTGCTAATTGATTTTTGGCAAAGAATGGAAGGTGTGAAAGCTCAGTTCTCCATGTTTACCGTGGAAAAACTTTCCGACAACACCCTCAAAATGGTGATTGTCAGGATGTTTAATGAAACAGTGACGGGAGATGATATTTCGGTATGGCTGAGTAGATTTTGCACTGTTCGCAGTCAGCCGGTCAAAGTGCTGGATGAGGATGGTGTCTGGAATTGCTCCTGGCGTGTCCCTATTAAACAATGGGAGGACGCCGGGGGCTACCAGGGCTTGAAACATCTGCCTTCTATGATTGTACTGCCAGAAAACAGAGGCTACTTTCATTCTCAGGGGATGCCCAAGCTTTGTCGAAAATGCCCAATTTTGCCGCATCTCGCTGAAGCATGCCAGGAAATAGTGTGTGGGATGTGCAAAGAAATTGGAGCAATGGAGGAGGAGGCAGTCCCTGAGGTTTTGGCAGGAAATTCAAAATCCCAGCCACCCTCAATTGATTGGCCAGGAAGGAGGAAGTGGGGCAGCCACAGGGGCAGAGCCAAAGACTCAGAATGAACAGGGGGAGGAAGTCACCTCCCAAAGGGGAAAGGATATAAAGGATGGAGAGGAGGAAGAAATGACCTCCTTCCTTGGCATGGTTCCAGAGGTGAGTAGTGAGTTAGGTGGAAGTGAAACTGACTGCTCACTTCCAAACGCTCAGGTGCAAAAACGACCTGGGGATCTCCTCTGTCCCAATCAGAGAAGAAAAAGCTGAGGGCTACGCAGCGGACTAATAGTTCCTCTTTGGAAGATCTGGACTGTGCGTGGCCCCAAGAATGCCCAAATGAGATCTCCTTTTTGCATATTAAGCTAAGAGCATCATCACCTAAGGAGCCGCAAGAGCTCTGCGGCTCCCCAAGCGCCAAGTACCTGCCCCCATTTTAGTGGGGATAAAGGAGGAGCAGGTATCACAAGAAATTATATTATTTTAATGTTAATCTGTCATCTTTACATACTTTTACATCTTAATTTGCATTCCTTTCAACCATACTGCTCACGGCCCCCACCATCTCTGCCATAAATGTAAGAAGCGTGAGATCCACTATGCAAGCACAGAGTGTTTTATCCTTTTTAAAAACGGTCAAATCAGACGTGGTTTTATTGCAAGAGTGCGCTCTGCCTCTAAAACATCACAGGAAATGGGAGGAGATGTGGACCCAAGGCCCTTCACTATGGAGTGGTTCCAATTTTAACAAATGTGATGGTGTTGCTATTTTAATAAACAACCCCAACCTCCTGGTGAGGGATGGGCAGGCAATCTTAGATTGGGATAGGGATTTTAATTGTGTTTTAATTCAGAAAGATAGGAAGAAAGTAGGAGAAGATTTTAAGCTTGACAAGACATCAGATTATTGCAGGGTTTAGAGATTTTAAACTAGTCGACAGTTTTAAAATAATGCATCCAAGAGAGGAGGGCCACACATGGTTTAGTGGTGATGGTGCCAGAGCCTCTCGAATCAGCTGCTTTTATAAAGGGACTGCCCGCCAACCGATGCAACATGACCCCCCCCTCTTCTTTCTGATCATTTGATGCCGTCTTGCACCCTGTCACTGCCCACTGGTGTGACTGTAGGGGGAAGGCTGTGGAAGCTGAACTGCTCCTTGTTGAAAGATGAAGGGGTAGTCAAGGAGTATAGGGAGCAGTTCAGCCAATGGCAGACCCTCCAGGACTTTTTATGATTCACAGGCACAGTGGTGGGAGATGGTAAAGGACAGAACAAGACAGTTTTTTGTAAAAAGGTAGAGAAAAACAAGAAAAATAAAGATGGGGCTGCAAAGGCTACAAAGATATTTTAACCTATTAAACAGTGGTTTGGTAAATGGTGGCTTTTAATGAAGATAATTAAAAAGGAAATGTCAGTTTTAAGTGAAACTCAGAGCAAAGGTGTAATTTTAAGGAGCAGAGAAAGAGATATTGAAGAAGGGGAAAAGTACACTAGATACTTCAAATCTGAGCAAAATACTACTTATCCAAGTCATATTCAAGTCATTCTCCACAACCGGTTTATCAAAATGTCTCTAACTCCAAATTTGTTTGCAAACAAGATTGATCTCTTTTCCTCCTCAGTTACTGGTGTTGTTGCGGCATGAGCTGTATAATACCACAGAGTATGTTAAGAGTCTGTGGCAGACTGTAAAATAATCTGTCTCTGTTTGGGCGTCACTTTTAAAAGTAGTTTTAAAAGAGGGAGGATTCTACAAAGCTTAGCTGACATTTTCCCCATACAATAGTTTCACAGCTTTTCTGGATGGAAATCCAAAAGGCTTACTGGTTGCATCATGATAGTGCACCATAAATTGTTTCCGGGGTTCATCTGTCTGCTTAGTACATTGACCTGAGATTTGTAAACAGTACCAAATAATTTGTATTTAAACTTTTGGTCCTGCTGGATTTACCCTGGGGAAAAAAAAAAAAAAACCATCCAATTATATTAACAACATTTTTAGAAATACATTTTTGGAAAAGTTGTTACAAAATGCAGTATATTTGACTTTCCGGAGTTTGAAGGTTTACTTATTACACATGAAAATAGATGTTGTAATCTGAAATCAAAACCATCTGTATCTCACACACCCTTGTGACCAAAAAGGTTGTCAAAAGCCATATGGAAGTGTGGTGAGAAACACCTGTTTGTTACAACTTGAACTTCATAACTGATTTGTTGTATAGTGTGAATTGCTTTATTTCTGTGTGCCAGTATATGTTGGTTATAACCACCCCCACAATATGGTGATATACAAGGCCAATTAGCATGTCTAACCTAATGACTTGAGTTTACAGCATTGAGAGTGATCCCTTGGGCTTTTTTTCAACTTGTGGAAAAATTATTTCAACTGGTGATTGAAAGCAGCTGTATATATAACAGCTTGTATGTGTTAGTACGACCACTAAATAGAGCATCACAGGGCTTCAGCCTTTCAGGATGTGTACGAGGTCATAAACATCATTACATCAGCACCAGATTGTTTAACTCCATTTCAAATTACATTCCCACATCACTTTTACCACCAATCCATATGCACGCTCCATAATCTCAACCTTTATCAAACTGTCTTTGGAGTATACCATAAGGAAATTTTGATAAGTGGTGTAAATGGTTAAAATGAACAACATTCATGCCAATGAATCCATTAAATTTGAGCCTCTTATTCCATCCTTCTCATAACCATCAAGTTGAAATTGTCCAATTATCATCTTACTATGGTTTAACATGTTCAAGCCATTCGATAGAAATGTTTAAGTATGTTTTGTTCTGATGTGTATGCATTGTTGTGGGTTAGAGCTTGCGTATCTCTTGGGAAGTAGCAGGTTTTATACACCACCATATAATATCCTGTTAAAGTTGTGTGTCTGAACGGATCAAGCCTGATACATGAATGAAATCATGATACTTCATGCATGCCTCTGAGCAATACAACATCAATAACAGTTCTCTTAAAATCAAAGATTTTGTTCAGTGTGACAATGTGACAGTTTAAACCCTGCTTTCCTGTCTTTGTCTGACATGGTCTTGTACCTATAGAAATGTTTCCCCCAGTTATGGGTCTGTAATTTTCATTTTCTAACCTGTTGAAATGATGTGGGAAGTAGCCCCTCTCTTCTTCAGATTTAATGCATAGGAATGAATAGATGTTAATAAAACGCTGATTGAAGGTGGTTTTGTACATTAAAACTAGCCAACATCCATGCATTGTGACTAAGTGTGAGCCCTGCTTTTGTGAAAATTTTGGAATATAGGAAGTTACTTTAAAATATAAGGTATATGGGTTGTGGGCCACCCACAAAAAATACTGATAGTGAGGATGTCTAAACCTTTTAACAAGTTGCTTTATACAGTGTGTCCCAACAGCTGTGAATTTTTCCCTTTAAATGTGATAGCAGACAAAATTCACAATGTGCCTGCCAGATTCTTCACATGTTCACATGTTCCAGATTTCAGATGCTTTATTGGCTGTATAAAGCATTGATGTTCACTGCCAATGACAAACTCCTCACCACAATGAGTACACCACTTGCCCGTATACTTGTGTGGTTTGGGGTTGGCACCACTGACGTGATGATAATTTTTTTTTAAACAGTATTTTGCGACATCACACTGCACAAATTGCTGGCCTAGTGATGACTATTTATGCATGTTATAACAATAATCAGAGTAATTGTTTTCCATACTGTAAATGCAAGGCTTTGTTTTGCTGGGCTGTTTATATCAATCAAGTCTGTTGCAGATATTGGAGACATTTGCAACAATGATCTCTACAGCTAGTAAACCCATGGTGGCAAGTCAAACATACGGAGCACCAATAAATGCTTTCAAGTTCTTAATCATAAAATAATGGCCTTTGTGCAGGTACAGGAACACTGTAATGAGGAACATCTGTGGTATACTTCTCCAACATACCAGTGCTTGACCTGTGAAAGACCACTATTAATTTGTGTAACATTCTAAAACTATCAAGAGAAAGTCTCTTATCTCTTGGCATAGGCTGCTAAGTCTGCAGAAGATATAGCCTGTATATTTACATGTTTGCGTATTTCCAAACTATTGAATCTGGGTTTTGGAATAATTGTGTAACTGTTGATTTCACCCCCATCCCTTACTAAGAATTTCAATAATCACTTAACCTCATGTCAGGTAATTCAGGGTCAGATGAATGATATGGGTGACTTTCCGCCATCTGTGCCACAAGGTGGGGATTTAAAACACAAAGTCTAAACTTTGTTCTGGTTGTTCATCCGTCATTGTATTCACAAGGTCTAGTAATTGTAACAAGTGTCAGTTGTAGACGTAGGTCAGTTCATTCATTATATGACTTAAATACATCAGTCTGTCACTATCTGCCACAATCTGCAGCGTTTTGTTCTGGAGGGTAATAACTATTGCTGTATCGCCAAAACCTTAGTGAAGGCCCTGATCACAACCATATGGTTCTCGACAACTTTTTGCCATTTTAAATCATATCTTTGTTTGAATTTAACTTTAAATTATTAACCAGGTAAACTAAACAGCAGAGAACAACAAGCTCAAATAAATAAATAAAGATAAATCTAAGCATTCACCCTAAAATAAGAAAACCCCCAAATAAATGACTAAATAAGATAATGTAAATAACAATTAGGTTGTAATTGTAAAATGACGCAAGTTCACAACTCATCCAAACTTCTGAAGTAAAAGTCCATGGTTAGTTTCTGATCATTGGCCACTCTTTGGAGCTGGGTACCAAGCAAACGTTGCCTGGCAAAACGTTTTACACATTGCCATCTCACCAGGTCAAAAGTGATGAGACAGGATGGGGCCATGTGCAATTTTAAAAGCGTTATTCTTTGTAACCTTAGAACTTAATATAAACATTTGAATTCCCTTACTTCCCCAATCAGGAAAAACAAGTTGGGGGGGCATGGTCTTTAACTCCACTTTTTATATTGTGCCTGAAGCATGAATACTGGAAGTAACCCAGCTCTTACCACTGTCAACACACATGCCATAAACATTTTCCCTTTCCAAAACTTTCAGACATTTACATCTACATGCTCACAATGGTGTTAGAAAGTAAGGATGGAAACAATAGTTGTAGAGAGGCGGGGGTCAGCTTCATAGGGTGAGGGTCTGAGCAAATCTTAAAAATGTCCATATACATGACTGACATGTACAAACTAGACTGCAAACAAGCATGGCTGCACCAAAGAGAGGTGCATCCATGATCAGACAATGAGAGCAAATTATTTATTACTTTGATGAGAGCAGTGTCTGTGTCATGACTGGACATTCTTGCAGATACCATGTCTTTCCAGGAATTAACATATCTGAAGACACCACCAATTCCAGTATTTTTTTTTAAATAAAAGGTAAATCTGAGATGGGTCTGTAATTTACTAGTTGTGTTTTTTAATAAGGGGACATATTCCCACAGCAATGATGAATTAATAATACTATGCAGAGGATCAATAATTTCAGGAAGAATCTCTTTCTCCAACAGTAAGAAATTTATCATAGTCAACAGTGATGTTTTTATTTTATTTTTAAACTGTCAGAAGCAGTCATCATTTTGTTTGGTTAATTTAGCCACTGTATCAAATGCATATCTAGGGTTATTTTTTTCTGAAAGACTTAAAGTAGGCAGGTCTAGAGCTTTTTAAGGCCTTCTCTCCTTCCATGCTGTACGGAGTACCCCCAGTTTTGTTCGTTTCCAATTACGCTGCATTTTCAGGGCTGCTGTTTTAGGGCGCGGGTATGCTCATTACAGCACGGCGTTAGGCTGTCTGAGATGTTAGAGGAGAGGGAGTCAAAGTTTGCAGAGTTCCGTTACGCTAAAGAATTGAGAGTTCATTTGCTCAAGCGCAGCGTGCGCTCGTTTGATACGACGGAGAAAAGGCGGAGCCCGCCTCCCAAATCAAGCTGCGAACCCCACGAGTGCAGCCTCCGCTCCGCCTCGGCAGAGGAGACCGACCCGCGACGTGCAGCTGCCCGTCTGAATGAAAGAGCGCGAGGCGGGAGGGGAGCATCTTTAGTGGAAGCGATTCACACGGAGGACTGTGAGCTCTCAAACAAAATACACACATATCGTGCGTCACCCGCCGTGATGTGGCGTGGGCAGAGTGCACACACTTCTAAAAACCTTTTCTCTTTTCTTGCATTCTTTGTTTCTAGCTACTTCCTAACGCTCATCTTCTTTTTTTCCCTCAGACTCAGACCTGACTAACACACAGACAGACAAACACACTTCGAGACAAGAAACTAATGACGTATTTTGCAGGCGCCTTTTAAAGGCTTCGTGGCGCGCATTGCTGCGTCACATGACCTTGAGCTGATTTTACGTGTTCAGACTCGGGCGCACCTGAAGCGCATCCCTCACATGTATATATAGTTAATGTGTAAATCATGTGTGGCAGGTCGGTGAATTACATTTCTTGCCAATAATCTGTTAAAAAGGCTCTAACAGAGTAAATCCTTGATGTTTTAAAAGACGTTATTGAGTGTTAAAATTAACCCCAACTTTACACTGAAGTCATCACAAATAACCATAACTAAAATGCGATAACTTGCAGAAGATCAGCAACCTTGATATCCTGTCGTGTTTCTTCTTCTGTTCATACAGTGTGTGGCTTATACTTATGCATAGACTAAATGCACATTGTAAATGTAGCTTAGTTAAAGCAGACTACTGTCTCAAAAAATCAAACAAATTTAAAAAAAAAGATGAAACATGAAAGTTTCGTATTTAATGTGCGTGTTCTCATCTATCTGCATGTTCAATTCTATCTGTGTAACAACATTGTGTAACAAATGTAAAGGGGATTAATATTGGGTTTTGTTCACAAATAAAGCATTCTCCACCACAGATGTAATTATTTATAAACAAGTTCACTTAAAATTAATATTAATAGATCTATTCTCCACCATTATAATAATGTAGCGAATCAACAAAATGGTGTCGTTTAAAACACTATTTTGTTATTCCGCTCAAAACGTATAATTAATCGTCATTAAATATACCTTTTTTGTAGTACCTGATCAGCAGAAATTATGACAATAATCAGCTTATGCATTTGTCCAGCGAGTACATGTGCAATCTTATTGGATCTAAGAAACGTTATTTGTCTGGCTTTGAAAAACAACGCTTCTCTGCTTTAACAGGACTTGCACAGCATGTCGCAAGATTGAACACAGTTTAAGTGACCTTATTTGTGAGCGTTAAGGATACATAAAGGAGAAACATAGAACATATAACTAGACATAAACACACACATTAAACACATAACCAAAGACAAGGAGAGCGAAAGAGAGGATGTTAAACCTGTGACGAGTTAAATCAGCTTAGCATTTCTGAATGAACCATCAGTCAAATCACCTTGGAATAGGGCACAACTTAACGCAGCTGTTCTATGTACATAGAAATCGGACACCTGCATTGAGCTCTAGTGCAGTTCCAGTGATCAATGAAGTTAGCTGAAGTGATGTCTAGAGTCTGTCTCAGGGATTGAGCCAAATGCTGGGAAAATTTCTCTGCAAATTTCTGAGGCAAATTTCACCTCTATGCTGGGTTTGGAAGTCTTAAGTGAAGGGGGTATTTTATGATCCTACTTTAATGCTCATGGGGCAGTGGCTGTACACTTGTCCACAGATTCTTGCATCACGTTAGTTAGTCACGTCTGTCCTATCTCGGTAGGGATGCACAGAGTCAGCAGCAGCCCCAGATGAGAGAGCAGGTGACTGGGCATGATTGGCTTTCCAGCAATGTGAGGGAGTGGTGTCAGCTACCTGGGACCCATCTTTCGGCAAACTGGAGGATGTTGTCTTGCTGGTGGAGCATGTGCTCAGTGTCACTGAGCACTTGTGGGCTAGGTGCATAAACAAGGTTGGATGTCGAAATAGGGCAGGTGGTGGGGTATGAGAGGTGGTTTAACATCGCCTTGTTTGTAGCTTCAGAGCTATGTTGTTAGTGGAGTCAGTATTAGGGAATGTGATGCGGGTGCTGTTTTGGCAGAGTTTGTTGGCTCTGCCATGCTTGGGGTTGCAGGCGCGTCTTTGTTGACCACGGGTCGTCCTGAAATGCACCATCTGTGGGGAAAGCAACAATTCAGTTCTTTGGGCTATTGGATGTGCCTTGGGATAGGTGTTGATGCTGGACCGATTTGGGGTTTTCTGTCTTGAATTTAATTCATTTCTAAATTGATCTAAATTGGGTCTGTGCAGATCAGGAGTTCTCTGTTTTGATCACCTTGTGTTCCATTGTAATTGGAGTATTTCTGGCTCATGCAGTGCAGAGCAAGGCTGTCTCATCATTTGAGTAATTCATCTTTGGTTGGAGCAGTGTTCAGCTGGCATGCGCAACCCCCCTTTTGTTCTGGCCTTGTTGTTGGAAAAGACCAGTATGAAGGTAGTGAAACTTTCCCAGCTTTCAGGTGGAACTCCTTGGATCAGGGTAATGAAGGCTGAAGGAAGCTGCTGAGCAAAGCTGCTGTGCGTCAATAGTATTGTCCTGTACACTTGTCTATTAAGGGGCATGCAATGTTTTAATAGTTCTTGGGGAACCATTGCGTTTGGTTGCATGTACCAAGGAAACTTTATAGCTAAAGCAATGGTTTTAATGCTCTGTATAGCCTAGATGCAGATAGATTGGGCTCAATGTCATGTGCTCCTGTGACTGGGTCCATGTAGTTGACTTTGCATTGTTATCTCCGCATCAAGACACTGGCAGTTGTTAACTGGTGCAGGGTGTGGTCCATCTCCATAAGGTGATCCTCCACGGTTATGTTCTTTATAAAGCCATTGTTTTTACCATTTGTGGTAAATGTTCTCGTACTTGTACAGGAGGTGTTTTGGACAGGATGGCATGTCCATTAGGGCTGTGGCAACCAGGGTAAGATTAAGCTCCACATATTGAAGGTGTGGGGTTGAGGGTTTGACCACACTGTCTGTTGAGCTGGATAGCAACCCCTTCGGTGTATGCAGGTACTGAAGTTTTGAGTTTACTAACCAGGGTTAACCTCTGTTAGCTTGCCAAAAGGTTCTCACACTTTACAGGCTCCCCAGGGGAGTTGTGAGGGCCACAAGACCTTGAAATTGGCAGGTTTTTCTCTGTTTGCTGTCTTCATTCCTGCATTTTTAACTGCGGTAAGCCAGAATAAATCATCAAACACATTTTAGCACACAACCTACTGACTTCTGGGTAGCTTTAGAATAGGGATAGTTTCTTTATTTTACAAAATGGAGAAAAGACTGACCTACGTAATTGGAGACCAATCACACTTTTAAATTCTGACCTGAAACTTCTTAGCAAAGTTTTACCTATACGTATGTCTATGGTTTTAGAGGACATAATCCACCTGGATCAAGCTTGTGCTTTGCCTGGGAGGAAGATCACAGGCAGCCTGGTACTAATCAGAGATTACATTTACATTTTACATTTTATGCATTTGGCAGACGGTTTTATCCAAAGTGACTTACAGTGCATTGAAGTTATACATTTTCTTAGTACTTGTACTCCCTGGGAAGAGATGCCATATGTTATGCAAGAGACAGAAATATTCGATTAGCAGTCCGAAATTTAGACTTTGAAAAAGCTTTTGATCACATCTTGTACCAATACCTGCTCCGGGTACTGCAAAAAATGGGTTTTCCCATTTTCTAAAAACAGAACACACCAGTAAAAGCAAGGGTGAAATCACAGCCTTAAATATTAAAAACTCACCTACAAAAGTCAACTGTCTAAGTCCACAAAACCCTAGTTTTTACCTAACTGACCCTATCAAGTCAGTCCAGTTGCCCTGTCCTGCAACCAAGTTGTCAAATTTCACGCCTAAAATTCTCATGTCTGTTTCTTTAAAATTCAAATCCAGTCCACCTGTGTCAAAGGTCCCCCCACGGTCCGAAGATCTGGGGAAACTTACTTCTCAGACTTACTCCTATTGAGTTTCCTATTGAGGCCCAACCATACCAGTCCATCAAGTCCATTGGTCTTTATATGGATAAAACGTCAGTGGCTAAAGGGGGTCACATCATCCATGTATAAAACATAGGTTGCTGTCAGTCCACCAGTCCCGGGAACATCCAGTCTTTTAATCCATTTATCCCTTCTCAAGATCTGTGCCAGTGGCATAACGCTTACCACTTTTGATACATGCCCATTAACAATAATTTTGCTGACCAAGCTGTTGTACAGCAGTCCCACCCAAGCTATAAACCTTCTTGGAAAACCCATTTTTTGCAGTACCCGGAACAGGTACTGGTGTGAGACGCGATCGAAAGCCTTTTCGAGGTCTAAATTTAGGACTGCTAATTGAATATTTCTGTCTCTCATGTAACAGATGGCATCTCTGATTAGCACCAGGCTGTCTGTGCTTTTCCTCCCAGGCACAGCACAAACTTGATCCATGTGGATTACGTCTTCAAAAATGGTAGACGTGAGTGGCTAAAATTTTACTGAAAAGCTTCACGTTAAAGTTTAAAAAAATGTATTGGTCTCCAGTTTTTGAAGTCAGTTTTGTCACCTTTTAAATGTAACAGTGAAACTATCCCTACTCTAAAGTTAAGTCTGTCCATAGTCTATAATTCTTTAAAAACAGTCATGTGCTGAAACATTCCAAAATGTCAAGTAAATCTCTAAGGCCCATCAATACCTGGGGACTTCCTGCTTTTAAGAGCTTTGTACATTTTTAAAATAGTAAAATCTTGAGATAAAAGCACACTTTCACTACTTACCCTTTTTTCTAAAAAATCTAAAACGTCCTTTACTTACGTCCTTTCTACTTGTCTATTACTATACAAGTCTTCATAAAATTCTGCCACTCCATTTAAAATTTATTTTGTTGTGTGCACCTCCCTTCTATTTTCAGTGGTTATTGCCCCTCCCCATGTGATTATTTTTTGTATCTGGTGCACTTTTCCCCTTCCTTAATATCTCTCTCTCTGCTCCTTAAAATTACATCTTTACTTTGAGTTTCACTTAAAACTGACATTTTCTTTTTGACTTTATTAATATCTTTGCTAAAATCCAATCCATTATTTGAAAGGTTAAAATATCTCTGTAGTCTTTTTTGCACCCCCATCATGCACCTCTTTTGTTTATTTTTCTAAAACAAAAGAGTTGCGCAACTTAAAATCTTGAACTAAACCCTGCAATAAAACTGATGACTTGTCAAGCTTAAAATCTTCTACTACCCTCATCCTATCTTTCTGAGTTAAAACACAATTAAAATCCCCGCTACTACTAGGGGGCCCTACCTACCATGTGGGGCTGCAGATCTTCTAAATGGTCATACTGTTCATTTTTTTCATTTAAACCATACATATTGAGAATGTTAAAATCCTTATCTAAAAAGGTCATATTTCCTAAAATTTCCCATTCATCCCTCACCACAGTGCTGCCCTTCACCAAAATATTGGGATTATTTATTAAAGTGGCAACACCGTCACATCTGTTAAAATTGGAGCTGTCAAGATGTGACATTTCCAGGAGCTTCCCATCTACCAATTTAAAAAGGAAGCACAAATATGTAAGCATACAGGCTTCTAAAAATTACACTTTAAAAACAAAAATAAATAAAGCAAAATTTTAAAAGCTTACCTTTAAAATAAAGATTCTTCTTAAGAAACAGTTGTCCTCTTAAGAAACAGTTGTCCTCTTGTCCTCCTTGTTCTCTAATAAAAGTTGCAAACAATATACATCCTGAAAGTTGAGCAGCTTGTGTATAGAAGCAGACACAAGCCAAGAAACCTGCAAGAGGCAATCGCAACGCCACCTTCTGAGAAGACACAAGATCTTAGCCAAAATGCATGGAAGCAATAAATTTGATATCATTTTAAACAAAATGTTAAAAACAAATAAATTTAGTGATAAAACTGCTGCCACAGTACAGAGGGGAATGAGACCAAGGTAGTAATTAGCATGAACTTTATTTATGGAGGAAATTTAAGACAGATGAATATTGATGGCAAACAGAACTGGAAACAGGAACAACAGGTGAGTATGAATCTACAGATGAATGAATGGGAAATAGTAGAACATAAACACAGTATTATCTCTTTAGTAGAGTTCCAGTGCAGGTTATATATTAGCACATAAACTAGCATTTTATACACACACATATATAACTTGCTCAAAAACTTGGCACACGTCAGAGTCAGGCATACATATGTATATGTGCATGTACATACACATACACACACAAGCATATACATGCATATACATATACAAACACACACACTACCATCTATGTAGCAAAGACCTAGCCACCCAGGACAGTCATGGCCTAATGGTTAGAGAGTCTGACTTGTAAATCAAAGGTTACAGGTATGATTCCTGTCGTTTTCTCACCAGGAAATGACTGAGGTGCCCTTGAGCAAGGCGACTTTCCTTCAGTTACTCCCAGGCAACAATGGAACTCTGCCTGATAAAATTACCATGGAGCTGGGAGCAATGCCTGGGCTAAAGAAGTATATGAAGAGAGTCACACCCTTTGTACCTATGAAAAGGTAGAAGACCGGGTTTAGTACAGAATACTGGCGTACTAGTTCTTTAGTATGTGCTGTATATTGAACACAATATGCAAGTTTTCTGCATCCATGTACCCACATGGCCTAATGTGTAGCATAAAACAGAGTGTGTTGTTTTTAATTCTGTATGCCACAATGCATTGCACTTCTTTTGGACATTCTTTTCACAGTATAATGTACCACGATTATTTTTTTCTGTCCTAAATCATTCTTTTAACACAAATCCTTCTAGATTTTACATAAGCCATGTCTCTACATTATTCTAACCAAGACTGAATTATGGGCGGAGCTAATGGATGTCAGTGTGAAAGTTGTTTGGGTCGACAAGACCAATACACCTACCGAGATTCGTACAGGTGCATGCATGCCCAAAGGCCCCTAAAACCTTGAAAAGAATTAAAAAGAGTAAAAGAATAATAATAACAACAATCCTAACTTTCAGAAATGTTCAATGCTTGGGTCGTAATAATAATCCATCGAAAAACAATAGGTAAGTAATTAGTAAATAAGTAATTATCTGACGATTTTGCCTTTGCAGTTTCAGTGTGTGGGCCCTAAGTAAGAGAAAACAAGAAGGATAGAAGACATAACATAATATGACATAACATAACATAATATACATACTACACAGCAAAGAAAATGGCACAATAATTATAGAGTTATATGACAGAGAATATATATAAGAGAACTGTAAAGCAAAGACAGAAAGTTGTGGCTTTCAAATAAAATGAAATAATAAATATGTTAAAAATAATTTTCATGAACATAATGTTGCCATGTAGAATATAAAATTTTATATTCCACATCATTTATATAAACAATATGTATATAAACAATTTCATCAGAGACCATCAATGACCAATATTCTATTTACTAAATTCGTGGCAATTAATATTCAATCAATAAATATTAAATAAATATTAAATAAATTCTGATTGTTAAATATAAAGTAACAAAACAACAAAATACATATTTTAACAATATCAATGTATTATGCAGCAGAACTACTTCTGAAGTAAAAGATTTCGTGAAGCAATATAAAGTTCGAAATACAGAATTTATAAGTACTTAACTTGGAGGGGTCATTTCCTCAACCAATGTATGTCAAAATTGCATAAATTGTCCTCAAATGTACTTGTCTGGGCAAATTAGTGATTGGCTGTTTGCCCTCTGACGGTGCCTTGTTACGTTGCCGTGATCTTTCAGCAGCCCGTCTGATGTGCTAGTGACAAGCCCAGTTTGTGTTTTAGATGATGCTAGTAGGAATTGCGCATAAACCCCCAACCTTTTATTAGTATTAATTATAAATATGTGTTATGTCCATGTGTTTGGTCATTGGACCAACGTCCCAGTTAGATGTCTTGTATTATGGAGCTAAGCTAAGAAGGTCTGCTGGTTGTGTTGGGAATATCAAAGTTTAATAGTTTTTCACCGACTGGGCTACAGCAGTGTCAGGACATGTTGTTTTTAATTCACCGTCTTGGCATGTTAGGCATGTCAGGCATGTCAGGATACCATGTGCAGTCGGTTTATTTTTATCAGACTGTTTATTTTAGAAATTAGTTTACTAGGCAGCAAAATTAGTGGCTAACTTGTCACCATACCTTTCCAGTGGATTCTTGTAGAGCTTTTAGTGAAAATGTTCTACTATACATCACCAAAAAATAGGTTGCATTGATTGACTGCCCAGGGGAGCAGCAATAATCCCCAGTCTTTCATGTATATGACATGTCTGTTGCACCAGATACATGCAGTGTGTATGGAATTATTGTAAGATCTTTTGCAGATGCGATGCTGACCCAATTGCTCTAGCTAATTATATTGTGGCTTTAGTGAAGAAGGATAAACCAAAGAAAGAACTGATCAGCTGGACGTTTTCCTCCAGAAAGGTATTGGGGTGCATTGGACTCTTGATGTTTCATATCCTAAAAATCTTTGCATCTGTGATTGCTGTAAACACCTATTGTTTAGTTTCTTGTCAAGAGTGGAAGTCACTTATGTCACTAAACAGTTAATTAGATGTGTAGATAGATTGTTGTGTGATTTATGGTTATGATATTATAGATATAATTATGGCAATTGCTGATGTGAGGGCCTGATACTTTTTGCTTTCACAGAGACTACAGGGTTTGTGGATAAACTCTTTGAATGTCTAATCACTTAAAATTATTTTGGAAATCCACCCGCTAAAGAGAAGAGTAGCATCCCAGTGCAAAAGATTGAAGAGAAGGAAGAGGTATAAAGTCTTTTTTTACCCCCTTTTAACTGTAAATATACCTCTGTAAGAAAAGTTGGAATCTAATGCATAGTGACGCAGAGCAGCATGGTGGGCTTTTCTTACAGCAAAAAATTGTGCAAGGTGTATTAAACCCTTAAGGGTTTTTCCCTTAAGGGTTATTTTACCCAAAAATTAAAATTTAGTAATGATTTACTAAATCTTTACTAAACAGAGAAATGCCCCAGGTTAAATCTTTCATAAACTACCAGATTATGTTTTAGATTGTGCATTTACATTTATGCATTTTTGGCAGACGCTTTTATCCAAAGCGACTTACAGTGCATTGTAGTTACACATTTTCTTAGTACATGTACTCCCTGGGAATCAAACCCCCAACCTCTTGCGCTGCTAACGCAATGCTCTACCACTGAGCTACAAGAGATTGTAAATTACCAAATTCATTCTTATGATGTTAGGAATTATGGAATTATTTATAGTCACATGAATTAATTAAACATTTTCCGCCCTTTTATAGCTTGGTGAGTCAGACACAATCCAATGCTTTTTTAAGGAAAAACACCAGAGTAACATTTTTAAAAAAATTCTCCGTTTTGGTTAATAAGAACAAAGAAAGCCATCAGCGGTTTAAACAACAGATTGGTTTCACTAGTGTGTAAGTGGTTTTTATTTGATCAAACTGTAATGAATAACTTATTGTTCTAGATGCTAAGTGTGTATCTATTTTCAGACTGGTCATGTTGAAGGTGATACAGATAGTCGAAGAAGAAGTCCGTTAAGGAATTGCTCAGATTTTAATGAATCAAGGTTGGTCCTCGAACAGTAGGTGTGGACGACATTTTTTGCGTTTGAGTTTCATATGAATTAAGTGTCTTGTGACTTGTGAAGATCAAATAAATACTTTTTTCAGTTTTGTAATTAGCACAAGTGAATCAGAACTCTCTGTGGGTTGGGCAGTTCTTGCTTATTTTTGAACATAGATCGCTTTGTAGAGCCGCTGATAGTTTTAAAGTTTTCTGCACTTCTGGAACAATCTGTCACATTTAAAATCAGTGGAAAGATGAGCGCTCACTCATTATACAGCAACACTTATCATATGAAAGACATAAACCAGATTACATGATTACCACCTTACAGCACATTTGTCACATTTGTGCATATATTCAGACTTTATACATATTGTCTTTTCAAACATTTAATTGAGTGAAGTAGCTGCTCCTAAAATGCAAGGATAGCTTTTAATGTCTTTCCACAACGACTCCTACAATTACCAACTCACCATACCCCACCCCCAACAGTCAAAATTCCCCCAGTATAAGCTTGTGAAGGAGGAACCGAAGCAAACCGTGGCTTTAAAACAGTGATATGAACTGAACCATGGCATTGGTATATTGTTACACCCCTAATTATTATATGTGTAGTATTAACACAATATTAGTAATCACAGTTATTAATATCCCGATTATTGTCAATTGCGATATATTGTGATACATCCACTTGGAGTATAAACATAGCTGTAAATAGGACCATCCTGACCCATGCCAGTAATTGTGACCCAATCCTGACTCATGCCAGTGACCCTGACCCTTGGCAGTGACACTGAACCCATCCTGACTCTTCCCAGTCACACTGACCCCTCTTAGTGACGCTGAACCCATCATGACCCTTGCCAGTGACTGTGGCCCTTTATATGTTTCACCTAAGGGCAAGAGATGACCGGAGGAGAAAAGAGTGCAAGCACAGAGAACTGAATCTTCAGTTCTGAGTGAAGAGTCGTGGGAGCAGAATGAGCACCACGGAGGCAGCTCACAGGGGTGGAGCTACAGCCACAGCAGCAGCCGTGGAAAGAGTAGACACATAGAGCACAGTCAGAGGAGAGGTAATCACCTATCAAATCACTTACCTTTACTAGGCCTCAGTCATTGTGTCTTTGTTTGCTTGTTTATTTGAAACCTGCTTCTTTGTTCAGGACAGAATCGTTTAAAGAATTATCACCTGTTCACAGCAAGTTAGACTTGACACAAAAACAACACAAATGACACAAAAGTCTTTATATAGATATAAAAATCTTTTTACATCTTTTTACACAAACTATAAGACCAGAACCTGGTGCTGAATTTGTTAAATGTTAAATGTACCTTTATGCTGATGTTGTTATTTTTAATTTGTTAATATTTAAACTAATAATATTGAACCTAATAACTTCAAAACAAAGAAGTTTATGTCTTTTTGTGTTATAATAACATGGAGTTTTACTTTTATTGAATTTTACTGAATTTGGTATTGTGACAATCCATGTGAACACAGAGTTTCCCATCCATTTATTTTTGAATTTTCTCTAAGTTAATCTTCATCTGCTCACATGTACTGTCTTTTCAACAGAACACAGATCCAAATTCAAACAGAAGCAGAAGGAGACAGAGCTGTACAACCCTTCTTCTGCCCACATGGGTAGCCCACACCACCAGCAGACACATCAACCCGCCCTGCTCCCTCTGCCACTTCCCCAACACCAGTTCACCTCCTCGGGGAGCCCTGCCGTGCCTAATGCTGTAACCTTGGTTACACCACCACAGAGAGCTGGGTCACATACGGCAAGACCTTCAACAAGAGCGGCAAGCCCTTCAACAAGAGCGGCAAGCTCAAACATCGCTGCATAGACTACGACGGTAGGAACGACTTAACATCATGACAATTAGACTGAATAATATGGGCAAGTTTGTATGCATAATTTATTTGGCTATTGAATTTTAGCAATGGTTAGTTTGTGGAAAGAAATGTGCATGTTGTTAAACCTCTGATGTCTACTGGGTTTCAGTGGCTCAGGTGATAAAAATCATAAAAATGAAGTCAAATTAAATTAATGTATAAACATGTTTGGTGTGATTATGGCACTAATGTTACTGTCATTGCATTAGATGCAAAATATCAAAGTGGCATCTGCAAACAAATAAAAGTAGATCATTTTTTCTACATTTTTGCAATTTAAAATGTTTTAATGCATGTTATATTTTCTTTTTTTTATTCAAAATTTATTTATGAAACGTACTATATAAATAAACTTGCCTTGCCTTGCTTTAGCCCTTACATTTTACAAAGTTTTTACAAGTGTGTATACAAGTGTTAACCTGACATACTGAGAGGATAAATTGAAGATTTTGTCAATGCAATAACTGAAAGCCAAAAATAGTGTTCACCTAAACTGCAAAGAGATGAGAGATTTTACTAACAGATAAATACTCTAGTTTTTTAATTCAGGTCTTCAACACCAACAACACATAAGAGATTTTTCTTCTTTTTAAATGCCAATAATGCTATTTATTTTGCTATCCAAAACAGCAAATTTATTTACAATTATAATATGGTTAGTTGTATTTTATTGTTTGCATTTGACATTGGATATTTAATACAGTGACCCTTGACTGGTGGGTCATGACCGAGAATTAGGTCACAAGTCTGTTCTAATAGGGTCACAGACAGCAGGAGAAAAAAGTGATTAGTTACACAGATTAGAACTTCTCATGGATAAAGATTGTTTAAGATACTTCAGCAACACTGTCTTTTTAATCCTCCAAGACACATTTCAGCCATGAGGGTGTCTCTTTCTAAAGCATCACATACCGTATGGGCCCCTGGGAGCTGTGTTAAAGGGACAGTGTTTATATTTACATTCCTGTGTCTCTGGATTGGGGGTATTTTTCACACTGCTGGGAGAAGGAATCCTTCCCAGGGATGAGTTGAGATGGATGGTTAGCTTGATTGTGTAAAGCTGTGATTTGTCGTGGAGTTGTTCATCTGTGTTGAAAGACTGATAAAATAAGTTTTTAACAGTTAAAGTTTTTTGTGATCACAAAAATTCATTACCATGGGAAATAATGTTTTCGCTCGTCCTTTGGCATCTTTTTCAAAAAAGATTCTTTTATGCAATTATTGTCATGTATACAGTAATGCACTTGCAATAGAAATAAATAGGGCACTGTAATAAAATGATTCCCCATATGGCCAATGTAAACACTTTATTTTAATTAACTGTATTGACCGATACCAGGGAAAAGAAATCCTAACTGGAATTAGTGTAATTTTTGCATTTGGAGATGATGCCTGGGTATGAATTTTTTTTGGTAATTAAGATTTTGCCACAAATGCTGTCATAACATCTCAACTTTAGAAAATATTTATAAATCATGGATTTAAATTAAGACTTGTATGTTTTATGTCATGTGATTATTGTTTTGATTTAAACTTTTGTTGCTGCAGAAAAAGGATTTGTTATTCAAGGTGATTCTTTTGACCATGGTAACAATCCACTGATCATGGATGTCACATTGCCTACCATGATTCCATTTCCCCCTCTGCCTGGTCTGCCCCGGATGCCCATGCCACCCATGACAGAACCACCTCCAGGCATGCGTATGCCCATTCCCCCCCACGGGCAGCCCCCACCTCCAGACATCTACCCCATGGCAGGTATGTGTCATTTTGAGTCCAGCTTGTCATTTTTTACACGTTTCTTTTAAATTTAAATGCATTTAAAAGCATTTTATGTTTGCAATGTTGGGTTTGGCAATAATATATATAAATAAAATGTTTAAAATATATAAAAAATATATTTGTAATTATTTCAAATTTTTTATTTATTGTTATGAACATTTGTGTTTATTCAGTGTGTTAAAATGCATGTTAAAATCTGGGAACACTGCTTTTCAATTTGTTTGCATTTTATTTGTTTTATTTTAATTATCATTTTCTTTTAATATTTATGTAAACCTTTTGGAACACTGCTTTAAATATAAATGACAATTGATGTCAAAAATTAACATTTAAAATAGCTAATGGCTTAATCTTTAATATAGGACAATATAAAGGACAAATACTGTTGTTTATAGATTATTAACAGCTTATTAACATTTTTAACAATTTAAGCATTTTGCTACTTAACCACGTTGAGAATGTGGTAGTATGTGTAAAGTTTTATTATAAATGAAGGGCTTTATATTAACACCACTGATCTCTAATCAGAAAATGTCCATATTTCTGCTAATTAAAACTAAGTCTGAATCGCATAGAACAGCATTCATGTGCTGGAGCATCCAGTGTTGTTTCAGCCTGTTCTTGTGTTGTAGGGCCTCCTCTTATTCCAGCAACTGGTATAGACACTCAACCTCACTCCAGAACCAACACTTCTTCCCCTTTGACCTGGAGTGGGACTGCTTCCTCATCCTCTGCCTCCACCTCCTTTCTTCTTCTCCTCCTCTATCTCTCTCCACCCTCAATACACTGTCTGAATGTAAGACTGCCACTGCCCTCTTCTTCTCCTGTATCAGCAATGCTGTTCCTAACTTGTTGTCTGGTCATTTATGTTTGCCTTTTAAAGGCAAACCTTTATCTTCCCCTCTCGTGCTGCGTCCGTTGTCAGATCGTCCCGGTAGAAACCGCTACCAGACCTCTTGTCTTGTCTACATTTTGTCTGAGACTCAAGCCTGTCGTGGTGTCTGTTTCTCTTTTGCCCCCAGCCTGTTTTGCAGATCGCTTTCCTGTTGTCATCACAATCCCTCTCGCTTCACCGCCCGTCCTCCGCCCAGCCTCCCTCCTGCCACGCCCGTTACCCACCCGGTTCCCGCCGACCCGCTCTCTCCCTCCCCGCCTGCGCCGGAGCCGCCCTGCATCTGTTTCTGTTTGCGTTTCTGCTGTGTTGAACTCTTAATAAAGACTGTTAACCGCATTTGGATCTCTGTTGTGTTCCTGACAGGGTCACAGAACAGAAAATAAAATCCGCAACAGTTTATTGAAACTAATATGTAGAAACTCTATATATCTTTATCTTTTATATTTATATATATATATAAGTCATATATATGTCATGTGAAAAAATTAGGACACTGTGTGAAAGCATGTGTATTTTGTAATTTTTTTTAATATATGTTTATTTAGTCTCAATTTTAACAATACAGAGAGATTAAAGTAATATAACTAAACAATTAAAACTGAAGAAAAGTCTTTTCAAGATCTTCTGTAAATGTAATTCTACAAAAATGCCTATTTTATCTAAGGAAAAAGATAGGACACCCTAACCCCTAATAGCTAGTGTTGCCTCCTTTGGCTGAAATAACTGCAGTGAGATGCTTCTTGTAGCCATCTACCAGTCTCTGACATCAGTCTGAGGAAGTTTTACCCCACTCCTCAATGCAGAATTTTTTCAGCTGTGAGATGTTTGAGGGATTTCTTGCATGTACAGCCCTTTTCAAGTCAACCCGCAGCATCTCAATGGGATTCAGATCTGGACTTTGACTCAGCAATTCCAGGACTCTCTATTTCTGTCTTTTCAGCCAGTCTTTGGTTGATTTACTAGTATGTTTTGGGTCATTGTCATGTTGCATGCTCCAGTTCCGCTTCAGCTTTAATTTTCTAACAGATGGTCTCACATGTTCTTCAAGCAGGTGGATTCTATGATGGTGAGCTGACCAGGTCCTGCTGCAGCAAAGCAGCCCCAAACCATGACACTTCCACCTCCATACTTCACAGTTGGTATGAGGTTATTTTCCTGGAATGCTGTCTTTGGTTTACGCCAAACATGTCCTCTCTGGTGTCTCTGGTGTCCAAATAATTCAATTTTGGACTCATCTGTCCAAAGAACATTATTCCAGAAGTCCTGGTCTTTGTCAACATTCTCTCTGGCAAATGTCAGTCTGGCCTTGATGTTTCTCTCAGAGAGCAAAGGTTTCCTCCTTGCACACCTCCCATGCAAGTTAAACTTGTGCAGTCTCTTTCTGATTGTAGAGGCATGCACTTTTACATCAACAGTAGCCAGAGCCTGCTGTAGGTCCCAAGATGACATTTTAGGGTTTTTGGAGACCTCTTTTAACATCTTGTGGTCTGCTCTTGGGGTGAAATTGCCAGGGCGACTAGTCCTGGGCATGTTGGCAGTTGTTTTGAAAGCCCTCCACTTGTAGACGATCTTCTGGACAGTGGAATGGATGATTACAAAATCTTTTGAGTTTTTTTGTAAAATCCCTTACCAGACTCATAGGATGCTACAATTTTTTTTCTGAAGGCCTCTGACAGCTCTTTTGCTCTCACTTTGGTGCTCACTCTCACTTCAACAGTCAGGAGCACATCAGACTAAATGTCTGAGGTATGCACCTATATGTGCAGCATTTCTCATTTGTGGGTGATTTGTTCTGGTGGTTGTATATTTTTAAGGCTGCAATCAACTTTGACCATGTAGTAGCAATGTTGCTATATTTTACAGTTGGGGAGTCACACTCTTTTGATTAGAAAGATGATTTTGGATAAATAATCAATTGTATTGTGCAAAGGGAAATAATGAGTTTTTTGTCTGTTGTTTGTCTGTTTTTTTTTTTTTTTTACATTTTTCTTCACACAGAATGTGTAATATTACATAATTTCTGTTGTCTATCATATATAGACAGCTATGATCCTGAGGGCTATAACCCAGAAGCCCCAGGACTGACCAGCCCGGGCAGAGCTCAGTATCGCCATTTCACCCCCTGCATCCAGACTCAGAGACCCAACCTCATCGGCCTCACTGCCGGTGACAGACAGACCTCACTAGGTATAAGGTGTGAAAAATAATCTGCCCCACAGTTTTAAATTCTAGTGTACAGCTGGTAATAAATTAGATTTTAGACAGTTCTTCCAGATGACTTGACTGAGTTTAACTTTGGTTTATTTGTGTTTATAGCAGCTAATATAGTGATACAGACAGAGTCATTGGTCACAAGCTTGTCAAGCAGTGAGGCAAGGTTCAGCTCAATGCAGGACAACAGGAAAAGATGTCTGCCATCTGCAGATGGACCTCAGACTAAAAAACCCTGGATGGACAAGTGAGGGACTAGTGTAATTAACTGATCTGAGATCAGTGTCCTTAACAGTTTGTTGAGATGCAAGAGTTGAATTGACATGTCTTGCAATTAATTTATTGCTTTGAGAAAACTATTTGTAATGTAATGCAGTCTTTTCATTTTTTTCTTTTTCGGCAAAAGTCTAATAACCAGCATAAATCTGTCTTCCTGAAGAAGAACCATTACATGAACACCAAACTAGAGGTCTGCAAAATTCCTTGAGAGCTCAATAACATCACCAAACTTAATGAGCACTTCAGCAAGTTTGGGACAATAGTCAACATTCATGTAAACATTACTACAATGTTATAACAGCATTTAAAGTTTAATTTGCAACAATAAGCACTTGGGATATTAGCTTTAGCAAGCAAATTTATAAATCATGCTTAACCACAGAATCACAAGAAAAGAATCACAATAACCATTTTATGTTTGTTGTTGTTCTGTACAGTTAAGCTGTTCATTGTTTTGTGCCATTTTGCTCTTTTTACTTTTATGGAGGTAATCGAATCGAATGCAGTTGTAGATTTTCCAATGGAGCAAAAGTTGTGCTCCAGAAATACATTTCCAGTCATGTTCATTATATCAAAACTGATTTTTTTTTAACAATATCTTATCAAGACTGACAGACTTAAGCATTGAGGTTAATCAGTGGTGTATGCTTTATGTAGATTTTAGTGTCAAAAGACCATAGAAGAAAAATAAGACTGTAATGTTGTCAGCGCTCATAGCCTGGTGAACTGCACATTGAAGTCATTCTGTAGTGCTTCAGGTGACCTTCATTTGAGTCTTGTGGTCCTTACCTGACTCCTGTTTCCTACTTTTGCATCTTTATCAAAGCAAAACAAAGTAAAAAAATGAACAATTTTTTTAAGTTGATGTGTGACATCAAATGCTGTAACTGTCCTGATGTCCTCAGGTTGTATTTGGGGGTGACCCGGAGGCAGCACTGATCCAGTACATGGCCAACGATGAGGCACGGAGGGCCATCTCCAGCACAGAACCCGTTCTGAACAACCACTTCATCAGAATCTACTGGCACAGAGAGGCCACACCCAACACACAGGAGCAGGGACGCAGTCAGAGCTCGAACCCTGGCCAACAGCATCCCGCAGCACACAAGGTCAGATGTTATTATTGGTGTATTATTAATTGTACATTGGTGTATATTGTACATTCATACATGGAGTACAAATAATGCTGTAGTTGACTGTAGTCGGATGCCTTGTGCAGCTCTGACTTTCTACATTGAATGTTCTGTGTTTTGTCTGCAGGTTGGTAATAAGCAGCAAACTGCTGGATTTAAAATGTTGAGTAAAACCTTCCCCAAACACCAGACAGCCACAGGAGTTGTGAGCAACACAGGAAGCACTGAACCTACCAGCACAAGCCAAGAGCCCTTGGTGGTAAGGAAAACACGTAGGTGAAGACAGTAGCTTGTACTTGGGACACAGAAGAATTTGTTATTTGTTTGTTATTAAGAAACAGTTATTTTTTGTTAAACAATAACATTTATTTTACAAATGCAGCTGAAGTTATGTGATCCACAAAAATTCCACAATTACCTAATACTAGGGCTGAACTATGTTGAAGAAAAATACAATATGCAATAATTTGCTAAATAATGTGATATGCAATACAATAATGATTTCAATATATTAAATCTGTTTAATTTATATTAAAATATGTTTAAATGTATTTTACCCAACATACGTGTTTCACATTCTTTTTGGGTAAAGAATGCTTCTGATAGCAGTCTTTCTGATATCTGCATTGACCTTAAGATGACTATACATTTATTTAACTTTGTAAAGTACTAAAATCATTCTGTTGTTACAAATAATTGCAATATGCATATTGTGATATGCAAATATTCAGTATTACAATAATTTCACTATATACCATGTAGCCCTACTATTGACTGGTAACGGAACTAATCAACTAGTCTGTGCAACCCACTGAAGAGACCCAAAACAAAGAACAAGGGCACAATAAAGTAATCAAAACTTAAATATCATTATACTCATAATATACATGAACCTAATCAATTGTTTTTATTACTCTGTTAACCAAGGGTTTGACTCCACCTTTGAGTTTACAGAAGGGTTTGTTCTCAAGTATGATATTGAAAACCACATCTAAATCTTGATGATCAAAGCACTAGAGTCTCAAGAGGTTCTGAAAAAGAAGCAGGTGAGTATTTCCTTTCTCCTTGTCACCTCTGTAAGCCGATAGTGTCAGTTCATCCAGCTTAGATTGCAAAGTCTGAAATGTACTTATGAATGAGCTTACATGACCTTTGACTTCCAGAAGGCGATGAAACTGCAGCAAGACATGAGGAAGAAGAAGCAAGAAATGCTCGAAAAACAAATTGAATGTCAGAAGGTACAAAAACACACAATGCTTGGTTTTTACATTGTTTCAAACTACTTGTGGAGTTCCAGACCAGCACTACAAATTTCTGACATGTAGTTTAATGTAACAGTAAGCCTGAGATACTGTGTACAGGTCTTGATTAAACCAGCCGGAGAAGAACAGGGGGATGAAGCCAGAAGAGAGAGCGAACATTATGAAGACACTCAAAGAGCTGACAGAGAAGATCTCTCAGCTGAAGAACAAGATCAGCCCAGCCTTGCATATCACTGCCAACACCACATGTGATAAGTCCAAAACAGATAGAGAGAGATAGATAAGAGAACTGTTCCTTTAAAGCTCTAAGTAGCTTCTAGTGAAGTGGAAGTAAGTTTTTCATAAGGTTCAGTGCTGTTGTGATGTTTGCTTGAGAGCCAGTGAGGTTTTCTTCATGTATTGTCTTCATTGGTTTGTAAATGTAATTTAGTAACTTCATATGTAGGCACAGAAAGAATTACTGGATGCGGAGTTTGACTTGCATAAGAAGCTGACGTCAGGAAAGGACACAACAGACTTGAAAAGGAGATTGGGTCAGCTGCAGGTGGAGGTAAGCACTTTCAAATGTCCAAATACCCACACTTACAGTCTTTGCACTTGATAACTTGTCTGCTTACATGATGTATTTCCTGTATTTATTCAAAGAGTTTAGAACTTTACTACCTGATGGGACACACAAGTGCAAAAATGTTTGTCCAGGTTCTTGTTTTTGTTTTTTTCCAAAATTGCTCCGTAATTACAGAATATGTAATAGATGAGACAATTTAATAACCTGATAGTGACATCCTTAACCACAATTATGAATTTTCACTACATGCCTGTTGTGCCCAAAAGAAATCACAGTAATAATATTATGATGATGTCTATTGAAATTATGCATAAATAATAATACTATCAGTCAAAATCATCTTTAATTTTGTTACTTGTAGGGAGGCAGAAACAGAGTTTGTAACCATTGTGGCTCTTATGATGAAGTGTCAACCAGATACTGGAGCTGAATTATCATTACATTTACGCATTTGGGAGACGCTTTTATCCAAAGCGACTTACAGTGTATTCAAGGTATACAGTTTTATTAGTAAGTGTGCTTTCCTGGGAATCAGACCCACAACCTTTGCGCCGCTAACGCAATGCTGTACCAGTTGATCTGTAGAGCATGTAAAGTGCAGCTCCTCATTATCATGTGTATTAGTATTAATACAAGATCAGTAATCACAATTATTAATATCACAGTGTCACAATATATTATGTATTGTGACAAGTGTATTGTGACATATGTATTGTGACAAGTGTAACTGCTGTATTTCTAATTAAAGCAATTTAATAAAAACTAATACAAAAATTTACAAAGTACATTTTATCTGTAACCTGCACTAATGAAATATGCAACACTTCAGATTTTTTGCCAAATTATGTATTAATTAATTTAATGTACACTGAAAATATTTTATGTATTTGCGGCATGTTTTTGTGGAGTTTCTGAACATGATGAATGATGGGATACGCTCCAAAGCGGTATTAGTTAGAGTGGATTTATTGTGCATCAAGGTCACTGAGCTTTGACATTTTAAAGACCTGGAAGTCTTGCATACTTCCTGTCACATACATGTGCTCTCAAGTGGCCAGAGCACAAGTGTGGATATCTGGACAGTTCCAAAGCATCTAAACAGTGAACAATTGCTCAGTCTCACAAAGCCTGTACAGTAACTTTTGTTATGTTTTACTCCAGAATCTCAAGAAATGCCAAAACTACCCCTGAAGTTTCAGGCAAATCCATTTTATCCAAACACAATCTAGCATTTTAAGCCTTAACAACTCTTGGTCCCTGAAAGAAGAGTGACAACAGTGACATCACAGCTGGCACTGGGCTTAAATTAGCTAGTGTGAAATATGCATGTCATTACCCTGCATTTCCTGCACATTAAGCACTTACCAGACCCCAGGGGAAACCAACACACATCCTCACACCAATGCTTCTTCTATGACGCATTGATCAGCTTTCATATAGGAAAAGAGAGAGAGACTGAGGGAAGACAATTCATGGAAGAGAGAGAAAAGAAGCAACTACATTGCCTGTTCAGGTTATGTTCAGTCAGCACATGAAAGTAAATTAGTCTGTGAAAGTCTGTGGTGGGGCATTACTTTTTTTACTCTGTAACTTAAGTTGTAGGCAGGGTAAACGTTTTTCAGATTTTTCAAGTTTCTAAGCACTTGATGAAAGATCAAAAGCTGATCTCAGAAATAGGTCCTCAGTCTTTTGTTTAGCAGTCTCAACCTCAGTTGCCATGCCAACAGGCCATCTAATGCTTGTTGCAAATAAAATGAGTGTGATTTAAATTAAAATAAAGTGATTTCTAAAATCACTAGTTTTACTCTCATTGGTTGCATGCACTGTGACTTCCACATGAGGTTTAATCAGTCTGTTGGGACAGTCATGTTCAAAGAATAGTTAAACCAAAAATGACAATTCTGTCATTTACTTAACCCAAGTTCTTCCAAATCACTCTACTTCTATAAAGTAGCGGTTTCAAAGAATTTATAAGGTGCTTTCTGTATACAATGAAAGAAGACAGTAAATAGGGGCCATCAAGGCCTATGTGAGGTACCTATGTGAGGAGAACAGTTTAGCATCTACAGCCTACAATTGCTTCATTTACATTACACATTTACACAAGTTTTATTCACATAACTATGCTCTATTAAAATCAGTGGCAACTCAGCTGGTACTCATACCAGCTGGCCGTGGCAAGCCACCAGCAGCTCTGACTAGAGGCAGAGGAAAGGGCCAAGGATGGAACCTCAAAGGGTGTGGAGCCGCCAGTCACATTGTGGTGGACCACTGGCCTCGAGCTCTCACTATTATTGGCTTTACACAAGAAGAGAAGGATGAGCTCATGCCACATTTTGTTGTAAGACTTATGTTTTATTGCAAGCAACAAGCCTGTCCATCATTTCGTCCCTCATTTCGTCAAGTTTCTGATAAAACCATGTGATATTTTTTCTTATTTTAAAGGAATTTGGGGAGATTGAGGAGCTTCATGACAAAGATGCTACTAGCGTCATCGTGACCTTCAAAACCCGTACTGAAGCTGAGAACGTACTGTGGCTTCTTAATTCTTAAGTTTTTGTTATTCATTGTAAATTTGAGTTGTATTGTATATTTGTAAGATGTTTGTAACCCTTAACCCGCAAATCAAGGAGCGAAGTTTAAAGATCGAGTTCTACAGATCTCATGGTATAAACCTAAAACCCCATCTGTTTCAACTGAACCAGAAGAGTTGTCAAAGGAGGACATCAATGCTGCAGGATTACATGTAATGACAGTGATCTGGAACACATGATTACACAGAATTATGTAGTGTTATAATTATGTAATTGGTTTGCTATAGAAAGCATTGTTATCTAGAGACGAGAGTAGTTTCCTTTGATTTGGTCCAGTACGCCGTGCTGTAGCATCTGCATAGATGCTACCTGCTATAGTGTTTTTTAGTGCTAAAAACACTATAGCAACTACATAGCAGTACCATGGTAACCACATCATATTTTGGCTGTGTGTTTTACACAATCACATTTTCCTTCAGGAAATTATAATGATTGTAAGTATTACTACAGGTACAGTACTGTGCAAGGCCACCACCAGCTTTGTTTTTAGCAAAGTTTTATGACCGTCCATATTTATTTTTTGGTTTTCTCTTCATTAAGATTCTAAAACAAAAGTTTCAGAGAGCCAGGTTCCTGCTATTGTTCAAGGGTAAGGGGAGGAGTTCACACTAAATACTTTAAATACTACTAAATACCACTTTAGCCTATAGAACCCATATTTAAATACTGCATACAAATTTACCGTACAAACCTACTGTATTTTCTGGTTGTATTTTAATAAAGAGACTGAGAAGTAAATATATTTGGTATATAATATATCATTGCATAAGCAGCATTGCTGAAATCTAATGGAGGTCCTAAGACTTTTACACAACAATGTATTATAGCAACGTGTTAATATAGTGATGGAAAGACAAAAGGTTGCTTACAGTCTGAGCAACATTGTTCTACATAAAGGAGAATATGTAAAATTGAGACATCTGTGGTGATTGCAGTGTCACTTTGAAATCTCCGCATTTATATATGAAATTCTCATTTTTGTTCAGATTGAACGCAAAATGTTTCGATGAGGTAACATTTTGTTTCACCGTGCATGACCACATCAGTAACACATTTGTGACTACTGTAATTTTTTTTTAATTCCTAAAGTTTTGTCCCAGTCCATGATATTGAATGTCCATAATGTCCAATATATGATCTGATGTGAAAATTCATATGCACTTTGTGCCACTTGGGCTTCAGCCCATCTTTCTTCCATTGGTTGCACTGGTATGACATCATGCTGATTCATCTTTTTCCTGTGAAGAAATGATATGTCGTCTTAATGTCAAACTTTCAAAACTCTTGTATGTCATCTTTAAAGTTCAGGCAATATATTCCCAGTGGATTATTTTCTTTTATCAAGATTATATATGCTACTTCCTGTAAATATGATCTCTGTAAAAGATGTGGCGCGTTTCATTGTAGTCAATGTGTCAGACCATTCATATTTATTTTTCACGTCATAACCAAGAACACTGGATGAGGGGCAAAAAAAAATTAGATTGCTGAGGTAAAATATCAACAGAGGTGTTTTGAATGTATTCTAAATTGATTTACACTTAATTTATGCCATAATTTCAGTGTTCAGCTGACTTTTTACGAGATTTTGTGACAACTTTTGTGACCTTGTAAATTTTGTAAATGGTTGCATGGTAATGACTGTTCTGTCCATTGTTTTAGCCTTTGGAATGAATTAAGCTGTTGTTACATCACATTCATAACTCTTGGAGGCTTATTTAAATGACTTTACAATTTACACCGTCACTTTTTTGTTGACAAGCAAACTTAATTACATTATGCTTTTGTAGGGTTGAATTTTAAATGGCAAAGTAAAATTGTAAGGTAAGGTAAAATTACCTGTAATTTTAATAAAATCTGTAAGGTAAAATTTTCCACATACGCCGTTTAAAGTTAATTGTATATGTCATTTACCATTATATGCATCTTCATTGTATTCATTTTATATATAACTTCAGGCAGTAATGTTAATAAACCTATAAATTCTGTACAAACTGGTTTTAATTCATTGCTAATAATTAAAGCTACATATTGCAATACAATATAGTCATTATAGCAACGCCCTCCCACATTTAGCTATCATAACTGTGCTTATTTCCGTCATTGGTATAAGTAGCAGAAGGGTGGAAACTGACAGAAAATACAGTTTTATCCCATCTTGCTGTTAATATTTTTCTAGTCATTTCAGCATTCGTACAGCTTGAACCACTGTAGTGTAACCACCCTTACACTTTGAAGAATTTATTTTAGTTGACTTTTTTTTGCATCTCATTTTTGGCACTCCACTTCAGCCTTTAGCCTTGTCTGGCATAAGTGGGTCAAAAACGTCCTGTTTCTTAAATATTCAATACCGTGCTGGCATCTGTATGTATGTTTCACTGAAACAAGAAAATATATGTATGCATATATTTTTAAATTATATTTACATATACTTTGCTATTAACAATTACGAACTTTATAGTTCCTTAAAAGGATTGTTGTAAAACTTTGGCATGCATACTATTGATGTGACATTTAACAGCATGTTACTATGCTGTTTCAATCCAAACTTTGTGATCTATCTTTATGCCCACACTTCCAGATCAATTGCATATAATGTTTTCTTCAAAACCAACAGAAATGGTTGCTCAGTTGCTTGTAAAAGGTCTGGCAGGTCTTCATGTTGGTTTTATACATAAAAGATTTTGATAATTTGTACAACCCTTTAACTACACCACATTAATGTCATGCTCAGCAGAAATAGATTTGAACTATTACTGTTTATAAATGTAAAAATCTATGGATGTATTGTTGAGTTCTTTGTAAAATGGATTTCTAACAGTCATGTTTGCTAATTAATAAAGATATTGGAATAGAGGTGAGCTAGAGAAATATGAGAAACAATTTGTTGGCCAGAAACAAAGTTTGCAGCTGAAAAAAGACAGAAATCTCAAAGAGAGAGAGAGAAAAAAAATCCATGATCCATTCCAAAAATTATTCACCTTTCAGACAGTTGTTGTATTTATTTATTTGTGTGTGTGCACACTTGTACATCTATTTTTGGACCAGTGTGACCAGTTAGGACATTGTGACCGGCCCTCCATAAAAATGGCTGTTTGGGGGTTGTGGTTAGAATTAGGATAAGGGTTAGGGTATTGGATAGAGATTGCATTGTCAATAAATGCACTCACAAAGATAGCTGTACAAACGTGGGTGTGATCAAAACAGTTGAGGCACCATACAGTGACAGATTGAGATAATATAGTTGGTCTTGTTAAATTACCTCATATTGTTCCACTATGTAGCTGTCACTGCTTCAGTAATTTTTATCTTATAGTAGGCTTACTTTTGAAAATTAAAACCCGTGTAGTTGTTTGCAATATAACCATGACAAAAGAAAGTTAATTGATCATATATTGTGACCCTAACAGTCACACACTATATGGGTACCTGTTTTTGTTCACATCTATTTTTAGCTACTTATGTCTTAAATTTTTGTTTCATAAGATACACTGGTCATCCACATATCTTCAAAAAAAGGTTTTCTCACTATTTCTTAATGTTTTAACTTGAATTAGAATTAGGTTCCTGGTGACCCCAATAGGGGATAATCTGTATAGATAATAGATGGATGTGTTGTATTAGATCCTGTTAAAACTACATATGTACTGTATGGGATCTATTTGCCTAATTTCAGGTCACCTCACCTTTCAGGTGTCCTATCATACTCCAAAAAGCAGACAGAAATTGTTAACACTCAGGGTGTTTAGAAATTAATACTCGCAAGTTTAACTCTGGGGTGATAAGTACAACATAACCAGGGTATTTATTTTATGCTGATTACATGTAAATATTATAAATACAATTTTGAAATAGTAAGACACATGACATATAAAATGTAAACTAAAAATTTTCTGAAGATAAAAAAATTAGAATGAAAAAATTAGTTTTAAAAAGAGTTTACTGAATGGCATTTATTAAACAATGCATGTCTTTAATCAGAAAGCTCTTGATTTGTGTTCCAAAGATGAACTAAGGTCTTACAAGAGGACACAAGGGTGATTAATTAATGACAGAATTTTCAGAATCCCTTTAGAAAGATACATTTTGGTATATTATTATTTATTATTTAGGTAAATAAACAATAAAAATGTAAGATTAAAAGATTTTTAAATACCCTTTGATCAACATCTAAGCATAAATACCTACATAGCCTGTTTTCCCATCATGATATTTTAAGTTTGCAAATAATGTAAACTTACTCAACCAAAAACCGCCCATGTCACACCCCTCCTTACCTTACTCCACTGGCTACCTGTAGCTGCCTGCATCAAATTTAAATCTCTTACGCTTGTCTTTAGGACAGTAACCGGAACCTCTCCCTCCTACCTCAAGTCACTCCTGTAGACATATGTCCTCTCCCGCTACGGTCAGTCAGTGAGTGACGTCTGATTGTTCCCCCACAATGTGGCACCAGATCAATCTGTAAAACTTTCATCTATTCTGTTCCTTTGTGGTAGAATGAACTCCCAGCCTCCACCCGATCCACTAAGACCATCACAACCTTTAAAAATCAACTCAAAACACATCTGTTTCACACACACCTGACTAATACCTAATGCGCTATCCTATCCTCAAAAAAAAAACTCCTTGTCTCTAGTTCATTCCGTTTCTAGTAGCAGAATACAATGTCCGCTTGTAAATGTAGCTATGTAGACTTGGCTTGTCAGCTCGCAAGGCAAAATGTTCAATGCTCTCATCGTTTTGTAAGTCGCTTTGGATAAAAGCATCTGCTAAATGACTAAATGTAAATGTAAATGTAATGTAACAATGCAAAGTGACTCTTTTTGACTTGAGTGATATCCTTCTGCAATGAAAAATATCCTACGAAACTAAAAACATACAGTAACGCAGACAACTGATCTGTTCACTTCTGTTGAGAATAACATCTCTGAATGCTGTTGTGAAAAGGATTATATCCTCTGTTTAGCATCTGTTATTTTACTGTGAGAATCCCTGACTTGCTCCATCAGTAAATGTGTAAACATTCTTTAAAGAGCATTTAGTCATAAAAACACTTGCTTTAATGCTTGCATGGCGCTTAAAAACACGGAAATTATCGTTAAAGTTGACTTGCGGCGTAGCTTACAATCTTTCAAACAGTATTATATAAAGTATGTAGAATTTGTTCTAGTGATCAAATTAAATGAATGCTATACCTTGGAATGCAATGCATTGTTTGAAGACAAGTCCTGTCAAGAAGGATGATGAAGTTAAAACATTAAAATTAAAAATGTTCTGCACATGTGCAGATGTTGATTTCATGTCAACACCAAAATGAACATCATATAGTAACACTAAATAAGTGATAAAGCATGTGATATTTGTAACTAAACACCAGATTTTTACACTGGTGTATATTTCAATAGCTGCATGCCCCAGCTAAGCAATCGCCACTGAAATTTTCACTGAAACTCCAGTTATATAACATTTTCTTAAACCCTAAACTCTGATTGGTTGATAGAGATGTTGTTCCGTTTAGATCAAAAAGAAAACAAACTCCCAAGAAAAAACTGATAATGGCCACTCATAACCTTGTGGGTTGTGGTAAATTGCTTTATGTGACACATCTAAACCAAACTTCCAACACTGTGTAAAACTTGATTTAGCTTCAGTGGCTTTGACATTCAAATGCTGATGCTGAACCAATAGCTTCACCTGTTCTTCATTCTCTCTCTGTCCCTAGTGCGACAGGCACTCAGAGCCTGGAAATAGAAATGGATGGAGCAAGCAAGACAATCCTAGGGTTTCTCCATGAAACAGAGCTATATTGCCCATAGTAAAGAGGACTTCTGTCACATCTCACTGAAACCCAGTCAATAAAACATGCCATCTAAAATCAGTGCCTTGTTGCCTGCTGATGACATGTCTGCAAATACCATTCCAAGCCTTAAATAATGAATCTGATTTTGAAATGACAATGGGAGTTTTGGAGATGATGTGAACAGAAGCACAACTATCAAAGCTAAAGACTTGTAAAGTCTCCAAACTTGTGAGGTTGATTTTTGTTATGGTGTTACAGAACCATCAATCAGGTGGTTTGGCTGTTAAGGCCCAGTGACACATCACCAAGTAGTCATGGTTTTCTCTGAGAATGTTTGTTTGTTCACTGTTTTGTTTGTTTGTTCAGTTTGTCTGCAGTAGTTAACAATTAGCTTGATGACTGATTTTCAGAATTCAGAAGAGCAGATTTGTTTCTGCTTTTAAAAAAATAATTACTTAGAGCACAGAGGAATAGCTTCTTAATAATAATGACCTTTCAAAAGAATGTCTCTTAACTGTGTGTTTCCTGATTCTTTAAAATGAATTTTGTTGGTGTAACCTAAATTATTTGTGTTGTTTAGGCCATATTAAATCATAATACTGATGAATTAAAATAGTTAAGATGTTACACCATTTTACAGTGTACCTGTAAAATATTGTATCAAATTACTGTGTTGCAATCTCTATTCCACGATAAAAAAATCATATATCCGTGTTTGTCATGTCTTTAATTATACGATTTTTATTATACTATTTATATATAATATTTATATTAAACTCTATTTAACAACTCTTTTACTTTTACATTTAAAAAGATAATTAACCTTTAAACAAGAAAGGCCAATAAAGTGTCCTAAAAAACACTAATACCTTGATGATTATATTTTATTTGGTTTCATTTGGCTCAACATTCCTGTTTATATTTCTTGCCAGAAGTTATAAAGGTGGGTGCTGCTAATCTGCATAATGAAAGAGAAAATGGCAGAGAGGTAATGGATGCCTGCCACATAGCAGATAAATAATTGAGCATCTGGGGGAACAGGAGAGATGCATGGGATCGGTTACTGCATCTTTGTCAGAGTGCTGCCTGGTTTGTCTTTATGCATTCATCAGCTGTAACGGACAGAGTCAGACAGGGGGATCCATTTGCAGGGTTTATTAAGATCAACAAGGACAGGCAAGGGTCGGGGCAGGCGGCAGAGAATCAAACACGGTATAACAATCCAAACACCAATGAAAACCGCTCAGTAGTGTTAGCCGCGCCAAAACAAGACTTCACAAGGAGTAAATGTGAGTCTGGGGTTTAAATAGGCCACAAACAGGAAGCAGGAAACAGGAAGCAGTTGATCAGCCCCAGGAATGTGGCCCTATGGGAGTTGTAGTCCGAAACAACCTAATACTCAGGGGAAGGCTACAAAATTATTCCACCACTATATATATATATATATGCCTGTCCAAGCCCAGCTGTTGCTTTCATATTCATTTTTATGACGTGCTTTGAGGAAGTTGCATGGGAATGTTCTTTATTCCAGAGTTGACACAATTCTCCACTGATATCCATATGCATGCTCTTGCCCACAGCTCCAGGGCAATAGGGCCGACATTGGTGACATTGTAACTCACAGCAAGAGTCACCCTTTCAAGATGGACGTCTCTTACCATACCATAAGCAGCGTGCCTTGCACCTCCTCGTTGTCCACAGTGCCCATATCCCACCTATCAACCAACCTCCACTCGCACTATCACCACCACCTGAGCCTCCAGACCCTAGAGGATGACCTACTTGACCACACTTCCTCCAGTTTATCAGTCAGTGGCATGGGCGTGCCACTGGATCCATCAGTGATGACCACCCAAGTCCTCCAGCAACACCTTCAAATGGGTCACCTGCACCAAGCCATGGCATGGGCCACCCTCACACCCTGTCAGTCCATAATGGGATGGCGTGTGTCAGTGATATGGAGTCTGATCCCAGAGAGCTAGAGGCATTCATGGAAAGATTCAAGCAGTGGAGGATAAAGCTTGGAGTGACCCAGGCGGATGTGGGTTCTGCCCTTGCCAACCTTAAGATATCAGGTGTCGGGTCGCTTAGTCAAAGCACTGTCTGTAGGTTCGAGTCCATTACTCTGTCCCACAACAACATGATAGCTCTTAAACCCGTTCTCCAAGCCTGGCTAGAGGAGGCTGAAGCGGCTTACCGGGAGAGAAACGGCAAACCAGACATTTTTACAGGCAACGAAGGGAAACGAAAGCGCATGTCCATCGCGGCTCCGGAGAAGTGATCGCTCGAGGCATATTTCGCTATCCAGCCGCGACCATCATCAGAGAAAATCGCAGCTATTGCGGAGAAGTTGGATCTAAAGAAGAATGTGGTTCGGGTTTGGTTCTGTAACCAGCGGCAAAAACAGAAAAGAATGAAATATTCAGGAGTGCACTAGTGCTGCTATTGCAAATTAAACATTTTAGGAATACCACAGGGATCTTTTATTCTTTTTATTGTTGTAAACCTACAAAGAGTAAAACTTCTTTTCATGCTGCCTCCATTTGGTGTAGCCTATACATTTCAATACAATTGACATCTTGGATTCATCTTTGGCCACACTGTACAATACAGTGTTTATGTTACTGTGTAATTTTATAAGTATTAAGTAATATTAATTAACAACATGTACCACTTATTGTGTAATTATTTTATGGAGTTAATTGTGACTACATATTGTTATGTGTAATATGTGTAACATGGGCAACTTAATGTAAATTATATATTTTTTATTGAAACGGAATACATTAATTTATAATTTTCTCACAAAGCAATACAACTGATTAAATTACAACTGATTAATTCTTTTTTCTGTCATTTAATGGAAATAAACCGTTGAATATATTTTTCCAGAAGTTATATTTCAAAGTCTTTGTGTTTTCCTCTTGGTATTTATAGACTTATTTATAGAACTGTATGCAATTTACGCACAAAGTTTACCTAATGTTGATATTGTAATTTTGTTTAAATCTGTATAGTATTCGTTTGAATGTCTTTTTGACAAGGCACATTATATAAATCATATATATATATATATATATATATATATATATATATATATATATATATATATATATATATATATAGCAATGAATGTGTATGTATGCTGCTATTTGTTTTGCGTTAATGTCACATTTAATCTTCACTTTACCAAATGTTGTTTAATAAATTGCTTATATTGTTTAAACTTACATCCAACAAGAACATTTTTAGAATATTTAGCAAGAACATAGAACGGAAAATATAAGCGAAAAACAAGATTATCTTTTAAATGTTTTCCCTCTTTGTAATTCATGTTGGCAACCTCTTTATCTAGACACCGCTGAGTAATAAATGTCTGTCACGGCTTCTTGCAGGGGGTTTTAAATTAAGTAATGACGATGCAATATTAACTGTATATTGGTATGAAACAGGCAGAGAGCTGAGGGGAGAGCTGTTAGTCACGGAGCGCTACGTACAGGCTCAACAGGATGACGAGACGCGGTTCGGGTAAGATGATGCTCAGAATCGTTTTTTACTTAGTTTGCCTTCGTGTTTGAAAAAGTAATTGTACATTATTGTACGAGATTGTTGCAGGGTTTTCATTTTTAAGTATTTTGTCAATTTGTGAAATAATGGCAAACTGAAAATGAAAAAGATAAATAGTTAAATATAGCGTTTTCAATTAGTTGAACATATGACTGTAAGAGTGCATGATTCCAATTATTTGTTTGTTTAAACTAAATCGTTATAATTGTATAGCAGGTTACAACGAAGGCATTTAAATATGAACATTATTTATAGACATTTGCGTGGTCCGAAACAACGTAGCCATATAGAAGTAGGTTAAAATATATGTTATTCTCATATATAGGTTATTTTATTGCTCTATTAAATAATATGTAATTAAAGCATGTTATAACTTCTAGAATCCATAACAAATTTTTAAAAATATTTTTAAATGTTTTTAGACATATTGCTCAAGTTTTTACATTCACACTGAGGCATTTAGCAAACGCTTTCATCCGAAGCTACTTACAAGGAGAGGAAAACAATGAAGCGATAAATCATAAGAAGGCAATAACATCAGCTGTACACAGTTACAGTTACCAAGATTACAGTTTCAATGCTTGACAGAGGCGGTACTGAGGTCAGCAGGATTTAGTAAAACATGAAGCTGTAAAGCCTATATTTAACATGCATATTTATCCTATTCAAATCTATGGGCGTTTTACAATTCCAGTTAAAATGACAACAGTTAACAGTTAAAATCGCGTTAAAGATCACGGATATGCTAACTGCACTCCACCTTTCAGTGAAAACTAACTTGTAATATTTCCTAATTGCCAGGAAGGATCATCAGTCCCAAACGAGTAAACTGCACTAATGTGGTTACAAAAGGGGTTGAATCCACATGCTAGGAAGTGCAACATAAATAATTAAGAGCAGTAATTCAACATTTATATGTATCAGTATCCTCAAACAATGGTGTAAACCAATCTAAACTGAGCATAGAGCAGGGGCATGTGGCCAGTGGGGGGACTAAATTATTGATTAACTATTTAAAGGAAGAGGCATATAGACCAGTAACTCATGTGCCATAAGGAACGTCCTTTGCCACACTGCAGGGCATTGTTCAAAGGCTAAGACTATTCCTCACCTTTTAGCCAAAAAACCCTGATGAAATGTGGAATCCAGTTTGAATAATAATGTAATAATAATCAACTACCAGAAATATTTAAGATTTAGCTTTTCTTTTCCTAGATTTTTCTAGGGTCACTCTAACTATAGAGCTCTACTGTCCAGTAATGCATTATTTTAAGGCAATATCACTAGTTATATTATCCAGCTAATAGTATACAATATCCAACTAATTACTTGGATAATTAGTTGGATATCCTATATTCCCCCCTAATAACTTGGGGGGAATATAGGAGTTAAAATAGCCTATTAAAATACTATCAGCTGATGTCCTGGGACATTTAATTTTATTATAATAATCATTTACTGAGAACATGTATGTCAAGCCAATCTGAAGCAACTATACAAATTGCTTTCTGGATTTGATACTTTTTTTTTTAGGAGTGTGGCATCATGGCAAGATATGCGTGTTTGAGAGAGTAAATTCATGTTTTTATTTCAGAGCAAAGAAGATCTGACAGAATGAGTATGGAGGCCACGCATCCATCTTGAAAAAGGTGCTGTGCACACCCGCTTCCTCTGCTGGACAAGTGGTAGTTCTTCTCGACGCTCTGGATCTGCGCCTGAGAATGGCACACTTAAGACGCCAGCATTTCAATTATTCATAAGATGCCAACAGCAACATATAAGAATGTAGCCAATGTGGAGGCAGGCTGCAAGCTCTGTGAGTGTGATAGACATGATAGACAATTCCTATCATTATCACAAGCCAAGCCACCTTAGGCATTTGCGCGTAGTGTCTTAAAGAGCTAACTCACAGGGTTATCCAAAGGCTGTGAGTTATGGGCGTGTCCACCGGACATCTTTGTAGCCTTCTATAAATGTGAATTTTCAAATTTGAAAAAAAAAGTTTAGGACAAAAAGGACAAAAAAATAAATGAAAAATAAAAGTAAAATAAAAAATGTAATTCAAAACTCACAATTTTCAGAACTGTTTCTGGCGTTTTGACCTCCGACCATTTTTGGAATGATGTGTCCTCAGCAGCATTATTTGCAACAATAAAGTTGCATTTCTACCAATCAAAAATTTTCCAGTCAAAAATTTAATCTGAAGCCACTCTGATCAAGGTCTGCAGGGGTCAGTATAGGGTACTTCTAAACTGGCCTTCCATTAACAGTTTTATTGTTTTCTCAGCACATGCATCAGAGAAAAGTAGGTCCAAGCTACATGACGAGATAATTGTAACAGAGCTGACCCTGTGGCTGACAGGCCCCTCTGAAATGCATGCAGTGTGGTTATATCACTCCACATGTGCCTATGAGCACCTAGGGCACTGGTTTACATCTCAGTGCTATTAGCACAGGTGAAAGCAAGAGGATATATAGCCTCTGGCCATGTGGTTTTGTGGGTCAGAGGCGCCAAATGAAAAGACCCTATTCCAGCAGTATGTGTGAATCAGGGCTTTAAGGGTGTTTTTTAGCCAACTGATATGCTGCCTATAGAGTATTCTGATAGCTGTCTCATCTTTTACATGCAAAACTGATACTTTGTTCAAGACAGCAATGCACAAAATGCAATCTGTAGTGACAATTGTGTCTCCCTGGCCAAATAATTCCATTTAGGAGGTAGCCATTAGCTACTAAGTAACACATAAAAAACAAATAAAATTACTTAATAGAGCATCACAGATATAGATTGTGAAATTATGTAGATACAACAATGTTATGCTCCTTTAATATAAAAATATAATTCAGATGACAAAGTAATCAGGCCCCGAATAGAGTACCCATCAAAAGTTTTTTTTATAGTTTTTTTGCTTTAGGTTACTTTTTTATTGCTTGATTATCTCATACTAAACAAGTGTGGAATATGACCTATGCCTGCTTTCAAGGCCATGCAAAGAGAATGGGATTCTTTTTTAACAACATTTTTTTGGGACCAAGTTTGGTTCTTTTAAGGAGAACTAGGTATGAAAACACACAATGATATTTTGGCAGAAAATGTGTGTTAAGCTCTGAAAAAGACAAAGATTTTAAACCTATTCCACATACTTCAGTCAAGTAACACAAAAATTGCACTTTATGAAAAATGAATAAATAGACACGAAACAGTATTTGAAAGTGGAAAAATATATTTCTGCAAATTTCCTTTAGTAACACAATGATACAGTGTATTGTTACACAAAATCAATGTAAAGGAAAGTTTTGCATAGACAATATATATATATATATATATATTCTTCATAAATTAACACTGCTTCATAAATTAACACTGCTTAGATCTATTTTCCAGATATCTCTGCACGGATACATTCTCTCAGATCTTCCAGGAATTCATGCAGTAGAATTTCATCCTGTTTGTCGGAAGGTTTACAATCCTAAAAAACAGTAACATGACATTGTAACTTTGCTTTGCTAAAATGGAGATATGGACAGGAATTTACATTCCTGGGTTCATCTTACCTTATGATGCATTTTATTAAACATGTGTAAATTCCTTATAAGTTCTTTGTCTGTACGGTAAGGTTCAAACTTGGTCCCAGAGTGCCCAGAGATCTTATTTCTCAGTTGTTTCTCAGCATTACAGAAGAACTCATGCTGTAGGGATAATGAAATCAGAAGAAAAAAGTAGTGTTATTAAATGTTATGCAACTTTAATATACAACTGATTTTATTTTTCATTGTCAGTTTCTGTTTGGTGTATTATGAATCAGTTAATAATTTGGTTAATTACAGTTTAGTCTCTTATCATGGCCTTGAAACACTATTAAATAGCCTATAATCAGCTGTTTATTGGCATGCAGGTATCTTTTGTGACAACATGCCCCATAATTGTAACAAAAAATGCCAATGAAATAAAAACCTACCCTAACAAACAGTAAAAAGGGTTAAAACTAGCCCCAGTCTCCTCTACATCCACCTTAGATTAAGGAGTAATACACTGCTTTATGCTAACAGTAAAATGCTACATACATAGTCAATGGAGATAAGCAGCTCCATGTGAAGCAACTCACCTTACATTCCCGATGGCCATTCACTTTAAGATCATTCAGAAAAACATTGTCCTAAATAAGCAGAAAAATAAATATTGGAACAAATATTTAATTAGGTCATGACAGCTACTTATATTATCAAATAAAAAAAAGTTAAATCTTACCATGGCATCCTTTGGGAAATCTTTCAAGGTGGTGTTCAATTCATTAAAAATATTGGTCAATAGGTCTCTATCAGTGGATCCTGTAGGAGCACTGAAGACGCACAAGGCTGCAAAGACCAGCAGGAGTATAGCCTTCATCATTTTGAAGATTGGCAGGGCTTCTCAGGACTTTGGCTGTTTGAATGCCAAAAGTGAATGATTGAGCTTCTGCTGTATTCTGTGTATATATATATACTCTTAAAACAAGCCTTACCAATGTCTGTTGTGCTCTGTAAGCACTTACAGTTGCTCAGTGCAAACTCGCTGACTGATTACGGTGCACTTACTCATATCTTGATTGAGATGTGGTTGATTACTTGCGGCTGCAGCCTGTCATATTGTCCTGATTTCGCTGAAGAACGGAATTGAGAATGGTGATTTTTATGATTTTGAATAGCTGGGGTATTAAAGGCTGCATGCTGACCAAGTTTAGTTGTGCAAAACAAGTTTCATTATTACAATACTGAATGATGACACTGATAGGTTTTACTGCAAAACTTGTGCTTTTGTTATCAAACATTTTTGGTATTTTCAAACCTACAATGCAAGTGTCTTAAGTTGTGTTAAATTACTCCCACCGATGACTACTTGTAATGTTTGATTAATACTACAATCTAAATCTTTGAAATCTAATATTAAGATATTAAGATATTGGCTGTTTCAACCTTCACTAATAATTCATGATAAAAGACATGGTTTCAGAATTTTGTTTATTCACAAGTGAACAAACAAGTATGCAAGCAGTACAAAAAGAATGTATGCATTAGCTAACATTACATAATCTTCATTGCATTACACTACACAATACTTGCTAGAATTGTTGGGGCTTCCCAAATTCCTGCGGGGAAGCTGATATGCTTTATATGTTGACCACTGTCTGAACAACTGTCTGAAACTGCAAAAGTAGAGCTGCAATCTTATGCCAGCCACAGACAAACATTTTCTCCTGGTGCTTACATGAAATTAGGTTTTAGTGCAGGCAGGAGTTGAGAGAGGTGATGTTGGACATCATAATGTCTGAGCACTGGTCCTGGTTCTTCCTGATTCTGTAGAAATGCTCCACATAGTTGAATCGTCCTAAGAGCTCTACAAAATCTTCATCATGGGTGATAACAAGCAGCTGGAAGTTGTGCAGGCGAGGATGATTCTTGATTATTCTAGAAAAAATATCCAATGCTCATAATTTAAGGGCAATATTTAAATGTGTAATATTTTAATATTGTAGTATTATTTCATTAAATTAACTACCTGCTAACCGTTTTAAAAGCATGCAAAGACTTACTCTACCAGGGCATATGCTGGTATGCTGCATAAGACTCTATATATAGACTATATTCTCTCGGTCTATATTCTCTGTGGCCAGTTGTGGCCTACTGGTAAGTGACTTGGGCTTGTGATCAGAAGGTTTCTGGTTCAATTCCAGTTCTGGCAGGTAGCAACTAAAGTGCCCTTGAGCAAGGCACCTAACCCCTGATTGCTCCCCGGACACAATAGTGTGCTGTGTATCCTCTGCATTTAACCCATCACTGGTGAAGAGTGAACACACACTGCAAGTCATGCACACACACACACACACACAGATCTCTGACATTTTTATTAATCTCCTCCATCTTCATGCTGTGAAACTTTATGATTGTTCTGTGATTAAACCAATTTCTGGATTTATTTTGGATTGATTGTTTTTTTAATGTATAAACATTCTGGTCATTTTTTAAATAAAATTCTCATATGCAACAAGCAGAAACAAACCAAAAAAATAATCAAGTATCTGACAACATACGCTGTTGTTTTTTAAATCCCTTTTTATTAGAAGCGATATTACAGGAAATCTTGCATCTAAACATGACAAGCCCTATCAGATTGCCAGACTTCCTCTATTCTGCACAGACTGCAGTGATGAGATATCACATGGTGAGAAAAACCAGGCTTGTTTGATGTTTGACACATTAATATTTCATCAACTGAAAACTACTTTCCTAGACTGGACAGCTTTCTGAATGGTAACCATTTGAAGCAAACAACCGTAGTTAGTAGTGTGAGCAACATGACACCTGTTACCAATCCAAGTTTCTTTTTAAAAAACAATTTGTCAAATTTAACCTTCTGTTAATCAGTTTACATGCACAATTATGGTCTGATCCTGGCCAAACATTTAACTAATCAATAAAGCAGGTACATATACTGGTTTACAACTAATTTGTTTTATGCAGATATGGTTTGCTAACTCCAGCCAGTCATATCCTCAGTGACTTCAAAAACAGATTTTTACATTCAATTTAATACACTGTTCAAGCAACAGTATGTGTCCATCCAAAGTTGTGAATTTAACTTATAAGCGTACAACTGCAATATCACATAAAACATTTGCAAATAAAGCACCATCCAGTGCGTCAAACAAAACAAAATTACAACTTTTTTGCAACTAAATTGGTGCCAAATATAAAAATGGAAGTTTTTGCAATAAAAGAAGCTACTGTAGGTCTTTAATAAGTTGTTTAATCAATTTAATAAATACTGTAGGTGTAATAAATGAATTGCACCACAGAGTGTGCAGATGAAATGCAGTGAGTATGGTCATGTCATCTTACTTTTAGAGGATGCTACTCTTTAGGAATGTAGTCATGTAAGATTAAGTTCTGAGGTAAGTCAGTCTTTGGCTAAGGCACTTCAGAATAATCAAAACAACATTCCAACATTTATTCGGTAAAGTTGTTTCCTTCGTAGTTTATTCTCATATCTTTTTGTGGCATAAGCAATTTATCTGACTCAGACATTTTTTACTGGGTATTTTTTGAATTTATGTGCATCTTGGCATTTTCATCCAGCACTTTTCATGTGATATCCCAAAATGTGCATAAAAAATAGGTGGATGGAAACAGCTAATGACAAACATTCATGTCTAGAGAACAAGGAGGCCACTTGCTATATTAGTGATGATACTGATACAAAGCCTTAGTAGAATCAGAAAAGTCTGGATACACAAGACTCATTAAATCTGATGAAAACTGGGTAATTTCACATATATAACAAAAACAAAGTAAACCTTAAAATTTTTATATTAAATAAATAAAGCAGTTGATATTTTCACCTCAACTGACAACTGTTTTATTGTTGTTTACTGTTGTTTTATTGGGTAAAATGAACAATAGTTCATATTTAGTTTAATAAAGATAATAAATGAATACATTAACAAACACTGAAAAGTCTAAATAAGGCCTCTCCAGTGCAGAGGTGTAGAGGCATGATGACAGAGCAACTCCCACAGACACACATAGGCCTACTGATAAGAACTGTGAAGGCACAGGACGATAATGATCTAAACAAACCATGATGACCTGGGACTTCTCTGTATATCCCTTACAGGAAATGAGTAGCATAATTTTGGCTGCAATAATCAGAACGCTGATTGTATTAATTAATAAAGATAAGGCTGTCTATATGTTTAAAATAAAGAAAAATGCATTTAAAAAGCTGCTAAATGAAGGCAAGGTAAATCAACCAAAATTCCAAAATGAATGTGATTATGTTATAATGTGTATATTATGTATAAATTTTTACTTATACTCAAAAAGCTGATAGTTGTTTAGTCTCTTTGAGGAGTCCTCATGAGGCCAAGAGGATCTTAAAGCATTACTTTATGGCTAAATTTAGGAGTTAAATTTCCTTGAGTCAAGGATATAAATGAACATCTGTAGTTTCTGAGGGTCTGCTGAACCACATCAAAACTAAACGCACACCTTCAAAACCGCCACCTAAAATTACACAGCAGAAAACCCCCAAAGACCTACTTACTGGTCCAAGGCTTTGTAGTAGATATCCAGATCCTTATTGGCCAACTCTTTTGTTCTCATGACAATCATTTTTTCTCTGTAGTGATCTTCAGCCCAGCAGTACTTATCCTCACTGAGCTCCTTACACAAATGGAGGATCTCATCCTCATAACCTTTCTGCTGGCCAAGAGCCATGCTGTGTTTTTTTTTAAGATACTCCAACATTCGATCCACTTCTCGGCACTCACTGACAGCAGAAGATACACTCTAATGTTAACTCTCACAATTCTCACAGGTCTGTGTAAACTACTTAAATACAACCCCAAATCAGAAAAAGTTGGGACAGTATGGAAAACACAAATAAAAAAAGCAGTGATTTCTAAATTTACTTTGACTTGTATTTCATTGCAGACAATACAACAGCACATTATTTAATGTGTTCCTCATGATTTTTATTGTTTTTTCTTCAAAAAACAAAATTCCTATTTTGGGTCTTGCAACACATTTCAAAAAAAGTTGGAACAGGAGCAATTTAGGGCTAGTAATCAGGTAAATTGGTTAAATAATGATGTGATTTGAAACAGGTGATGTCAACAGGTGATTGTAATTATGATTTGGTACAAAAGCAGCATCCAAGAAAGGTCTAGTCCTTTAGGAGCAAAGATGGGCCGAGGATTGCCAGTTTGCCAACAAATATGTGAGAAAATTATTGAAATGTTTAAAAACAATGTTCCTCAAAGAAAGATAGGAAGCCATTTGCTTATTTCACCTTCAACAGTGCATAACATAATTAAAAGATTCAAGGAATGTGGAGGAATTTCAGTGCGTAAAGGACAAGGGCGCAAGCCTAAGCTGAACAACCATGCTCTCCGATCCCTCAGATGGCACTGCATCAAGAATCGTCATTCATCTATAAGCAATATCACCACATGGTCTCAGGACTACTTTGGCAAACCTTTGTCATGTACCACAATATGTAGTTACATCCAAAAATGCCAGTTAAAACTGTACTGTGCCAAAAGGAAGCCCTATGTTAACAGTGTCCAGAAGCGCCGTCGACTTCTCTGGGTTCGGAGGCATCTGGGATGGACCATCACACAGTGGAAACGTGTACTGTGGTCAGATGAATCAGTATTTCAGGTATTTTTTGGGAGAAATGGACGCCGTGTGCTCCGGACCAAAGAAGAAAGGATCATCCAGACTGTTACCAGCAACAAGTCCAAAAGCCAGGGTCTGTCATGGTATGGGGTTGTGTCAGTGCTCTTGGTAAAGGCACTTCTGTGATGGCACCATTAATGCTGAAAAGTACATAGAGATTTTGGAGCACAATATGCTGCCTTCAAGAAGACATCTTTTCCAGGGACGTCCATGCATATTTCAACAAGAGAATGCAAAACCACATTCTGCACACATTACAAAGTCCTGGCTGCGGAGGAAGAGGATACAGGTACTTGACTGGTCTGCCTGCAGTCCCGACCTGTCTCCAATAGAGAATGTGTGGCGCATTTTGAAGACAACAAAGACCCGGTACTGTTGCCCACCTTAAGACTTGTTTGCAGCAAAAATTACACCTGAAACACTTCTTCACTTGGTGTCTTCAGTCCCTAAACGTCTTTTAAGTGTTGTGAAAAGGAATGGCAACATTACAAAGTGGTAAATGCTTTACTATTCCAACTTTTTTTGAAATGTGTTGCAAGAACCAAAATAGGAATTTTGTTTTTTGAAGAAAAAACAATAAAAATCATGAACACATTAAAAAATGTGCTGTTGTATTGTCTGCAATGAAATACAAGTCAAAGTAAATTTAGAAATCACTACTTTTTTGTGTTTTCCATACTGTCCCAACTTTTTCTGATTTGGGGTCGTAGTTAAGAGTACCATATAAGCCAAAGGCCATAGTAAGAGCTGCATTTAAAGTCTTCTGACCTAATGAAACTGTGCAAGGGCTACTTATTAGGGATTTAGCTGGTGTATACAAGTGGATCTAATATGTGATCTCGTACTTGCATAGTTGCGGGACTTGCTTATTACCCATCTACTTGAGCAAAGCCTTGTGTCTCCTGGACACTTCCTTCAGCTCCTCCATGCACTTCCGTAAGGTTAAGTTATCCTGGAGCCAATGCTCTTTAATCTGTCAAAACATACTGCAGTCACGTCTACAAAATATTTCTCATTTTGATTAACACAAAACATGTAAGCAGACTGCAGTAAACAATCTAAGTTGGGACTTGAATGTATGATATTGCTAGCTGATTACCTCTGCACATTGGTCATTAAACAACTCATATCAGCTGAGCATCAGATCAGACAAAAACAATTTTGTCTACTTGGCAAAATAAAGCAGTAGGGCAACTCTGTGGTTGTGGCTGTAAAAATGATTCACAGAAAGAACATGTTTGGCCAAAACTGGTCTGAACACATTAACTAAAAAAAAAAACTAAATGCATATTTGTACTGAATCACTTTAAATTATTTTTTTTAAGACACAAAGAAAGGCACATTTCAATAATGGTGCAAACCAACACTGGTTTTACAAAATGCTTAACTGGTGTAGGGTAATACATTTATAAAGGTGAATTTATAAAGGTTAAAAAAAGTTAGGTCTTTTTTACAGGTGACGTACTTACTATTGTAATAACAGTAAATTATGCATATTTACATGCAAGTAAACCTAAACCAAACCATGTTAATTTTACTCGGCACTTAAATGTATAATTACACTGTAACAATGATATCTCAAAATAGTGTAACAAAGTTATAATGGTTTTCACTGTGCCATAAATGTAAACTGAAAAACTTCCCCCAACATGTGCGCAAACTGTATGCCACAACAACCACAGCAATTCAGTTGACAAGAAAGCTTTGGTTGTCACCTTCTGAGTATCAAAGTCTCGTTGGAAGTCACCCATGTCTTTATTGATCTTCTCCTGTTGTTTTTCAGCCTCATGTAGCTGTTTAATCACTTCTTGTAGTTATTTTGCTAAAGAAAAAAGTGAAAATTATTTAATTCTATACAGAAAAATAAAAAGAGAAAGCAAGTCATGTTACTGTACCTCTTTGTAGCTGTCTTTGCCCTCTTCAATGTACTTGGTGATCTCGCATTCAAAAAGTCAGGTTTTTAACTTTCTCCTTTATTATATTTATCTAAAAGCAAGTATCAACAACATTTGCCATCTTTGATGATAAAGAAACATTCTGTGGAAGTGGAATATAGTGGAATACTGGAAAATAATAACTGTTGACCATGCCAAAAGAGTTTAAAAGAAAAGTTTTGAGTGAGGAAAAGAAGGGTTTAATTCTGACTTTACTAGCAGAGGGATACAGTGAGCATCAGGTTGCCTCCATCCTTAAAATTTCACAGACAGTGGTTTATACGAACAAGCTGCAGACATTGAGGACAAAAAACCTACAGACCGTTAGAGGGTGAACATGACTCTCCACTAAAGAAGATAACCGCTGTAGTGTGAGACAGATCAGACACACAACAACTGGTTGTTTCATTAATATAACTACATATACCTCACTCCACAAACCAACACTAAGATGCAGAACCAGGCCATAGCAACGCATAGATTAAGATGTTTTACAACCCAAAGGAATGTAGAGAGATTCACCCTCACCTGCTACATTTTTTGATCTCTCTCTCTCTCTCTCTCTCTCTCTCTACACACACAATCACACACACAGTTTTAGAGTTACTCTGTTAATCAGGACCACGTGTTTAGTATCTATGAGTTACATTTTTGATATCCTGAACATTAGTGTTCATAACAGTTTGATAATTTTTATAATTTTATATTAATATTATACAACTTTTAATTTAAATTAAAGATAAACTTTTATATAAAATAACTATTAATATTATAAAAAAGATTTCCACCTTGACATCCAATCAAATTCCATATGCAAAACAGTATGTTGGAAGACAAAGAGTTAACTTTGCCTCCGGGAGGACAACAACTTATTGGATCACACAACTCTTCCGAGTGTGACATCCTCACCAGTTTAAATACAGTGTCAAAGAACACAACTTGTCTTTCTCTTCATCCTTCTCTCTCGTCTCTTTGCCTTTCCATCTTCTGGTTATCTTTTACAGTTCTTTAAGGACTTTCAACAGGATAAGCCTTGTGCCAGGGTGTGGCCTAGTCTTTCTATTCATCAAAGGCCTCTGCATGAAACTGGTTCTCTCTCTTTCATCAATACAGCATCCAGTGAAGATCAGCTGGAGCCCCAACTAACTGCATCAGGACACTTTCCTTCAATGAGCAAGAAATGGAAGTAAATGTTCAGAAAGGTTGAGATTAAGATAACTGTTTACTTCTTTACTCAAGTAGCATGTGGTAATCAGAGGTAGGCTTGTTTCTCACTGTAATGAAGGGGCAAACTCTCGAGGATCCATTTGCAGTATTTTAATCATAAACCAGGCAGATAGGGTCGATAACAGCAAACAGGAGCAATGAAGACAAGACAGTAGAGTAAACGAGGTACAGGCGTGGGTCGAGGCAGGCGGCAAACAATCCAAAAACCAAGTAACAATCCAAACAGTAATGGGTAATCCAACAAACAAGTAATAAACGCTCAGCAATGTTGCCAGGGCAAAACAAGTCTTCATCCTGAGCTAGCGAAAGCCAGGGGTTTATATACACAGGAGCTAATGGGAAACAGGTGTGAGTGCAAACAGGAAGCAGGAAGTGATCAAACCCAGGTATGGGGCATTATGGGAAATGTAGTTCTTAATGGCGCTAATATTCTGGAGACGGCTCCCGCTGGTGGTGCGGAGGAGGTGCGGGAGCCTCTATCGTAACACTCACCTGCATGTCTCGATGGAGTGTTTGGATCTCAGTGGTGAACTCCATACATTGTTCCACTAACTGCTGACGTTTCTGCATGTCACTGGAGATCTGGAGCTTCTCTCCATTGAGATCCAAACACTTGCTCTGCAAGACCTGGATCTGCTCCTGCTGGTCCTGAATGAGTTTCCTTATCTGCTCAATCAAACTGCAGGCTGTGGCTGGTGGTGAAGACCATTCAGTATTAACAACCATTCAGTATTTCAAAAACTGCTGATCTACTGGGATTTTCACGCACAACCATCTCCAGGGTTTACAGAGAATGGGCCGAAAAAGCCTTGTTGATGTCAGAGGTCAGAGGAGAATGGGCAGACTGGTTAGAGATGATAGAAAGGCAACAGTACCTCAAATAACCACTCGTTACAACCAAGGTATGAAGAATACGATCTCTGAACAACACGTCGAACCCTGAAGCAGATGGGCTACAGAACCAGAAAACCAAGATCGGACAATAGAAGATTGGAAAAACATTGCCTGGTCTGATGAGTCTCGATTTCTGTTGCGACATTCAGATGGTAGGGTCGGAATTTGGCATAAAGAACATGAAAACATGGATCCATCCTGCCTTGTCTCAACAGTTCAGGCTGGTGGTGGTGGTGTAATGGTGTGGGGGATATTTTCTTGGCACATTTTGGGCCCCTTAGTACCAACTGAGCATCATTTAAATGCCACAGCCTACCTGAGTATTGTTGCTGACCATGTCCATCCCTTTATGACTACAGTGTACCCATCTTCTGATGGCTACTTCCAGCAGGATAATGCACCATGTCACAAAGCTCAAATCATCTCAGGCTGGTTTCTTGAACATGACAATGAGTTCATTTTACTCACATGACCTCACATGGTCAATAAACACCTCCTCCCTAGTCAAAAAGTCAGAGCAGCGCCTCTACTTCTTACAGAGCCTCAAGAAAGTTCACCTGTGCCCAAGGATACTTGTGGACTTCTACCACTCCACTTCATACTCCATCTCAGTATGGTACAGCAACTGCTGCGTGTCAGACCGCAAAGTACTCCAACGGGTGGTGAAAACTGCCCAATGGATAACCAGCATTCAGCCATCAAGGACACTTATCTCAAGCGCTGCCTGGGTAAGGCTAGGAGCATCATCAAGGATGCCTTCCACCCTAACCATGGACTTTTCACCCTCCTCCCATCTGGCAGGTGCAACAGGACCAGTCTATGCTTTCTTCCCCAAGGCTGTGACCCTGCTGAACTTTACACCACCAGTCTAACTACTTATGAACTCATTTGCGCTATTCATATTTGCACAGTCTGTTACTATTACTACAACTACTCTTATTATCTTATGTGTACATTGTTTAATGGTCAGGCTTTTCTTACTTGCACTACCCATAATTTGCACATTCTGTACATTGTTCAACATTCATACTATTTGCACTACTCATACACAACATTTTTGCACATACAACTATCTGTATTTGTATTGCTGCTGTTTTTCCATACCTCACACATATCCTTATATTTCCACCCGCTGCTCATATTATGCACATTTTCTGTAAATATTGTATATTTTCAATTCCCCTGCACTGTATGTATAAATCATTATATTCCTGCACATCTGGTTAGATGCTAACTGCATTTCATTAGCTCTGTACTTGTACTCGGCATAATGAAAATAAAGTTGAATCTAATCTAATATATATAAACCATGTTTTGTAGTTTTCTTAATTAAATTAATCTTTTAGTTAAGCTAGATCATTAGCAGCAAAAATCGACTCGCTGCCGAAATGATTGCCGCACCACTGCACCACACTGCTGCACCGCACCACACTGCTCCTGGAACGGGCTGTACGCACTGCATCCTTATGCAGTCTGAAAGCTCTAATCTGTTAACATGGGCGCCAAAAGAAAATGCACAGTATACATACTGGATACGAGTGCAATGTGAAACAGGCCTAACTCCCACATTAAAATGGTCTCCAACGTATGAAGTGAAATAAAATCCAGTGTATATGTGAGGTCAGAGACTCAGAGACTTTAGCGCCATCATTTTAATCCATCTGCGCTCCTTCCTCTTCAGGTCCTGCTCTGTGTCCTTAAGCTCAGGTGCAGTTTGGACTGCATGTCGTTGATGACATCCTGCAGCTCGGCCTCTGAAAAGAACATGCGCTGACATACAGGACAGTACGGCTTGCTATCCTCTGTCAGCTGACTGACAAACTGACCGTACATGGCAGTGGCACCCACCAACATGGCTGTAAAAACAGAATGATGAGGGGCAAAGGACAAGCAAAATATTAAACACTACTAAATGATGTATAGACTTTATGAATTACATCCAGACTAATGCAGTCTAACACTTTGTATATTCTTTGCTTCTTCTGACTATTTGTTCTTTCTCATTACAATTACAGCTTTATCGTAACATATGATTGCAACAATGAAAAAGTCAAAGATTCTCTTGCCAGGATCCTGACATCCCCTGTGTTTTGTGTCAGAGTATGATGTTTGGATCCTGACTCAATCCTAGTCTTGGTTTTTGTTTCATGGAGTCAGACTCATGCTCTGTCTTTGTTATTTGTGGAAGCACATGGCCATTGTTTGTTTGCTTTGTGCCATGTGCTCCCTGTTGCGTGTCTTGACCCCGCCCTTTCGTTTCCTCGTAATTCTCCTATCATTAGTTAATTCCCCCCACCTGTCTGCCCTCGCTACCTACCTTGTTTGTTGCCTTTTTAATGTCCTTGTGTTTGCTGTCATGTGCTGGTTCGTTGTCAATTGTTATTGTCAGATTTCATGTCAGTTGCCTGTTTTTTGGTTTAGTCTGTTTTTGTTTTTTTTCCCCCTCGAGGGAGTTCAAGTCTTGATTATGTTCTCATGTTGGTTTATTTAAGTATGTTGGAAACCAAACAACGTGGCCCCCATTGACTTATACTGTATAGACACAAAACCACTGAGACATTTATCAAAATACCTTTTTTTGTGTTCCACAGAAGAAAAGTTATATAGGTTTGGATTGTCATGAACGTGAGTAAATGGTGGGTGAAAATCAATAAGTGTCACCCACTTCAGTTTGCCGAGACGTTCTCTGGTAGAGTTGATCTCTTGAATTAGTGCGGATCCAGTCTTCCAGATGTCTCTTGTTTGGTAAGTGTCCTATCAGAGACACTAGCTCTTCATTGTGTCTTGACTTGATCTGCCTCACTTGCTCTTATTTAACCATCTGCAATCCAAAGTTTAAATATTTCAGAGTTTAAATATTTCCCAATACACTGAACCAAATTATGAACTTAATATTTTGCAAAGTATAATGTTTTAATGCATTATATTATATAATGTTATAATGCGTCCTTATTGCATTGTACAGGTAATTCAACATGCTTTGTTTGGTCATGTTCTTGGAAAAAAATATTGTTTGCTCTAACTATACTGCCCATTTTGAGGTAGTAGGTACTAATGCATGGGGTATGCATGTCAAGGCTATCATTTATTAGTAAAAAGCAAATGCAAATATGGATTATTTTAAAATATTTTATATACATGTTTATTATAAACTGCACGCATTGTTTATAACTTTGTTTATAACGTTAATAGACACATTAACAATACTAAGTTTAAAGCCTGTTTCACAGATTCTGGAGCTAATGAGTTGAACCTGCATGCTTTTTGTTCAGGTCCTGTGCATATGTTCTCACTTTATCTTTCCGCATGTCCATCTCTGTGTGTTGTAGTGTGTGTGTTGAACCACTTCCATCTTCTGGTCAAGTTTACGCTTTTTCCTTCAGTAGCTCAATCACTTCTGCCATCAGAATGTCTACTGTACAAGTCTGCATGCCGTTATCCAGCTCACGTTCCTATGAACAGAAACAAAGCATTACAGAGGAGTGTGTTTAACCAACTTGTTTCTATTTTGTTGTTAGATACTATAATTTCAGGTTTATTTAAGAAATGAATCGAGCAATCAACAGAGAGTCTCAAATGCACAAATTAAAAAGATGTAAATATGCAAGCTTTTTGAAGTGCTGTAGCTCAGCTGGTACAAAATGATATTAGCATCGCCGTCCCGATATTAATATTTTATTAAGGTCATGGGCTTGATTCCACAGAAATGTGCATACTTGTGAAAAGTACAGCTTTAAAGCTTTGTAGGTGGCTTTGGATACAGGCATCTTTTAAATGCATAAACCAAAGGGGACTTACAAATTACAAAGCACCAGTTTATATCATCTTTCCACACAGTCCATTTTATGCATTTTTGCTATGTTATTACTGTGTTATTTTAATTTACAACAATTACTTAGACAAAGTACTTAGACACAATAACCCAATTTTGTATACTTTGGGAAATACATCTAGAAATGCATCTAAAACGCATTGAGTCACACATGATGCAGTGCAGCAGACATGGTGCATGTGGGTCTGACTGCTTTCTGCAGCTCAGTCTTCAACTCCTGCAGCCTGCTACATGAGCCCTCTAGTCTCTGCAGATCAGACTTGATGTTCTTCAGTTCCTGCTGCTTCTTGGCCTGTGTCTCTCTTCAGCTCAATTGTTCTATTCAGACCTGTCTTCTTATGGTGAAGATCATCAATGTTTTGCTGCTTCTGTGCCTCCTCATTTTGCATATCATGCTAAGAGGTTGTGAAGGTTTGCTATTAAATTTCATGAGTTTCAGGCATTTTGACTTTTGTCAAATTCTTCACCTGGGTGTCCCTGTTTGTTATGGTCTGTGTATGTCTGTCTGCCTTCAACTGTATATGACCTTTCATTAACAGAAAGAATTATAAAAAGTTCTGATGATAAACAATTATTTGCTGCACTTTGAGCAAAAAACATCTATTAAAAATGGTAACTGTAAGCAGCAATGATTCTTGCAGTTCTTTAAGATCTGTCCTGTTTTCAACCTATAAAAATTATTTTTAACTTGAACTTTCACATGCACAAAATACAGGTATATTCAATGTAGATGGGTTTCAGGCACTTCAGGACCAGGTAATGCATGATATTGTGACTTAAAGAGATGTTTCATTTAGCAAGAAAGTAAGCAACTAAAAAGAGATGCTAATACCAACTTTTAGTATATTCTGGTAGTTTACCATAGAAACATAGCGTTTTTAACATTTAAAACTGCTATATAGCACCACCCACTGCAAAATTTTTCATGCTTCTTTAGAATCATAAGATACATTTTTTTTTTTTACAGAGTTTACTTAGTTTCTTGGTCTTCTGGTGTTTCATAAGGAAATACTGACCTATTGGTACACTTAGACACATCTATTTCCTAAATGACCCTGTTATAGGTTTCCAAATGCAAAAGTTTAGCTATACGATAATTATGGACCTAAAGAGTGCATAGAAGTGTATTACACTGGGTTTAATGTCGTTCTGTGAAAAATCTATAACTAGTTAGCAAAAGATTTTTAAAATATTTAAAGACCAGTTTAATGGACAGCAGTGGTTCTAGAAGCAAAGTTGTTCAGAATTAGGATATGAATTCATGATTTCTAATTTATGATATGAGTATTCTGTCTGTGTGTCAAAGATCATGTGATATGACTTGATAATTTAACTCATCTGAAAAACAAGACAGGGAAGACAATGGCTCCCCGGTGTCTGATTCTTTTATAAATTCTCACAGGCCTTTGTGGGCATGAGTCAAATAGACTCACTGAGTTTTATTCTGATCAGCCTGTATTAACCTTGTCTAATAGGTGCTCAACAACATTGGTTGATGGTGGACATGTTTTTCAATATATTCGAATGTCCTCAGAGCAACTTCGGAACAGTTATAGTCGTTTTTTTTTCCATAGTGCCACCAAGTGGCCAATCACTGCATTTACTGCATTTTTTACGTGACCACAGACTGTGCTCCCACGTGTTCCAAGTTTGGTGAACATATCATTCCCTTCCCAAGTTATAGCCCTGTAACCAAAAGTAGCCCCATCCACTTCAAACATTTTGGCATCCTGTCACGAACATGACAAAAATGTTATTTTTGATATCTATTAACATTCAGACTTGGAGATTCTTTCTGCATGGGTTTGGTCCCGATCAGATAAAAAACCTAGGACTAATTCACAAAAGTAGGTTTTGCAAAAATTTCAAAATGACTGAAAAATGTTGATGGAAATTAAAACAGACATATACATTTTGTTCATCTTGAGCCAAGGATTTCAGTCGTCACTTGTTTCTATGACAAACAGTAAACAAATGATGAGTGATTCAGAATTTTTGATTGCTGTAGTGCCTCTGTTGGCTGACTGGGGGTCATATCGTGTCAACCTCTCTCCAAAATGAGATCTACCATCTACCTCAAGTCCCAATTCTCAAGTCTGTAGCACTTATCATTTGGTCTTCACAAACAGTTTTACGACACAATAATAATAAATACAGCTGCATGCGGAAATTATGGGTAAAGCCAACTCAGGACAGAACTAGTTTTTTGTGCAAAATGATGAGTTTAGAAAAATATAAAACCACTTACAGCGATATGAAATTTTTTGACCAATACGTAACGTTGTCACCAAATAGTTATGAGATAGTCAGGATGTGGTCACAGCAAAGCGTTGCTGAGGCACAGCCTGAGATCTTTTTTGGTATCTTGCGATATATTACCTTGCTTTTCCAGCTAAGTTAAGAGTTAAGCCGCTGTTGCCTGTTAAGTGTTATATTCTGTTAATCTATTTGCTGAAAGGACATTTATTCCTGTTTATGTGTTCTATTACTGCAGAAGTTACTTTGAGGTCAATGACCTACAAGTAAGCCTGTTTGCATTATTTTGTGTTTGTTGAGATCGGTATTTACTCATTTATAAATGTGTCACACACGCATGTTTAGACATGCCTGCAGCCATTGTTTCTACTAGATTAGCTTATTGATGCTGTTCTATATGTGATTAATTCTTTATTGAGATGTATATTATTGTTTTGGTTTTCAATAAAATACTTTATTACAATAAAACTAGTTATTGCAAAATAAGAAGAGAGGAGAGACAAATCACTAGCTCACAGTCACATAAATTTAATTGCACAAATGCAATGATGGCAACCTGGGTCAAAGGACATCCAAAGGTCCAAGCACAGGAACCAAAGCTTAAAGGGCTTAAGGGCATAAAAGGCCTCCATGGCAAAACACCCCTCACATATACCTGTGCCCCACAAGCACACCTACTCCAACCACACTTGTGAAAGAACCACCAAGAACACCAACACCAGGGATCTGCCACTGCCTTAGGCACTCAGCTCCTGTAACAAGAAAAAAATCAAATTGTGCATTTGAAAGATGCAGTCACTCCATCACAGGTGGGTTCCAATAAAAGAGAATTACTCCACCCACACAATTAACCCCCCCAAAAAAAACAGCTACAAACACTTAAATCCATAAAACAAAGATAATAATACTGATAATAATAATGATAATGATGATAATAGCAATAATTTCACAGCAATGACTTGCTGCTATACTGCAAAACACCACAACCAAAAAGCACACAACTATTACAAACACTCAATATATGGACAATAATAAATTCCATGAAACACATACACACAAGTAAATCGAAAGATCACAGTGATATCAATCTCACGTTAAACACATTTCACAATAAAGACACAATCAAAATACTCCAAAACAAAAAAAAAAAACGAAACAAACTTAACAGCGAATTTAACCAAAACAAAGCAACAGTGTCTTCAGATAACCGTTCCCATGTAGCCCAATAACAGGAAAACTACGAGTAGCGACGCCGTTAATATATCTGCAATAAAAAAATTACAATTTAGAAAGAGCCATACATCCTCCACGATTACGAATTACTGATAAACTCAATGTCCCCATAATCAACTTATTCACCTACCTTATGAACGAGGCTTGAACTCCCATCAGTCAGAAAGACAAGAAGTGTGCCGCAAAGCGGAGCGCTCATTCAGTATGTCTGGGAACGCGCTCGTACACCAGGCACGTCTCTCACGCTCCTGAATCCGTCTCTCACGCTCCTGAATCCGTCTCTCACACTCCTGAATCCGTCTCACACTCCTGAATCCGTCTCTCACGCTCCTGAATCCTTATCACACTCACCTCCAACTACAATACAACGAGAACAGCGGCAAAACAAGCAAGATCTTTAACAAAAACACAACGCGGCCGAGTCCCTTACCTGCAGAGGGGCAACCTCAGTCGATTGCCAGCCACGGGATTTCGTTCTACGTGCCCTTCTATAAGAAAATATACTAACATAAACTTGAGAGTGTACAAACAACCGGATAACTCCAACCAGCATACTTTAGCGGCGAGTAAATATGACGTGAATATGAAGGGGGCGTAACTCGTGACGTCATACTACCTCGCCCATGACTTTATATATTCCCCACTGCCGGTGATAGGATCATTAATGAACGCACAAGCATACAATCGATTGTACACACAGAACCCCACTGCCACATTACTGAAGAAGGTTTAGTATGTCGGCTGCCTTTGTGTACCATGGATGCCTCTATTTCCTGTACTTGATAATCGCCTGTCAATACAGCACCTGAAACTGATCGCCTGTCTCCTAATCATTGTATAATATTGTGCTCTGACCGGCACCCAGGGGGTTCACTCATCCAAACCTGAGTCAAATCCTGACAGTCCAAAGTCTCTCCAACATTGGGTATCATTTAACTCGGTATGCTCCTAAGAATCTAAAGAAATTACCCATATGATTTTTGACCAAAGTTTGCAAAAGTGACAATACATCAAAGTTTTGCAAATATACAGCCTCATATCCATTTGTGTGTTTGCCGTCAAATTTGTTGCTGTGGTATACCAGAACAGTAGGGTTTATCAAAGCTTTTATTAACTTTTTGTCATCAGTGTCTTTAGATGCTACATACCGAGTCCTCTGCAAATCAGACAAATGCTGTAGGAGGAATTTAAAAAAGTAGGTTTTTCAGACAATTCAAAATGGGGGGAAACTTTTTGGACCAATAGGTGATGAATCTTGATGAGGTAGTCAGGATGTGATTACAATAACACATACAAAGTTTCATGTTCATACACCAAAACATTGCAGAGTTACAGCCTTTGGTGCTTTCTGCATTTTGGAATTGCTCCATCAAAATTGTTGAGGCATCACTTGACCATTTGCTATATCAGATTTTAAACACTTTTTTGTCCCCAGATGATGCTAGCAAAATGTTGTGTAGATCAGACATACTGCCTAGGAAGAGTTTGAAAAGTTGGCTACATAGCTTAAAATGGCCAAAAGGAAATATGGTTGATAATGACAAATTTGGTATCGCAGTACTTGGCACAAGCCAAGAAATTTATAGACACCAGACACATGATAATTAGGTAAATTATTCAAAGGTTATAAGTGGTTTCATGAATTTTGTTACATCATTTGACAACTATGGGGCACTAGTCCCTAAACAAGTACTCTGAGAGCATGGTCAAAAAATTGCAAAACTGCATTCATAATAAATTGTATTTTATAACAAAATTCAAAATGGCCATCGCCCCCTAAATGACTGACCAAGAAACATTGCATATAGTATGACTTGGTAATACTTAAAGAATCGATTTACACCACCCTCATGATTTCTATTTCAGTACCAGCAGGTGGCGCTGTGACAAAACTGTGCATGTATCATCAAGTCACTAAAGGGAGAATTTTGTTGGTTACATTTCAGACTGTCCTCTATCTGTGTGCCAAATTTCACAACTTTTTATCATGTCATTCTATGGTCTGCCACAGACTCAGGAGCGGAAGAAGAAGAACACCAATGGATACAATGTAGACAAACAATTCTCTAAACAACTGCACCTGTAATTTACTTCCTATCTAAAGCTATATAGAGCACGCATTCATTTGCACAGAAGAATAATTGGAAAGCTAGCGAAAACTGACTACCTTGCTCAACTTCACCTTGTTGGTCAGATTTAATGCTGTTTAATCTCTTGCACTCTCGGCCAGCTCGGTCCAGTTCATGCTGGCACTTTGTGAGCTCCCACTCCTTCTCTTTAAAAGTATGCTGGTGGTTTTGATACATTTAGCTGCTCATCTGAGCCCTGAAACACCCATAACACAAAATGAGTCAGCACAACCCAACAAACAAGAGTCAATGCAGTCGTAACTGAATAACTGCTTGTGTAAATTAACTAATTTTGAATATAACAATGATAAAAAGTACAAGGCTCAGTATTAGGCCTGTTGTTGTTCTCCTTATACCTGCTCCCTTAACATGATGCCATGTTTGACAATGGTTTGTCCAATGTGTCAGAAGCACATGCTTTACCACTGCACCGCAGAATAGATGCTAATGTTAAAATAACTGCCATTTTCTCTATAAACTAAAAACTAAAACATATGAATAAATTAGTTTTAATTATAAGGAAGGTGATTAACAGTGCAGGAAGAATGACATTTAATTCAGAGGGCACAAACTCTTTCAAAGTTTTGCTTGTTTTATCATCCAGTGAAAATTAGTGTCATTACACTACAAATATATCTCTTATTGAACTTCCTTTACATGTTTTCAGTGCAAAAACTTTCCATAGTTTTAAGATGGAATAATCTGGAATTTCTGACTAATAACTGAGAAAGTAACTTCTATACCATTGGTTACCTGCTCCATCTTTTCCTCTAGTTCATGATTATCATTCTCCATCTGTTTCTTCCTACAGTTCAAAGTTTTGATGTCATTATCCAACTACATCACTTTGCTGAGGCTGTCATCTGTCATTCAGTCGGTTCTGAAAATATGAAGAATTAACCAAAGTCAGGACTATATTATTCTAAAATTATTGTCTGTGCCTTCTCACCTCGAGCAGGTTGATCTGGCTCTTGATGTATAAGTATAAAATTGGAAATGCATATAATTTCTTCTAGGTTTATTACCATTTATGAATAACTTTTGCTTCTGCTTGTTTATTTTTCTAGGGTGTGTATAACTAACTCAGAAGTACAAATATTCCATGTTGTCTTTTAAGTAATAATGTCATACAGAATTAAAAAATGCAGCTTAAAATAGTTTTAGAATAAGCGTGGTATGTCACATGATACACAATGTTTCCAAAATGATACACAATGTTTTCCTGTGGCAGAAAAAATCTCATCAAACTTCTGTTTGAGGATCTTGGCTTCACTCAGAGGCCAGTTAGACTCCTTGTGATGACAGAAGTTTACATGGTTGAGAATGGCGACTCCCAACAATGAGACCATCTCACGGCCTATTTCATAACATTTAAAGTTCTGACACACTTTTCCCCCATCCCTTTAGACAAAAAAGGTCAGGAAAAATGTATGTAAAACAAACAGATCATGACCTTTAATGAAATATGAGTAGAAATGGCAAGTTGTAGCTAAATTTCTCCAGGAGCACCACTGGCCACCCCTGCTCTAGATGACGTGAAGAAGTTATTAGTACTGCATTATCTATTATCAGATTGGAGTCTGTTAGGACTGATCCTGTTCCTGTAGCTCAACTAGAGCATTGTGTTAGCAGTGCAAAGGTTGTGGATTTGATTTCCAGAAAACACATATATTGAACAAATGTATACTTTGAATACACTGTAAATTACTTTGGATTAAAGCATCTGCCAAATGCATAAATGTAATGTAAACAATAACATTATACATCACAAACCATCCTTCCAGCACCATTAGGTCCCACCAGCACTGTCAGAGGGCTGAAGAATGATATAACTTGTTTGTCTTTATCTTCAACTCCAAAACTCCTGACCCCAAGGATACTCATATTTTCTATTTTTGACATTTGGACCAGTATTTTGACCTCAGGAAATGATATAAAAGTAATCTTAAACAGTGGCATAATTTTAATCATTAACATTATGAAAACGCAGCCATTTTATATTACAGAAACTTTGCTATAAGTCAAATGGAAAAAGCAAACAATATTCTTGCTTCCATTTCTATTTATCAGAACACATCAAACTATTATGTCTTATTTTTAGGGCAATTAAGGGTGGTGTTGATTCCGAAACACATTACAAAACCATACATTAAAGTTGCCCAGTTCAAGTTGGGTTGAACAATAGAGTTAGCACAATAAAATAATATTGAAGGCATGACATACACAACGACAATGTTGTGCTTATTCAGTTTTGAAACACTGGCAACTTCCTGATGAGTGTTGTAATGTATATAAATGCATAAGAAATGTCCAGAGCATATTAATGTGTTTTAATCTGTATACCTCTGTATACCATTGCAACACAGAGGTAGGAGGGTGACATCCTACATGAAATCACTTGTTATGCCTGTCTGCTTAGATTTGTAAATATGCATGCTCTCTGCATCAGAAAACTATAATGGCAAAAATCTTATTAGAAAAGGTCAATAAATTAGCAAATAACTGATTTTTCTTACTATTGGGAACAACCAGTTTAAGTTTGCTGCTGTAACATATATTTTATGTTACAGGACATGAACACAATATACACACCCAATGTGCATATTGAAAATGGAGGTGAGTTTTAAATTATACTTAACAGGCTTAAGACCTAATTGCTTTCAGATGTGCATATGTAAAGTGTTCATTGCTCAGGAGTTATAAAGACACTTATTTCAACAGAAATCACTGATTAAAATTTTAGTGTTAAACTGAGTACTACTCTCAGGCTGCTGCAACAGTATCAGATTTCTCCCTTGAAGAAGCACGTTGTCTTATGTACCTTTGAACTGGCCTGTGATTGATATAGGTCTGCCAGTGACATGTCATGATTTCTTCTTTCTTTTATGTTATTTTGCAATATCAGCAATCATTGTCTCAAAGACAAAGTCATGGTATCCATAAGAAATTTCAGGATAGAACAGTTGACATTCATCAACCAGCAGTGACTTCTGATTTATTATGCAAGAACTAACTTTATTGAATATTGTTTTAGTTTGGCTGTTGGCCATTAGCTTGGCCATTATACCAGATCACATTAAGCTGTCATTAAACAAATATCTTGCTTTTCAACTGACATTTGCCTTTATTTTTTTTTTTTTTTGCAACATTGAAGTGTAAAATGAATCAGTAATTGCAACCATTCACCAATTTACAGATTTAATTTGTTTAGTTATGCCATGATACAAAATGCCGTGTGATGATGAATTGGGACACATTCTCATTGCTTTTGGTAATGCTGGCAACGCACTATATTTACAGATTCAACTTAAAAGGGATTGTTCACCATATATTTTAAATCCCACCAAACCACTTTTAAGGCCCGACAGACATCATTTAGATAGTCCATGTAACTATAGTAGGTAAGTATAGTAGTTCAACCTTAATTTAATGAAGTGGAGAGAATACTTTTTGTGTTAAAAAAAGACTATATTCAGCAGTTTTTTTCTCTTCAGAAAGCTCCCAGATTAATTAAAAATATCTTAATTTCAGCTCTAAGGATGAAAGAAGGTCTTAAGCGTGTGGAACAATAAGAGGGTGAGCAATTAATAACAGAATTTTCATTTTAGGGTGAACTATCGCTTTAAAAGTGAAGTTGACAGCAGAGGGCAGTGTTTCCTAAACTTTCATATCATTATAAGCGTGGACCAAGAAATCATTCTCAATGAAAACTACTTCAGTGTACTTACATTATAAAGTAAATCAAATTAAAGCTTAAATTGACTTATCTGTTTTAGCTTTCTTTATAAAACAGGTACTAAATATTCAGATTATAACGTCATATGTTGCATGCATTGGTTTAAATAAAACAACCTGGCACTTTCTGAAACCCTTGCTAACCTGAAACCTTAAATCTGGAAACATAATAAATCATGACAATCTATTTATGTTAGAATCCATCAACAATTCCATTCCATTCCGTATTCACCACTCTATGTGTGTTCAGTTTTTGCTTGGTAGTCATGCTGCTACAGGTGGTACGTGTTCAATATATGTGTATTATAGAAATGCAATGTTTAAAATACACAGGCTATAATGTAACTGTAGCCCTGCAGCCCACACACACACAGTTATCTTTTAGGATCCCAGAACAAAAGTACAGGCAGGTGAAGTGTGGTATGTGGGTAGAGAGTTATTTTAAAGTGGTTTGAGAAGCAGCTCGGGTACATCTGTGGAGATTCTAAGGGTTTCTAGCAGACACTACACATGGAGAAAGAAGCCAGATCACTAGTACTGCTTTAACAAGCTTCAGCTGAGACAGCTCATTCCCTTTTCTCCTCTCACTGCAGGAGTCAAGGCATTAGACAGGTCATAGCATTATATATTCCAGTAGTACAACTATGAGTTAGGAATTCACTTTTCAATGTTTCTTTTTATACAGTTTTCAGGTAATTGCATTACCACAGACTTCTGTTTAGAATCTCAGTCAGAGCCATAGCCTACAAAGTGACACGTGTTTTGACATGCTGGGCCTTGGTGCTTATGCGGATGTCATATGTTTGAGTCGCATCTAATTTCTTATGAGCTCTCCTTTACAACATTTTCTGTTCTGTATTTCATTGTTTCTATAAGTTGAAGAGTTGAGAGTTGAAAAGGGCATACAATATAACCATTTACTTTGGACCTGATTTGGCATATTGGAATTCTAAAAATCCTAAAAAGTAGATGACAATAGGCAGGGGTGTCATAGAGATTTGAACACCTAACTGTAAATATTAAACTTCAGCACATACCTGGTTGAGTTTTATTTATTTTAAGGGCATTTAATAGTTCTGATTATCCTTCAGCACTGAAGCGAGGACATTGTATCACTTTATTACATTATAACTTATGTTATGTTACTTATGTTACATTGGAATAGCATACTAAACCACTACTATTTCTAACTATTTCTGATATATGCAATATGTATACTATGCACAGTATGTAAGCTTTGCATGGAATACCTTGATGATCTACTCTGATTTAGTCAAATTTGTTATATTCACTGAAGCACCTTTCTGAGTATATCCCACATATGCACAATACATTGTGTATTTACGATGTATTAACAGTATCCAGTCTACGTACAGGGCAGTATATACATACTTATAGCATGCTGCTATGCCATTCTGAACACACCCCCAGTTTTGTATAAAGCACAATCTCATGTTCATGTCTCACCTCAGTGGCTGTCCACGTTCTCCATGAAGTGTAATATCTCAGGGATCAAAGGCTTTATCATTCCACAGTGCAGAACTTCAGTGAGTAGAGGAACTTCATAAAGTAGAGAACTTCATGTCAACCAGGTGACATGTCGGCCAATGTGTCAAATCCACGATAGCATTTAAGTTATTACTTTTCATTATCCTGCAGATCTACAGATCATCTACAAATGCATCAATATATTTTGTTGATGGTACTTCTGTAGAATGGTCAAAGGTTGATGGTATAAGAGAAAATTCTGTAATTATTGTTGACTGTAATTATTTAAAGGTGCAAATTTTTACAAGTAACTAAGTCTTAATTATATGCCATTTTAATCTTTGCTGTATGCATTACCACTTGTTCTATATTGCAAGTGCAGCATTATGCCATACAATAACTGTACCATCTATCCTAAAAGCATTTGTCTGGTATAGGGTCCTATACCAGAGCAACTGCTATTGAGATGAAAGAGATTGCTATTGGACAGATCTCTCCAGATACATAGACCTCTTTGCACCATATCAAAATCCCTTTCAAGCAAAGTCACTTCATTTGGCAACCATATTTGCAAATTTGCAACAATTTCCATCTTTGTTAGTCTTTAATGCCTGACAACTGGCTCTGTTTACTGGAAGGTGGGGACTTTCTCTGCTAGAGAAGCCATATTGAGCAATGCATTTCCCCCCTGTTCATAGCAATACCACTGCATTGTTTTCAGAATGATTGCTATCTATTTTCATTTAGGTTAGAGATACAAAAATCAAACTAAATGAAATTCTACAGTTATAGCAACTGCAAAAACAACGTACAGGATGAAATGTAATGTAAAAAAGGAAAGAACAAAACCCATGACCCTATATTTAATGCACCCTTGAATTCCTGCCAAATAATCTTTGCTGTCACATGATTTTATGTACTGTCACATGATTTTGGGCTATTTTTAACCCTGTTCAAATGCATAGAGAACACAGAGCACACAGCACAACCACTATATCACAAACACCACTGATGTTGCCTTTCCTATAGACAACTCTGGTTCCTTTTAGAAAGGAAGTTATCTGCATTGTTGAAAAATGCAAATTGATGGCATCATTGCATTATCATTAGGCTACTATGCACTGTAGCTAAAGCATCAAAGTGGCACATAAAATGTTTCACTTTGGAGGTTTTTTAATTCTGTCTAAATGTCTAAAAAAAGAAACATGTTGGTCAATTGGCCAGTTGTTCAAAGTATGAATGGATATAAATTGGACTGCCTGAAATAAAAGTCAACACATCAAAGTAGAAACGTTTGATGAAAAGCAGCAAGGTCACTTGCTCAGCATCAGCCTTAAGCGAAACATTGGTTTGGGCGCTGTTTGAAATGCAGGTCCTTTTCTTTTTCCAATTTAGCAAACATCGAAATAGTAGAGCGGAGTTTTATTAGTTAGCTTTAATTTTTTTATTAATTAGCTTTTTACGCTGTGCGCCTTTAGCATGCTAATGGACCCATCATCATTTCCTTGCTATTCTTAAAACATTTCCATTGTGGACACTCATTATTAAAGCAAATGCTCTGACCTTCTCGCAGTTCGTAATTTGATAAGAAGGCAAGAGATTTTGGACCAGACAGGAAAAGCCATTTAGAGTTATTCTTTGATGCCAATACCATATCATCCTTCCACTGAATCAGGCTTTTTTTTTTTTCTGAATCATTGCTAATTTGTGCTGCATGCACATTTGTCAGCCTTGTAAAGTCAGAGATGTAATTTGACAGTCTGTCATTTTACCAAACAATGGAGACATTAAAAAGATAATTATTCTTAATAACTAGATTTACGTTTCCTAAAGAATGTGTGACTTATGGTTGCTTTTGCAGACTTGCAGTCTCAGTGCTGTTGAAAGTGTTTGCTTACTAGCCCAAATTAAAGAGCCCACTTCCAGTTTCTGTGATATTTAGGCCCCTACAGCTGTATAGTAGTTTTGACACTTTCATTGTCTATCAGATAAATCCAGGGGGTCATTAGAGTATGTCTGGAATACAAACAGTGCAAGACGAGTATGACCAATACAGCAATGCTTGGGTACTTTCCAGGGCAGTGCCTCATAGTGTATCGTTCGTTGTGAGGCAAATCTGTGTTTTGAGTTTAATAATAAACATCACTGCACTAAAGAGAGATAGAATGAAGAATAACTTTCTGTGGCTTCATTCAGTGTGTGAATAGGTAATCATATACACCTGTGTGATCTATTCACCTGTGTATATGGCACTCTAAGCTGACAATAAGCAGACAATTTCTGGCACCATACTCATGAAATCCATCCAGGATCCGGGATCGAAATGATGTCAAAAATATAATTAGTGGAAGTGCTTAACAAGGCCTTCTCAAGGTTAACGAAAGCTTAGCCTGTCAGGTATTGAAGTGAAACTGAATGGTCCTCTTAAACCTATTATTTTTTAACCGTTTTCAAATGTGCATTATAGTAAATCACAGTGATATATCACAGTCCATGTGACCTGAATCATTTTCAGACAACAGAATAGAAATGGAATGACCTCTAGTTTCATTTAGTGTATTTAAATAAATACACACCAGTTATGTCTTTTTCTTAGCATATGTGTCAGTCTAAACAGGCAAGATCCTGAAGTATTATGTTTTAACAGACTATATAACATAAAGATGACTATTAACGATTTGCCTGTAAAATTACATTTGTGTCCTTAATATTTTTACTATGTGGTAACTGTTTTATAAAAGCAAAAGGGGGACCTGTGGCTGTGCTATAAAAATATTTTACATTAATATTTTTAGGTCACTAATTGAATGTATCATTGACCATGTTAAATGATTTGTACAAAAGGTCACATTTTCTTAATTCTGTTGAAGCACACAATATGCTCTACGAAGCATTGTGATATTATGCTGAGATTAAAGTAAATACTTTTCACGCAAATGATTATGCTGATGATATATGATCTGTTATGAAAGTAAAATGCAGAAAAATGCAAAATCGGAGCATGTTCTCTACAAGTGTATATATATTTAGAGATAAAGAAATCTAAAAAATACCTATACAATATCTGATTATATGGTTATGAATTTGACTAGAATTTGAAAGCAGTTGTGTTTATAGATTTTAATTTTTTTACTGCACTTTTTTAGCATTTTTAAAATAGAATACCTCAAATTGTTGATTAATCTCAAAAATATCTGTTTGAAATAGAAAACAATGCATTCGCAGGGTTAAAACATTGTGTTTTGGCAGCACTGAGGGAAGAATAAATAGCTTTCTCTAGGGAAACTATTTACAACAAAACTCTCAAGAGAATTATTACAGTGAGAGAAAAGTGCATAAGGTGCCTTGCAAACATTCCTGTTTTCTTGCCTTTTCAACTTGAGGGCTGTGTTTTTTGTGAGCTATAGGGAAAAGCCCATATTCAACCTGATTAGCAGCTTTCTCACGATCCCAGCATTCCACAAACTTACCATTACTATAAACATAACTATTAATAGGCATAAAGGCTCAGCTATTTAATAAAACCCTCCATCAACGGAAAGATGCATCCTGCCTGGACATATAATATAGCTTGAATCACAAGCTTGACATTGCTCTTAGTGGTGGGTGGTTGCGTGTGCCACTACACATATTGCACAATATTTCATATCATATTTAAGGAGATCATGATGATCATGATAAGAGGAAACATCTGGATGAAAATTTCATTAAAACAAGTGGAATGATTAGCAATCTCACTGACAAGAGGGGCTTAAGTGTTAAGTGTTGACTATGTCAGCGCCATGGCAGATGGAAATAAAGAGGCTGAACTGAAGTGATGTGAAACTGTGTCTCAGCTCACCAATTACTGCTCTTAAACTTCAATGAGAGCAATTGACTGGGAACCTGCAGCTGTAAATGTCAAGCTCTGAAAACCTAAATTTATTTCAAATATACAGTAAACTTCAAATGTATTTGCACACTTAAACCATAGGTAAAATGTATGAATGCCTTTGCAATATTTAACAAAATAACAAAATCATGTAAGTGTGCACACTTTGAACACTTTATGATCATTGTTAGTGGGACATGTTTATAGTTAATGGATGAAGTACACCAGTGGCTACTCGCCTGGGACACCTGCATCAACTTTAGGAGAACTGATTTAACAAAAGCTGTCATTTCAAAAACAGCATTAGGAAAAAGTATAACATCATACTTCAATGGCTTCTTTGTTTACTACAATGTTATTTTTCTCTACTGCGATGGCATGTATACATTTTTAAATGTGAGTTTGCAAATGATGAACCGAGGGGGGAATTTCAGTCATTGAGCTCCTGAGGATAAGACCACTGAACAATAATGAACCTAACCTGATCTGTTGTCTTCTTTTCATGTCAGCTCTTGTTGTTTTTCTCTCATGTGAGGAAAAGATCAAACTGATATAATGGCAGGCAGATTACTGTATCTAAAGCTCTTCTGTCCCTGACTGTGTTTCAAAAAACAGAGGACAAAGACAGAAGAAACACTGGATTGACTGACACATAGACACCTAAACTCTCAGCCAACCCAGGGACCCACTAACAGAAAAATGCTTTTGTGGGTGAATGCCTATTATATGGTATATATTTTGAGTTAACTACTGCATTGCCCATCATAAACTAAAAATCAACCAAGGATGAACTAAGAGGTTCTTTCAACAATATATTTGTAATGAACAGCAGAACAAAGGACATTTCAGGGCCCAGTTTATGATGGGGCCCCTCTCTAACTGCCACAACGGAGGGAGGTTTGCTCACTTGCGGTTGGACGTTGACCCAGCTAACACAACTAGATGTCCAGTGCCATCAGATAAGGAACTAAGGGAACTGCCAGATACCCCTGTTGGATTAAGATAGGGAAGGAGAGGACCCTTTTTCATTGTCCACAGGGTTCCCCTTATCACCCATTACTTTGATCCTAAGGCCCAGGCCAGGATGGCAGTAAAGTTCCTTTGATCCTCCAGATACAGCATGCTAATGTGCTGGCCATGCGGCACGCAATGATTGAAACAAGGAGAGTCAAACCTTTTACATTTATACAGAAAGAACTGTTTAAAAGGACATTATAATTGCACAGTACAAATGCTGAACATACCAAAATGTCATCACTGTGTGTAAATGTAGCTGGAATGTCATAATAACATGTTTAACCTCACCTGTAGCCCCTGAATATAGGTACAAATGATTAATTCCAGCCTTTCAACATCATGTTTGGTATGTATGCATTTAGTACATTGTCAAGTGTATTTTGAGAGTGGTTTGGACAGGAAAAAATGCATAGATAAAGGTTCAGGGACATGTTTCTAAAATGGACCTGAAATGGAAAAACTCTATGCAAACAGGTTCCACACAGCTGGAGAAGGGTGGGCCATATGGTGTGGTCAGCCTTCACCCCGGTAACCAATCACCTTATTGGAAACGGGGGCACCGAATTACAGTCTCCACCTCACCAGAAAGAGATAAAGTCCCTCATCAGCCGATCCGTCCTTGTTCTGAGCTTTCTGACCGAACTAGGAAGAAACAACAGTACAACTAAGGTTAAGCTTTTGCAAGTAAACCTTAAATTTTACCATCATCTGCACGGGTGGACTTTACCAATCCTCGCGGCTCTTCTGGCCTCACAGCTCAACTGCAATGACTCTATCACACCTTGAGAGTGACTCTCTGAGAGTGATTCTGTGCTTTTCGGACTGTATGCAACCCACACAACCGTCTTGGAGGACGTCTCCAATGCAGGACTGATCTCCTGATGGTGTGGAACGTAAATATACTTTTTCCTTCCAAACCTCTTTCTAGACCTTGGAACTAGTAATCTCAGTATAGGCTTTGTATGTGTTACTTAGCAGAGAGTATAGGTGTTATCTCTGGGACTTGACAGCCTAAGAATATGTGTTATTTTTATTTCTATGCATTATCCAGTAGTTATTTCCCTTTGTATGTTTAGTGAATAAACCCTTTTGTATTTGTACAACTGTGTCTTTCTTGTGTTGGTAAGAAAGAGGCTCAGAGGCTCTACAAGTTAGCAAGAATCTCACAAAATCCTTCAGATATCCCAGGTGATTTACCCCCTCCACTTTACATAATTTTTCTTATCATTTATGATTTATGTTGGATTACTCCAACGAATGTTGAGGTGAAATTCCTCAGCTGGTGCCCCGAGGTAAAAGGAGGGAGAGGTCATCTGACACACACACACACACACACACTTGGGGTGACGTGTGACCAAAACTCACACACATCTTTGGTGTTCTGTGTGAGGTGTACCGTTAATTGGTGCCCCATGTGAAGATCACTACATATTTTAAAGGTGATGTATTTTTAAATGTGTGCATTTTTTATGTTGATGTATTATGCAGTGCATTGCTGTTTGTTTGATCCTCCTGACCAATTTAATATAGCAACGCTGACTCAACAAATGGCATATGGTTGGCATATATATATATATGCAAATAGCGGTTGAACACCCAAACAAGAGTCTTATCAGTTAAATTTCCTATCATTAGCTCTCAGATGTAGCTTATATTGACTTTAGCAAAACTTTCAGAAGATTACGGCTTAATACTTCATGAAAACACAGACAATAAAGTCTAGGTCTCTATTCTGTCCTTGCCAAGTCAAAGCCAACCAAGTTAATTTACCTTACATTTAAAATTTGAGCTGTAGCCTAAAACTGTCATTATTGTCAATGACTTTTAATCTGAGACTATATGAGCTTGAAAATCTTTCTGATTGAATGGCTATCAAATCGTCAACTTGAAACCAATGGAAAGCTAAACCCTCATATACTCAGAGTCAGACAAGTCCAAACAAAGGGTTTCTGGTTAAGTCATTAGACTTCGGTTATTAACCCAGAATTACTGAAAATGACCTAATGCTTTCTGGAAAAAAAAATAATCTAGCTTGCAACAGAATATCTATGTTGTCACCCTATGAGAAGGTATAAACCATTTATCCTACTGTTATCTGCAAATTGTAGAAATGATTTAATGTGTGGAGTCATATTGATCCCTTTCTTAAAATATGAAAAATTACTCAGATTTAATTTTTTAAACACGTTGTCTAACTAATATTTACAATTATAAACTATTAGGTCAAAACATAACTTTGATTCGTATATATTTTACTTATACATTGGATTGCTGGGTTCTCTGAAATCTGTTCCTAAAGAAACCACAAGATCCTGTTGATTGTAATAGGTGCTTGAAATGGACAAAAAATCTCACACCATTCAAGCAGTAGCAGACAGCGTGGGAATTTGTGGGTATCGTGCAGTTTCCTTTCGAGAGCGGTTCACTCGGCACTGCATTAGTAGCTGACGCTATGGGGAATCCCTTTCTGTGAATTTCTTGAAATCTGATTTCTTGAAATAACGCCTGTAAAAAAACTGGCCAATGTCTCTGCGCAGTATATGTGCTGCATCAATATAGCATGGCACCACTCCAGCATTTTTAAGTGTAAGAGAGTTAAGGGAAAACAGATGAAAATAAGTGTTATAAGTCCTAAGTGAAAATAAGTCCTGCTTGTAAATGTTCAGTTATGTAATTTAAAAAAAAATCATATTTTTTTTAAATTATCACATTGGTAGTACCACATTATTCCTTGAAGAATCTATTCTTCAAGGCTATTAAGTCAAAATGTCACCATTTGTTGAGTGATATGAGCCCATCTCCAAGTCTCTACCACATTCTAATGAAGAGCTATGTCATCAGAAATTCTACCCATTGTTTAGTCTGTTTTTTTTCCATGGAAGTCTATGGGGTGATGGTTAGGGTATTGTACACGAATGCTAGGCCATGGCTATGAAGTTGAAATGTAACTTTTTGTTGCTGCTTGCAAGGGCGACTGATATGAGCCCACCCCCAAGTCTCTATGACTTTCTGATGCAGAGATATGACATCACAAAATTCTGTACAATGTTAGTACGAGATTAAGTCAGAATTCTGATACAGGAATTCTGTAAGAAGAGACAGAAGATGGATTATTAGAAAAGTGTTTCTTCTGAACATACTGAAGGTCTGTAAATCTTCCCACAAAACCTGTAAACCTTCCTGTCCCACAAAAGGTTTCTTGTAGTGGATAAAGCTTCTACAGAAAAAGGTGAAACAAATGAAGAAACAAATGATTCCTTTAGGATCCTTTAAAATAAAAAAAGGTTATTCTGTGGCATTTCCCAAAGAACCCATTGTTAGCATCATTATATGCAAGAGCTTAGCATGGTATTTCCATCTGACACCATCATGCTATTGCCATGATACTTTCATGTAAGAGAATTAAATTTCATATTATTGAATTGGTTTTTCATTAAGCTAACAAAATTAACTTTATTCCAATGTTAAAACTCATGTTAGAAATTGAGTGAGAAGGTAAACCAGAAATCCATGCAGTTTATTAGGGTAATACTCTACATGACACAAATTCATTTAAAATAATGTGATCCAGTAGATGGCCACATTGAGCCGTTTCCCACGCGAACCCAGTTTATCTAAAAATAAGCCACTTTGCTCAGTTTTTGAGGTTAATTTATCTTCGTTATTTCAAATTGCATAGAAGCAAAGAGTCGATTATTTATCGGTGACTATGCTGTCTGTGTTAGTTTTAACAGCTGTTAAACAATAAAAATGCATGGTTTATGTGCGATTATTTTGTGCCATATTAATGACTGATTTGCAGAAGACCACCAAACGAATGTGTTGAACAACCACCTCTTTCACTCCCTCAAAGTTACTTTAGAAATGTCAGAGCTGCGCTGAAGGAGCCAATGCAAGAAGACCGAAAGCAGCTGTGTTCTTGAATTTCAAGCGAGAGAAGAGAAAAAAACTCAAGAAAACTATTGCACCGATAAGAACAAACATGCCCGTGAAGAACTGCTGATGCCCAGGACTATACAGACTATATTATATAGGCAACATAACAATGTACAGAGATGGGCACGCAATTAGAATTCCGAAGGATTGATAAAATAAGGGACACCTTTAAGACAGGTTAGTTTTTTATTCTATTTTTATACGATGTATTGCAAATTTGACATTTCTTGGGAATATGCACGCTCCATTTCTACTTGCAATGCACATGTGATGCTGCCCGACAGGACGAGTGAGGGCGAGCTTTATTTCCACATGATGCGCATGGGACGACGACAGCCTTCCTTTAGACTCCATTCAGACGCTTCAAAAACAGTGATAAAATATGCACAATGACAATGTTAATGAAAACTAAAGGAGGAAAGATGTTTTTGTCTTGCACAGACTGTATCGGGGACAAATAGGACGGCTGGAATGGGAGAAGTGCGCCAAACTGCGACTATTTCTTTACTGTTGAGGATAGTGCATCATGTGTAGCTCATGATAAGTATAACCGAGTTGCGCTAATATATAGGAATGCGGAGGGGAATGGAAGACTTTGTTGTCAGTTAAGTGAACCTTTGCCAAAGTGAGTGATGAAAGGACTAATTAATATTTTATTAACATCTCTGCCTTTAGCAGTGTGAAATGTGAAATAAATGTATGCCCCTTCTTTATTTCTGGATCACTGTTTGATTTGGGAACGGGCGCGCTTCTGCTGTCATTAACGAGGACAAACCGACGCAGCGGCAATCCGATCGATAGACTATCGATAAGGTTATATATAAGGCTAATGATCATTTCTGCTTGTATTTGCCTAACCTGCTTGGGAGAGTATGCCGTGGGACTGTGAATAAACTGCTGACAAGGTACTGAATGAGTAAACAGTGCCGAAAAAAGAATGCATGTTTTTAAACAAGACTAAGCAGTTTCTGGACTAAATGTGTGTATATCTTTTTCCATTTTTGATTAAACATGTTCATTGAGAAGGTCTGTGGGGGTTTATGGATCAGTTTTTTGGCTCCTCCAGAGATTTTAGTGTTAAAATTATGATGTTTGTTTCGAAAGATGACTACTACATTCAGCAGAGTGATGGACGATCCACATCAACTAGTTACTTTACTGTATGCAGTTGCTTAGTTTCCAGCGTAAGCACTCTAAGTTTGGACCTTCTCTGGAATTATGGGGTGACTGCTCATTTAACTCGGTAAAAACGCCATGGATGTGAACTACTCCACAGTAGTGGACAGCAGTGTATTGCAGCGTGATTCATCAAAGCGAGTTCTGACAGGTTGTTTCCTCTCGCTGCTCATCTTGACCACCCTACTGGGCAACACATTGGTCTGCGCTGCGGTCATAAGGTTTCGCCACCTGCGTTCTAAAGTCACCAACTTCTTTGTTATATCGCTGGCTATCTCAGATTTGCTGGTGGCCATTTTGGTGATGCCATGGAAAGCTGCCACTGAGATCATAGGTTTCTGGCCGTTTGGCACCTTTTGCAACGTCTGGGTGGCTTTTGACATAATGTGTTCCACTGCCTCCATCTTGAACCTGTGCGTCATCAGTGTGGACCGCTACTGGGCCATTTCTAGTCCATTCCGCTATGAGCGTAAGATGACACCCAGAGTGGCATTCATCATGATCAGCATGGCATGGACGCTGTCCATACTTATCTCCTTTATTCCTGTGCAGCTAAACTGGCATAAAGCCCAAACAACCAGTTACACTGAGGTAAATGGCACCTATGGTGAGCTTCCCCCGGACAACTGTGACTCTAGCCTTAATCGGACGTATGCCATCTCTTCTTCCTTGATCAGCTTTTACATACCTGTGGCCATTATGCTGGTCACCTACACCCGCATATACCGCATCGCCCAGAAGCAGATTCGCCGGATCTCCGCACTAGAGCGAGCGGCAGAGAGTGCCAAGAACCGTCACAGTAGCATGGGTAACAACTCCAGCATAGAGTCTGAAAGTTCCTTCAAGATGTCCTTTAAGCGTGAAACCAAAGTTCTCAAAACACTTTCAGTCATCATGGGTGTATTTGTGTGCTGCTGGTTGCCATTCTTTATCTTGAACTGCATGGTTCCCTTCTGCAACCCCGATGAGAGCACAGACTTCCTGTGCATCAGTTCTACCACATTTGATGTCTTTGTCTGGTTTGGTTGGGCCAACTCCTCACTCAACCCCATCATCTATGCCTTCAATGCTGACTTCCGAAAGGCATTCTCCATCCTGCTGGGCTGCCACAGACTCTGCCCGGGCAGCAATTCTATAGAAGTTGTGAGTATTCACAACAACGGTGCCCCTCAGTCTGCTTCTCAGTATCATCCTAAAGGCCACATCCCTAAGGAGGGCAACCACAGCAACTATGTGATCCCACACAGTATCATTTGCCAGGAAGAGGTGACTCAAAAGAGGGAGGATGACTCTGGGATAAAGACCTTTGAAAAACTGTCTCCATCCATGTCGGGCAATTTGGATAGTGATGCTGATGTTTCCCTGGAAAAAATCAACCCAATAACCCAAAATGGGCAGCACAAATCCCGCCTTGCTGAGTAGTTCTGAAAACAAATGACAGCAGCAAAGAATCCTGTTTCTAACCAGTGTGGAATCCAAAGCTTCACTGAGAACCTTAAAAACATTTTCAGACTAAATTAAATTGTGAACAACAAAAGAATGTTCCAACTGAAGACACTTTATACTGGATACCTATCTGCAAAATATTCATATGAGGACAATAATATGAGGACAAGAAGTAGTTCATTAGTGAAATATTTTGTAGGTGACGGCTTTGCATAAACAGCTCACAAGTAAAGATATTTGGTTGTATCTACTGTAAACAATAAAATGTACATAGTGTTGTTTATTTTTTTCACCATTTATCAGTGTTGGCTAAGTCAACATTTCCTTACACTGGTAGCTATTGTAATTGTATTCCAGCAAACAGACATACATGCAAAAAAAAACACAAAATGTGGCAGCGTCGTTGCTCTGATTCAGTGTTCTGTGTGCTTTGGTGTAATGTCAAAGAAATTTTGAGCCAGCTGGGGGAATGGATTTTATGCTGGGAGATTTATCAGCTGCATAAATGGCTATAATATTTGTATGTAATGTTTCATATTTCTGTCAAAAACCACTACCCTATCCAACACTCTTCCCTTATTGTGAACTCTTCACTTGTTACAAATCAGGACAGGACAGGGGAAACCATAATCCCATTGGTAATCTCATCTACACTTCTGTCGCCGTTACTTTTCACATTTAAAGCACTTTAAAGGGGAGCAATTTGGTTTCAAACCCCATGCATAGGAGATCTGTCAATGTATTAGTATCCAACACTGCGTTTATTTCAATTGTAGGCTACGTCTTTGAAAGATGCTTGACACTAATTAAGCCTCTCATTAATTCCATCCACTATAAATGTATAAAAGTAGTTCCAGGCACCCTGTCTGATGTTGTTGAGTTTTTTGCTAACTCTTTGTGGATGAACTATGATTGTGGACAATGTGAAATACTGTGTACAATGGAAAAATGTAATAACTGTATCCAAAAACATAAAACTGAAAACAGTCGACACCATAGGAAGCACTCTGTAGTACATTCTAGCACTTCACAGCTTATTTAGGATGAAAACAATCTTGCATATAGTTACAGTACACTTCCCCTGAACTGTTATGTCAGCTGTTAAATAGGAGAGTGTATTATGAGAAACATATGTTACATCCTTACAGAGGTACATCTACTCTCAATATGCCATGGAACAATTGTCTCTCCTTCAAACAAATTCTGAGATGTATATACTGCCGTACTACTTTAAATCATTTGTTGAGCTGTTTTGTGATGTTATGCAACTGCCTTTGATCCAAGTTATTTGGAGTGCCTACTATACAGGGAACGCTTCCTATGAACATTGGAATTTGACCATATTGACACACATAAGCTCGTTCTCAGAGTACAAAATGCAAGCAAATGCAAACCAACATCATTACTGTAAATCAATCATAATGGATTTTTTGAGACTTAACTATTAAGAGTTTCCCCCTTTGTGGCTGAATGAATCAAACAGTATAAGCTGATTCTCATAACTGAGGTGAATTTTCTCTCAAACAATTTTCTCAAAAAATACCCTGTGCCAAAATACTGAAGATGTTAGTATTACCAATCTTCTCCAGCTCCGATCTCCTTCCATTCTTCTCTTAAAAACTCTTCTCTCTAAAAGCTTGACAGAGTGAACTTTAACTGCTTAATCTATACAAATGAAGGTTTTAAACATAAATGTATAACTTGGAGACAGAAACAGAAAAATAGAGACTTAAGTAAACATAATTGTTTAAAACTGAACATTATCGGTTCCAGGGAATTTTCCAAAATACTGTGTTTATTCCCTCTCTGCTTTTATCTGTCAACAGCCCCCTCTTTGCACTGTGTCACTGTTTTTCAAGGTTATACAAAAAGGGGTTATGTCACACTTTGTCCTCGGAAAACCATCAATTTAGCCCATTTATAACATAAACAGAGGAAAACATAAACTGTGTTGTAAGATGTTACAATAGATGTGAACAAAAGTGCTATTATCTTGAAATCCTTAATGTGAGTACAGAAAACAAATGTATGTATTGTTTTCATGTGCATTTGTCATGCAGTTAAACATCATATGGTTTGGTTGCCGTATTCTTGCCAAGACATGTTCCTGGATTAATGCTGGTTGCTGGTTCTGGAACAATATGTTTGAGTGGTTGACGGCAACGTTGTTTATGGACCAAAAAGAATGTTGATGCGGTAACATACCCTAACTAGCAAAATCACGATCACTGTACAGGTTCATATGTGTGCTGAATTTCTTCAAGTTATACCTAATACATTTATTACAGTAGCTAGTTTACAGTTTGTATAATGATGGTCCCTTTCTATTTGCTAAATATAAGTGTATGCTGTTTTATAATCTTGTTATTTGCTATATTTTCCCTTGTGTTAACCATGTGGGATTTTACCATGGAATCTGTTATGAGGTACATCACTGTCAGTTCTTTATTTAAAGGTCAACACTTTGCAGGAAATCAATAGTTATTGATCACCCCATCAATTGCATTTTTTCATCTAGAAGTTTTGTCCTCAGTCTGGTACTTTGCATAGTATTTTGAAGAGGAAAATTCACCTACTTTGATTGATTACATTTTTTAACCTTCTTTGTCATTCTGTGGCCCTAGGGACTGGTGAGATATAGAGTGATGTGACATGTCACGGGGCCCCTGGGGTAAATTGAAGTTAAGTGTTTATCTGAGGCCAAAACAGAAGTGGTCAGTGGGGAGCCCAGAATATTACTAGCCAGCAGCTCTATCAGAGTGGAGTTTTGAGACTTTATATCCAGTGAATAAAGCCCCAAAAAGGACAAGAAGGATAGATGAACAGCATTTTCTACTATCTCTGTGTTTTGTGCTCTTTTATTCTAAAGCTGTACAAAAGCTTTCAGAAATAAATCTTTCATTATTCTTGATTTTGTCCTCTTCAGAACTTGACAGCCACTGGTCTCCATCTACTTTCACTGTACAGAGAACATATTCTTTATTAACTCCAATCATTGAGATCATTAAAAGCAAGCAAGCAAGCAAACAAAAACAATCGAATAAATTTCTAACAATCCTCTCAATCCCATACATCATTGCAAAAGTTATACAACTACTTACCTCACAACTTCCAACAATTTTCCAACTACTTTATAGCTTACAGTTTGATTAGCATTTTGCTTAATGTCCAGTTGGAGTCACTGAAGCTTGGCCATCTGTCTACAATTTTAATATCCTTTTCACAGATATGTGAAGTTAGGAAAATTAACTATACATTGACCACTCAGGTCAAATTCGTGAAAAGCTATGCTCACTTCCTGTTGGGTTTCAGCTTAAATCTGAAGTTCTGTGCCTCTAGCATCACCAGATTTCCATTCCTCTTCCAATGTTCCCCTTCTACCAGTGGTCAGCCAAACAGTCCCACCAAATTTGAGCCAAAATTCTTGCATTCAGCTGGTCAGGTCTCTCAAACAGACAGAGAAGTGTTTCTTTAGTGAGTTATCATGTTTACACTTTTTAGGGAATACATCCCATGAATGGTTTACCTATAGTTGTCTCTGCATATTAAGCTGGGACAGGTAGAAATTTTAACAAAAGATTACATTAAAAAGCAGTTTGAAATAGCACTTCAACAAAGAAATGAATTTTGTCAAATTCTTGAGAGAATAAAGTTTCCTAATCATAATCTCTTATGAATTACTCGATTAGTAACTAACAGAAAAATAGAAATCAGCTAATGAAACAATATAACCAGCAAATTAAAACTACATCATTTATTTATTACAGTATTAACTTATATGTAAATAGGTTAATATAATAGCTCAGTGGTAGAGCATTGCGTAAGAAGCGCAAAAGGTCATGGGTTTGTTTTCCAGTGTACTGTACTGACAAAAAATTTATAACTTGATTGTACTGTAAGTCGCTTAAAGCGTCTGCCAAATGCATAAATGTGTGTGTGTGTGTATATATATATATATATATATATATATATATATATATATATATATATAAAATTGAAGTCACACAATGTTTTTTTTACAGTGTAACTATACTAAAAGTACATTTAGATAACCTACCGGGCAAACATTTAAATAACCTACAGGACAAACAGCATCATCAGCCTGCAAAATAATTTATAAATGTAATTATTTAGAATATGTAGTATTTATGTAGTATTTAACAGTACATGTAGTTATAAAATTTAACATTTACTTTTTAATTGTCTTATAAACAAATGATTTCAAGCTGTACATTTCAAAGTCAGTACAAATTGGAGATTGCTTTTAAAGCTAATTTGGTTTGGCTTCTCTTTCAACCCATAAGGCATCGTTCTGATGGCCATTCAAATGTAAAATAAGTGTACCATGAATAGTCAAATGCATTGCTCTCCATTGGAGCACATAGAGTATCAGTATGAGAATGTGATGAGTAATAATAGCCAAGGGCCCAGTACAGAACCCTGAGGGTTCTCTGTAGATATCTGACCTGGTAATGTTTTGGAGTGAACACAATATACAAACACACCAACAAACAGCAGAGTTCACAAGGTCCTGATTCGGAAAAACACATAGTCAAGGTTAATGACAGGCCTGAGGCAGTGCTCGCTGTGGTGGAAAAGGGATGTCTATGAGCCGTTGTAATGTTCTTACATAACTGGCACTCAGGCCCCGATTTCACCACTAAACGCCAATGTTGGAACCGGTGCTTGAGACCTAAAAATATCACATTTGCAAAGGCATCAGATCCACTCTGCTTCATTTTGTAGGTGTACACATTAACTTTAATCCAGGTTGATCACTGGATAAAGAATAACAAGATTTATTTTTTCCCAGTCTTTGTCTGACTGCTGTAGAGAATTCCCATCATTTCCAATATGAGTCAGGAGTGCATGCAAACTCAAATAACATTGCTCTTGCTGGTTCTGAAGAGGTTTTTGCCCTTGCTGAAAGGCACTGAGATAGATGGCAGTGTGATGTGACTTTGTGTGTGCGTTTTCAGAGGAAATCTCAGTCAGTCTCTTTAAGTATGAAGCACTTTTCTCACGGCAGCTAGCGTTAGCATGTGAGAAGGTAGACAAAGCTCATGTTAAGCACAAACAGAGCCTTATAGTAGCCTGTGTTGCTCTGGCAGGTGAAATATTAATTAAGCAATTTGAAATAGACTCAAATATTCATTTATTTACATTTGCACTTTCAGCTAAGATGTTGGAACTCTGCCCTGTTGCTACAATGCTGTGGGTTCTTTGAAATGACAATAGTTCAATAGCTTATGGTAAAGCCTGGTGTACAACACGTTTGCTGTTCTGCTTTTACAGCACTGTAAACTGCGTGTTATTGGAACTGAATTAACTGGACTGATTGCTAGTATGCTGTTTAAGTGTGGCAGATTCTTTGTTGAGGTGACAGCCCAAAGGGGTGCAGCAAACAATTAACACCAGTGCCTTACATACATTCAGTCATCCGATAGTGGCCTGCGAAGTGGACATCACAGGATATTTAGTCATCTTAAGTGAGACTTCATTATATGAGAGTGTATATGCTCAACCTGAAGAGCTTTAAGGACAAGTGTACAGCGATATATCATTTCACAGAAAGTGAAGAGGGAACTTTACCCAACAGTCATTACCCAACAGCACATAAATCACATAAATGTGATGAAAAGGAATTAATACACTGACTACTAAATTTACTTCAGTTTTGTTAAGAGCATCAGATATGTGACTTTCCAACAGCATTATAATTACTGTGTCCATAAGCTATAGAACAGTTAGGAAGACACATTATGAATTATAAACTGTAACAGACATATTGTAAATAAGCCAAATGAAAGTTTTATTTATATTAAACATTGCACATACATATGAAATTTGCACAATATTTATTTGCACAGTGTTGTCATATTCAAAATCCGTAATCTGTGTGTTTAAAGCATTGTTTGTGTTTGATGATGCTGCATTCTAAATGAATGAATTTCACCAAGTGAAATCAACCTCTACAGTTATTCCCTGCTGAGGGTGTAGGGGGCAGTGAACACTATCTAGGGACCCTTTGAATCTGAATGTAGTTACTATATACTTCATGTGCACAGGAAGCTGAGAGATACATTAATGAATGTTACCGGAGAAAATGAATACTCTACATTCACACAGAACCCTTAGGTCTGTAGGCATCCTAGAGCATGATGAAATATTGTTCATGTTTGTAGTGCAAATGGTGTAGGTTACGTGCAGAAGTTTCATGCATATGGATAAGGTTTTTTCAAATCACTAACCCTATGTTTAAGAGTTTGTGCACTAGCCTTAGCAAATTGTCAAGAGGAGACCACAGAAACTTTTGCCTTTGTACACTGTATGGTTTTATCTGTACTGTAATTCATGATTTGTGTAGCTGGATTCTTTGTGCATTGCAATGGTAACTATAGGTTATAATAAGCTGCTTGCACAAATGTCCAATGGGGTTATTTTCGGTAGGAGGACAGTCTCTAGCAAACACTACTAATAACAGATACACACGCTGGCTTTATCAACTTGGCTTCTTATTTCATCTCATGCACTTCAATCCCATCCTGAGAACAAACAAATGTGGCAATCCACCCAATCCACTCAAAAAGAGCCTGGAATACTCCCTCTGTTGACTTCTTAAGTATTGAAAACTAGTCACTTCAATGACTTAAATAGTGTCACACATGTAAAACTTACAGTCATTTGATGGACATTCAAAAAGCAGTGCAACACCACAAAATCTTAATTTTTAACTTCAGACGTGAACAATGTAATTTTGTGTTCTCTTGTTCCTTGGTGGCTTTGTAAGATACTCCTGTGGAATGTCACAACCTAGCTAGGGATGAAGGATATCACTGTTCATTCATAAATATAAATGAGATTAACTTGATGAGATACGATGTGCTATGCAGGCAGCACTGATCATAACACTGAGTAACAGTCACAGCTGTACACTTAGGATTTGGAACTCAAGGAACTCAAGGCATAAAAGACACAAGATTACAGATGGCTGGGTCAAAATGTTACCGAAAATGAAAAAAGCAATTTCTCTGATTATTATGGCATCTCAGTAATAACGCAGGAAATTAAATTGTTTCTCTACACTTGTAAAATGACTTGTAAAAACACTTTTTCATGCAATTGGATGGAAATGTGCAAAGGACAGTTTTCAATATCAAAAAGACTATTGTCTACAATTTCTGGAGTAAACTGTATATGCAGTTTATAAAATATAATTTACAATGAAAATACAAAAAGAAATCTAATAAAATGCAGTCATCTAACGCAGTGCCTAGTATTGTCCATAACTGAAATTTATTGGGCATTGTTGTATTCAATACATAATCACAAGTATTCACAATGGCATGATTTAAAATATTACAATAAAATATTACAAGTTTTCTAACATCCATGCTTTTTTAATATTCTTTACATTACCAACATCCTAATATTCTTGAGATACTTGAGTGTTTTAAAGAAGGTTTTTATAAGTTGTTCTGCTTTTCTCTCTCTCTTGAACCACTTTATTTTTTGCGCTAAGCGTTTCTTTAGAAATGACTGTCCTGGGAGCATGAACAGCAAATGATAAAATCCTGCAATTGGACTTGAATTAATGCAGAATAGCTGTAGCAGAGTGCAGCTTAATCTTAACAATGAATAAATGAGCCATCAGCCTGCAGGTGATGATACATATTCTCACTCATAAATTTAATAAACTACACAATACCTATAGCCCCAAAGATACAATGGGAGCAAATGGTGATACACTGCAACTTACTCAACTGTTGATTATTGCTACTGCTTTATAACCCTGTTACTCACCTTCATGTCAATCCAAGCACATAAACATTGCCTGAGGTCCGTTTATAATATTGGTCACGTTGTCTTGCACTAAAAACGTCATTTTAGTCTTTTAGACCCTTAAAATTAAACAGGCTGTTTTTTTGCTGTTGTACTTTCTCATGAGGGGTCATGACATGACATTTATTATTTTGATACAGCATGCTCCATGTTCCTCTTCCACCATGGAAGTCTATGGCAGCCCATTGAATGGAATGGTAAAAAGTTATAAAACTGGCACACAGACAGTCTGCACAATGTTTATAATCATAATATTAAATATCACTGTTTTAGACTATATGAATGTGCCTGCAGTGGGTGCCGGCAGGTGCCTATAAGAGTTGCATGAGGGCTTTTATTAAGGGAAAAATGTTCACATTTCTTTATTGGACATTGAGGTTTCAGCCAATATATTTCTGCCTACTCTTTTTGGACATAATGTTTGAAGAGCTTTCTGATGAGGGTGACGTCAGAAAATAGGCCAGTAACTGAAACAGTGGTACATGTGACTAACAGTGTTGAAATGTAAAATTACTGCCATCATTCATTCTAACACACTGTAATGTAGATGCAGTCTTTCAAAACACATTTATTTGAACACTAATGGTCTCCTCTTTTGCCATTTGTATAAATATGTTGTTCTTCGTGTTAATTTATTTTCATTGATAAGTTACCTTATTAGTAGATTGCTGCTTTTGACAGTGACATTCCATTTTTTGAGACATGAAAAGCTTTTATTAAAAGCTTGGGCAGATAAAGCTGTGGTGTGTGTGTGTATGGGGGGATTAGAGGATTCTTGATGCTATTTTTCTACACATGAAAAGTGGGGGGAAGAAACCAAAAGTGAGGAGGAATAAATGCCAATTTAACAATAGTACTGTAATAGTACAACAATAATTAAGTAAATTAAAATGCATTCAGAGACCCATAACACATAAATTAATCCTATTACTGCCACTTTAATACAGTTTTAAAGAAGAAAACACAGGCACTAGCAAATAAACTTGGTGAGTCAACAATATTGTAATTTTGTTTGTATTGTTGACATAAGGTCATTGGCGATGCTCTGTGACTTTGGCTTTTCTAATTGAAAGTGTTACAGTGGAGGTTCTGGTGTGACTGAATTATAATGAGGAGAAACTAGGCTGCGACACTTACGGCTATCCAGAGGCAATATCCTGGAGGGCGACCTCACTGTGGTGTGATGTACAGGCTCTGCCTGGACACACTGCATAATTAAGACTGTGATACTGAACATACACACACATACAGTACATGCAGAACTGAGATTGAACTCATTATGTAGTGATGTGGTGCTTAAAAGAGCTTAGACCAACATTATTGTCCATGCAGGTCCAAGCTTTTTCATCCTCACTTGAAAAACTGAAACATTTCCCTTTTTATTATTTTCATAGTATTTCAGAGTATTTTGGTGTTGTTTCCTATGTACCATGTATGCTAGCCTGATAAGCAGGGCTTCCCCATCTGAGCCTTGGGTGTTTGCAAAGTTTATTTCTCATCTGCTTAACACGGCAGGGAATTTTCCTTGTGACCGTTGCATTTGGCTTGGTTACTTGGTTACTACTTATTGTTTGTAAAGCTTCTTTGGAAAAATATGTATTGTGAAAAACGCTATACAAATCAATTGAATTACCTTTTTATTCCCCATTTTGTTTTGTGTTTAAAACAAAAAAAAATGTTGAATTTATTCTCAAAACAAAAGAGGAAGAAGAATAAAAATGATTGCCAGGAGGGTAGAAATTCATCCATAAACATATATTTGAACACATAAAATTCTGTTGCATACAAATGAGCCTTTCTGTTGTTTTTAATATTCCACAACCTTAACAGAGTTTGTTTTTGTAATTTGCCTTTAGGCAAAAAGAGGACCAAAGGAATATCCCAGTTTTTAACTGTTAAGCCACTTATAAAACAATTTGCTGCCAGATGGAGTTAATGGACAAAATGTGTGATCACAATACTACAGATAACTTCACTGTTGCATTATTGGCAAATACTTTCAGTCAAGATCCATAAATGTAAAAAATGTTTTGGCTGATGCAAACAAATGTTGTTCAACTGCTATCAGGAAACTGTATTAGAAACTGATACAAGACATGGTTTAAACATGGAAATGAAAATTTCCATTGCATAAATTACAAAAACTGAACTTAACTAAACTGTACTGAAACAAGGCATTTATTTGTTTCATGGGGACTTTTTGTTTCATCTCATTTGTCTTTGGCGACTGGTAACCTCTTGATTGCTCTCATTAAGTAGTTTTAACTAAATGGCAGTAAAAAAGCAAATTAAAAGGATTGATTAGTCTGCTCAGATTTGTTGCTGTCATGGACAATTAGTTTCTATATCTATATGTAAATAGCATGCTTTTAATTAGGCACTGCAGACATGTTCAGGCTGTTAACTAATTGTGTCTTTCTACTGAATTTCTAAGCACTGAAGCTTAAAGTTAATTCAGTATTAAATTCAATTGTTGTTATGATCTCTAATTTATGATACATAAAAAAATGACACAAAAAATTTAAAAATATAACTTAAGTATTCAGTCCCTGTTTTACATATCTCTTCATGTGGTGCTGTCTTAAAATTGTCCTCTACCTGTGAATAATTAAAAAAACAACTTTATTTTTTTTTTAAACAACAATATTTTTCAGAAAAAGCTCTATGGTAAAGGCTATCTAATAGTTAAAAGATATATATGGAAAAAGTACAATTAGTAGAGGGCTTCAAATTTTTTAACATTTGGATGTCCCAGGAGACACTTTTGATATATAATGATCAGGACTGTGAATGATCAGAGGATCACTTTATATTTACTTTATACTTTATATGTAATTATTTGTGAATTTGTAAATCCAGAAAATCCAAAAATGTAAGATATTTCACTGCTCTTCTATAAAGCTTCAGCTGTCAGTGGAAGAAACTTCTTGGATGACAAGTTGACGAGTGCTGAAAGTTTTAGCAGAACTATTCTAGCACATTTAATGACAAAAAATATTTTCAGTCACATAGACATTGACACTTTCCCAGGTCCAAAAACGTTTCCATCATTGCATCACATTATGGAATTAATTTAAATGTAAGTATTATGAAATTTAACAAAGCTTTCCTGGCATTATATACCTGTTTTATCACTAATCACAAAAGAAGAATTTAAAGAATGTTTACACAGGCATTTTCAATACAAATAGAGTTCAATACAAATATAGTGACCACATCTGTCAAGACCAGGTCCAGGTTTAGCTTTATTTTTTTTTTCATAAACCTTCCCAACATTCCCACCCTGATATATCTCCAATATCTCCAAGTAGATTTAAGATGTTTTTATGGTGACTTCTAATTATACAGTACTGTGTGACCCATATTGTATTTGCGGTGAACAATTGCCAGGACCTACACACAAATCAACCCAGTGTGCTATTGGTCTTAATGCGTTGTCCTTGCGAATCATTCTTGTCTCTGTTTACATTTCTTTTTAAGTGGTTTGGTTCACAGTTATTATAATGGCCTAGTATCCCCCCAACCTTGGTATTTGTCTACAAGCTCTGCACAAAACTTTCCCCCACAGTTGAACAAATTCCCAATCTGAATGGAGCTTTTCACTGGAGACTTGTTTGCCTCTGCGTGTCAAACATGGAAATAGCTTCTGATTCGGTTTACTGCCTCAGCATCGTGAGGCGAGATCCCAGTAATTACATTTTAAACCTGTTTATCCCCACTGAGCTTGTTTGATGAATCCGTACCCTTCACAGTTGCAAGGTGTAATTTATTACTCAAGTCTAAATGTGTTTTATGGAGTGTAATAATGAATCACATTATTTTATACATTAGGGTTTAAATAAAACATCTGGGGAAGTGACGTGTATGAAATTGGTACTTAATGATAAAATCAACAAAACTGTTTAATATTGACTGAACTATTAATATATGATCTTCAACACGTCAACAAAATTACTTAGTGGTGTTTACTATCACTGTCAACATTTGTGTCATTACACGTGTCATCATAAAATGATGTAGAACCGTCATCACACAAAATGCCTTCTCTTTTTTTTATACACAACATGCGAACTTTTTACACGGTCCCTTACCCACCGTTTCTCCAATTTCCAATTTGCAAAATTTACATTTATATTTGTTTTTAGCGGATAGTTTGAAAGCTATTTACAGTGCATTAAAGGTTGCTAACATTTTATTAGTATCAGTGTTCCCTAAAATCAAACCCATGATCATTGCACTGCTAATGCAAAACTCAACAAATCAAGTTACTCAAATCACTGATTATGACGCTAATAAAAGCCCACAGTGCATTAAAGAGAAAGTTAATGTGTCATCTGCTTATCGTATGACTCATATTTCAGTAAATGACAAATGCCTAGACCTAGACCTAGCGTTCTATGGCACTGATGGTGGCAACAGAGAGACATCTGTGGATGAGTCTGGCCGATATTGGGGAGAAGGAAGGGAAGTTCCTCCTTGATTCGCCAGTCTCACCTTCAATCTGTGCAGACAGTTGTCAAAAAGTTTAGAGTGGTGAAGGCGTTCGTCTAGGTTCATCTAGGCGCAGGTCCAGATCCTCATCTGATGCCCCCCTGCCTAGCCTAAGTGAAGGATGTGTGGGCTGAGGTTTGGGTGGGTGTGAAGCAAAAAGATACATATCTTTTCGTCCTCCAAGTAACACAAGCACCCACAAAGGGCCATCATGGGTGGCACCAGTGATGACTATGGCAGCCTTCTTTCTTCTGCGGATTCTGATGGTCCAGCTGGGGCTTACCTAGCTCAGTGTTACAGTCACATAGAAAATGTGAGTTGGGCTGCCACCCCGCACACCTGGCAGGTGGCCCATATGCAAGCTCTTGGGAAATAGCTGGGCTGAGGAGTTGTAGCTCGCTGCTGGCAAGCTCCTCCTTGGCTAGCGGTCCATGGGTTTGAGCCCCAGTCTCACTATGAGTGAGATATGTGAGACATCCCTGTTATACTACCAGAGAACCATCTCTGATTCCTTTACTCCCCTTGAGAAAGTGCCTGCTGCCAGTATGATTCAGCCCTCCTCGTTGTATATTCTGAGTTTAGATTTCAGTCGAGACTGCAGTTCTGAGTGTCTGGAGCCAGCTTCTGTACAGCTCCCCTTGGACAGCGAGTCTGGAAGCTCTCCTGGCCAGAAGAGTGTCTCAAGGGCGGAGCATAGAGAGGAGCAGGTCCTCAAGTTATGAGATCTCTCCTGCTCCCCCAGAGCTCAATCAAAGGCCAGTAGTTGTTGGCAGTTGTGGCTAATTTGCTGCTGGCTCTGGCCCTAGGTTGAGTGTGGTATAACACCCGGTGTACAGGGTCTTCCCGTCCAGCTCACTGGAGAGGATAGTGGTTTTGAGGGATGGCAGCTAGTCATTACTAACCCCCTTGGGGCGCTGGTTCTCTGGGGTTTAAATAGAGTAGCACCCTCTCTGGGGAGGGTCCTCTGTTCCCCATAAGATCCTCAGGAAGGTGAAAGAGGATGTTAGTTCCAGGTGGTTGTGGCCGGTCGTTCACAAGCTCACCTCTGAACTTTGACTGCTCTGGGTTGCGTGCAGAGTAGTACCCTTATTTGTGCTACAGCAGGTCCTCTGCTCTCCCTAGAGCAGGATGCGGGTACAGTAGAACTCCATTCCCCCTAGAGCTCTAACCTTTATGCAGCTGGTCCTGGGAAACCGGTGTTCGAGTCCTGTGTCAAACACCTCCCTGGGTATTAGTGTGCTGTACCATGTTGCAGGGCGTTTTGGCACATCAGGCACTGCCGTGGGCCAATTACCTTAGCATAATTACACATAGATTCAGACACCATTCACCATTCCATTCAAGGCGTTCCCCACAGTCTCAAACCAGACGCAGTGTCTCATTCCCTTTTCAGGGACCCAGGGTTAAATATGCAACCAAGAGACTTTGGCCTATGATGTACTAGCAAATAAAAAAAAATCTACTCATATGTTGTTAACTAAGTTTAGCCACAATTTAACCACAAGGAATAACTTTATTTGCACCTACACTACCTTTCAAAAGTTTAGTCACCTACTCATTCTTAATTAATTTATCTTTCCACATTTTAGAGTAATAGTAAACTCATCTAAACTATAGAGCAACACAGATGTAACAATTGGAATAATGCTGCAACAAAAACATAAATGAAAATTGTTATTTTAGCATTTTGAAAGCAGTCACCCTTTGCCTAGAATTTTCACAAATGTTGTGGCATTGTATCAACCAGCTTCTTAAGGCGTTACCCTGAGATGCTTTTAAAGGTATTAAAAGTGTTCTTATGCTGGGCTTTTTTTCTAAGTCATCCATTACAAAATTTAGCTTTGTAATGACAGAAATTAATATGTTTGCACACTTATTTTTCTATTTGCAAAACTAATTTCAACCATATGCTTTTTTCCAACCTCACTTGCCTGTAAATTACACCTGCCTGTAATTTTCAAATCAACTCTAAGACTGGTTGGAACTCTAAGACTCTAAGCTGGTTTAGGTGAGTTTTATTTAGTTGTGTTTACACCTCCCCTATGTTAGGACACTGAAGTTCGAGAGGCAATGGCGTTTTACAGCTCTTTTAGGCATGGTCATTTTGCATTGTTAGCCAGAATGCATTCTCTGTATCGAATTAGTCATACAGAAACAATAGTGTAACAGAGAGAATGAGTCATTTGGGTTTGTCATGTAATTATCCCTGATGAAGGGGGGGATTTGAGTCAGACTGAGTCATCAATGCTGACATAATGGAAATTTGTAGCCAATGGGCAACAGGAAGTTCATTTTATATAATGAAGGCACCCAGCATGATGTTAGTTTTCAGTAGGAATGTTACTTTATTTACAAGATATTCAGCTGAAGCCACACAATTGCATGTGTTGAGGTGATTCAAATAACAAAAATTTATTTGATTTTACTGTTTGACAAACTTTCAAAAACTAGGCAGATAATTTCCCTTAATAAAACCGGGTCAAGCTAAAGCATGGCTATGCTGTCACTGTCTTTCATATTTAATAAGCTCAGACTCCAGCTGTAAGCTCTGGCCTGCAAGATCATATAGGAGTTCAGCTATGCTGATGGCCAATTACACAACAGTGCTGTGTGGCTCCTTACTGCTTGTAGATGCAAAGTTCTATATTAACTTCACTTGTGTACAGTAACAGGAAAAGTAGTTCTTACTTGTCACAGAAATCAGTCCAAAGTCCGTAAAAAGGTGCGAGTTTAATCAAAACGCAAAGATATGCACAAATCCTGTTGATTCTTGTATCATATATGATGTTACATTTGTTAACCTTTTTCTTGTGTTTCCTTAAACGTTTAAACACAAGTTTTATCCAAAAAATGACGGCAACATAAGAAAACTGTTTCTTTTGTCTTTACCTGCCCAAAACCTGTTCAATTTTGAGTAACAAGTGGGTGTGCCATTAGAGAAACAGAACAGAAATTGTACATACAGAAAACATAAGAAATAATAATGAAATATACAGGAAATATCAGAATTGCCTCTCAAAGAAAGTTACAAAACATTTTATTTTGTTATTACTTGCAAATCAACACTCTAAGCAAACAATAATAATATACAAATTATTGACATATTAAATTGGTTTTACACTGCTAAATGAGAGCTATGGGGTCACTTTCACAAAAAACATGAAGTTTATGTCCCCTGATACACTCATAAATGTAAAATGTAACTGCAACATCAGTAGCTGATACTTTTACTATAGTATGTGTAATTATAGACATATTTGAAATCATGCAGCACATAAATCTAAGCATTTTTAAAACATTTATTTTATTTAAATAATTGGAATTTGAAGAATTTTTAAGAACTTAATGAACTTTAAATAATTACTTTACGAGGTAACACTTTATTTTGACAGTTCACTTTAGACATTCTATCTGAAAGTAACTATTTGTCAACTACTAGTCATTATAAAATTACTAAACTGTCTGATTAATATCTGCTAACACTTTTTTGATGGGCCCCGACTAGAGATTCTACTGTCTTTAAGTAACTTTGCAAGTACATGTCATCTTAACATCCCATTAACACTAACCCTAACCTCATAGTCAGCTAATATGAGAGTTACTTGAGATGTAGTTGTAATTTAATGAAAGGTAGTTGACGTAGTTACAATGTTAATTATAGTTAGCAGGATGTCTGAAATGGACTTACAAAATATGTAACCCATTATTAAAATAACAAGCACTTATGAATTATAACTCATAATTTCATGGTCAGGGACTTTGTCATCGATTTCAATAAATACACTTTTAGGTACGGGAGAAACGAACCCAGTCACAGACAGCGTAAAACAGAAAAAAAAGTCTTTATTTAACAAAAAACAAAACAAGAACCCACAAGGGGGCAAAACGATAACCAAACACAGGCTTAAAATAGAACTAAAGATCTCCCAAAAAACGGAGCAAAAAATGAAACCAAAACCCGGAAAAACAGTGAACGAAAAACACGACTAGACAGAGACTCTGTAAACTAGACAAGACTAGAAAACAAGATCACAAAGTTACAAATGACGAAATTGCACATTGCAAAATTCCACAACAAGGGGGCGGGGTCAAGATGCAAAACCGGAGAGCACATGGCGAATGTAAACAACAGAGGCCATGTGCTTCCACACAAGACAAGGACCCAGAGCATGCGTTTGGATCCCAACTCCAAGAAACAAGAACCAAGAACCAAGACTAGAAGGAGTCAGGATCCAAACAGCACGCTCTAACACTAAACACAGGGCATGTCAGGATCCTGGCAAAATAATCAAGAAATACTCAGAGCAGGAAGCCAGGACTCTGACATAGCCCCCTCCTTAAGGGACGCACCCCGGGCGTCCCAAAACAGACAAACAAGACAAAACAGACCACTCAAGACAGACAGGAATGACGGCAGGCAGGACCAAGATGGGCAGGACCAAGACGGGCAGGACCAAGACGGGCAGGACCAGAGACGGGCAGGAATCGAGACCGGAACTGAGACCGAGACCGGGACCGAGACAGGGACTAAGAGAGGGACCGAGACAGGGACCAAGACAGGGACTGGGGATGCCGAAGCAGACCTAGGGACAGTGACAGAGACACAGGCAGGAGCTGGGGGTGCCGAGGCGGACCCAGGGACAGTGACAGAGACACAGGCAGGAGCTGGGGGCACTGAGACGGACTCAGGGACAGAGACACAGGCAGGAGCTGGGAGCGCCGAGGCGGACCCAGGAGGCTCGGGCGCAGGCACACACCTAGGAGGCTCGGGCGCAGGCACACACCCAGGAGGCTCGGGCGCAGGCACAGACCCAGGAGGCTCAGGTGCAGGAACAGACCCAGGAGGGAGGGCAGACCTCCCCTTCCGTCTCTTCCTCTTGGAGAAAGCCGGTGCAGGAGGCTCGAGCGCAGGAACAGACACAGGAGGCTCAACGGTCCTCCCCTTCCCCTTCTTCCGGCAGGAACGTGAGACGACCACGTACAGAGCGTATGTTGGTGGGGTGGTGAAAAGAGCATCAGGATCCCGGACTGGCACCACTAACGACCCTGCGGAGTCCATCGATGTCCTCCTCCTCCTGGAATTGGGAACCAGAGAGCCCTCCCACTCAGAAAGGTCCCCTGGTGACTGGACACTCTGGAGAGGAGCCCCAAGGGAGATATGGCCCACGCACAGACCCTTGGTGGCCGGACCCCGACAGGGACGAGGCGGAACGGGAAGAGGATCCGCAGGAGGAGCCTCCTGCTCCACCTCCCAACAGCGCAGCTCCCGCATCACTTCCCAGAAGGGATGGATGATCAGTCTTCGACGGACCTCCAACGGAAGAGGGTGGTCGAGGCCGGCCAAAAAATAGGTACAAAAAAGGGGTACGTCCCTCCCATCCTCCAGCGCCTTAGCTGCATACTGCTCGAGGGGCTGACCATCCTGGGGGAAAATGGCTCCGCGGAGCTGCGCATGTCGGCGGCCATGGACTGCCACCACTCACTTTGACCTCACAAGTTTAACTTTAATTGTGTGTACAGCTAACATGACACACAAGTGTTGCAAAAGTGACGATAGCATGATGAATATTAAATTATGAATGATAAATCATCATGATAAATCCTAAACACTAAAAAATTATCCTACACGTGAACCATAATTTTTCTTTCTCTCACTGGGTCTTTTATCCTCTAAATTTAAATGTTTGTGAGCACACTGTAAAAAAGACTTTGCTGCCTTATTTTTTTAAGTTTAATCAACTTGGCTATACAAGTAATTTCAACTTAATATTTTAAATCCTGACTGGTATAACATAAGAAATAGTTGGAAAATTGCTTAACCAATTTTTTTAAGTTACCTTAACTTCACACCAGTCAAGATTACAAAGAGTAAGTTGAAATGACTTGTGCAACCAAATTGATTAAACTTAAAAATTTAAGGCAGCAAAGTTTTTTTTAACAGTGCACTAACAGTTTATCAGTGTCTTTTTGACTTTTGTGAGATAACACTGTGTTTTATAAGGATGCTGAGTCTGGCAGTAGGACTACAAAAAGACTATAAAAAGACTATAAATAGATAAAGCCTTTTAACAAATTGTACGCTGAATGGCAAGTTCTTTGAATGGTATATATTAATGCTCTCCAGCTGTGCCTTTGTGAGCAAAAAATGAATTGTGCCTACCGAAAGCATCGTTGACAATGGCTAAATTAACAGTAAAATCAGTTAAAGTAAACAATAATAAAAACAATAAAAAGATAAGTAGCACATCTTCTTAAGGTAGGCTGCAAGTGGTAGTAAAATGTAAAACACAAAGACACTTTTTGCCCTAAGAACCAACAAGCCTAGTCTAAAAAGCTACATTTACTGCGCACCAGCTTTTTAGTAAATTCATCCATCAACATTCAGTCTTCCTATTGAGAAAATGATGTTTTGTATTAGCTTTTGCATCTTCATCACACCACTAGCAGCATTTACATTCCACAGAGGCTTCTGGAAAATGTGAAGCCTATTCACCATGCGATTTATTACATCATCTCGTTCTCTCGCACACATTCCCTTGAGCTCTCGTGTAAAGCATTATCTCGTTCATTGGTGGGATAATCTTAACACAGCCTGTCATCCCTTGCCTGTAAGCTAGTGAGAGTCTTAAGGTTAAGAGTGTGAATCACTACAGCTGCAGCAAGAAGGAAGAGGGAGAGCAAATGGTAGAGCCCTTGATGTTTGTTTGCAAGGGGAGGATCCAACTGAACCCAGATGGAGGACAGAGCACATATATACAGGGTTTCAGGGCTTCTTTAAACCTAATTAAACGGCATCTTCTGTGAGCCATGCACTTGAAGATGCTTATGACTTCACTGGGATGTTGGTCTCTTGAAGGTGCACTAAGGTTGGTCTCTCTCTCATGCACTACACTTTCCCTATAATAATCCAGCAATGAAAAATTAATAAAATATTGTAAAAAGTACAGTTGCAGTTAAAAGTTTTTATTGTGCCAAAATACACATTCTGCATGATAAAATAAGGATTTCACAATGATCTGATTCTGTAATGTGTTTTAGTTACTACAACATGTAGTAAAACCATATTTTACTACGTTTTTACATGTGAAGACAAGTATAGGGAGTATAGAATACTAGATTCAAAAATTAGCTAGCTAGCGAATACATGCATATGTAATAAATGTAAAAAGGGATTAATATTGAGTTTTGTTCACAAATAAAGCATTCTCCACCAAAGATGTAATTATCTATGAACAAGTTCACTCAATGATGTTAACAGATCTATTCTCAAATACAGGGAAACAAATATTATTCCAAATGGGAAATATTAATAATTGATTAAAATCCATTGATGATTTGGAAAATCTTAATCAATGTAATACATTGATTTGACACTTTTATATTGAGCATGTAGCAAAGATCAGGGAATCCAGATTATGAGAATGAACCACAACAACATCATGTGTGATACAAACAAGACTTAAAACTAAACACATACTACTCTAACATACATAAACACACATACAGTTTGGCACTGAAAGAGGTTAAAGAAGAGTAAAGATTACAGTATAAGATCATTGGAAATTCAGTAGATCAACAGCCTGAACAAATGAGTCACACATTTGCTTATAAAGATCAATATGCAGGAACTAATGGTTTATGGCCTCATGAAACATCTAAATTCTACACACAAATAAATGTAAATTTTTCAATATTTCAGTAGCAACACACTATAGCGTGTGACAGTCGCAAATAAGCAAGTTTAATTTTGTGCTATAGCATAGATACCATTGTGGTAAACTTGTATAGTACCATGTAATGTAACAAAGTACTATGTAAATATGATGGTACTAATAATTGCTGTATGTACTGACTGTTTGTACACTGTACACCACAGTACTTTCACAGTTATGCTATAATAAAATAATTTATTTGTCTGGGCCAATCCATCTATTGATAAATGCAATAAACAGCATTAAAAGCTAATTCTGAATCACACAACGGTGGCATCTAATGAAGCACCGAGCCTTAGCACAACACAACAGATTTAGACTATTACACAAGGAAATCAGGAGTACGTCAACATATATAGAAATAAAAACTTTGATTAAACAAAGCAAAATTAATCATAGTAAGCACAGTCTAGGCTGTAATTGATGCTGAGATGAACTGACTTGCCTTCACAATACATTCAGAGCTGCATTCCAAAAGAAAGGAATGTTGCAGAGTCAGATATTGTACTGAGTGCTATTAGCCCTAAAGTTCTATCCGCATGTTGACTTGTTTCAGCTCTTCCTCCCTGGAAGCTGACTTTCCCCGTGTGCCCAAGCAAATGAAAGGTGACATTCTTCATGGCTTCCTGAGATACTGATAAAAGATGGCATAGATGCAGAAATAACATTTCATTTTCCCCCTTTTTCCAAAAAATACAAAAAAATCATTTCATTCAAATTCATTGTTTTCACTTTGTCATTATGGGATACTGAGTGTAGATTACGGAGAAAAAATATTTTTAAAGATTGTAAAATAGAATAGAATAGAATAGAATACTTTTATTGTCATTGTATAGCTGTACAATGGAATTTTGGCTCTAATCGAAAGTGCACACAAGTACACACACATACAAAATTGTGCAGCCAGGTCTCAGATATCATTATGACCGAGCAGTCTTTTATTGTTTTTTGCATCAATATGATCAGTTCGAATTCTTCTGTTTTGTTGCTGAGTGTTTGTGAAAAAGATGCTGGGCAATGCAGGCTTATAGGTTAATCTCTTTAGCCTTCTTTCTAGGCCCACCCGGCAGCCATCATTAGTATGAAGATCCATGGACATCCCTCTTGATGGACAATCTCTTCCAGGAATTATTTGTTGTTGTAATACAGGATCGTGTCTAGCTCAGATCACAACGTTCCAATCTTTAACAGAAAAATCTTGATTGTATGTAGAGTTGCTCCAAAAAAAAAAAACACTGTCCCCATTTTGTAGTATCAGGCTGCAACATAACAAAACTGAATAAAATAAATACTTTCTCAAATGCACTGTACATATATACACACCATGTGGAACACAAAATTAGGTATTTTGAAAAATATTACCGCAAATCCTTTTGGGTGAACGTTTAAATGTGGGTGGAGGGGCAATCTATTGAGAACTGGCATACTATGATAATGATCACACAAGGAAGTTTATTATGTACCAGACGATGTCATGGGTGATTGTAGTAAAAAGTTTGCAAAGATGAGGAATTAACAATAATAGTCTTTAAACTATTAAATACAGAGGAAATAGGGAAACATAACATTGAAAGAAGTCAACAACACAAGACTATATATACCTAACCAAACTTTGGTCTAAATGGTCTAAATAATGAACAACAGATGAATATAATTGGTGGCATGATCGATTTTACTCTGTCCAATTCTTGCTTAGGTTGCTTGTATGTTTAATTGCTTTGCCAAGTAGTCTCAAATCAAACCAGGTTAATCTCCTGAATTCATTTCTGAGGAAAAGACTACTTTTTTGGAAACTGTTCTATAAACAACAATACCAGGGGCTGCTGAAGATGTTAATTTAAAGTTATTGCCATTCAAAGATGTGTCCTCAAATGACCACTGTGTTGATAATACTAGTATTTTCTCAGATGTTTAATTCCTATGGTAACTATTACCACCCATCTTTTATAGTGGTAATTTATACTCTTTAATAGCAGTACTTTGTAATATAACAATGCTGAAAAGGGTTCTTTGCAACAATGCCATAGCAGAACAATTTTCTACTCCCAAAAAAATGTTTTTTTCACAGGTTCTTAGAAGAACATGTTCTGTCCCTATATAGTTTATGTAACATTTTTTCACTACAAAGAACCCGGTTCTGTGCACGTTAAAGTTTCTTTATGGACCCATATAGTCTGACAAAGAACATTTTAGGAACCTTTATTTTTAAGAGTGTAGCACAATATTTTATTCACAATGACTTTATGCACAACAAGAATGCACAATCTACCAATCATAATTGGTAGTATATGAACTACAATCCCCCGCAGGGCTTGAAAATGAAACCTGGATTCAGACCTTAACATACTAAAAATCACAGATGAGATCTCCTTAATATCTCAGTTGTGTCTTCTAGGCAGCAGTGTGTTTAAGTGTAGAGAAAGTTGAAACACTTTTAGTCTTTTTGTAAATTTCTAATTGTAATTTTTTTGTACTTTTTACTGGACACACATAAACATACAAAAAAAGATTAAGAAAATGATTTCTGCAGTGTAAACAGAGCTTTACATGCCCCTGGAGTCTATTACTGAGGGGTTTACTTATAGCAGTCTCTCTCTCTCCAGTATGTTGAGTAAGAGAATAAAAAAGTCAATTGTTCTGTCACCTATTGGGAACTTGGGAGTAATCCTCAGCTCAACAGTCTAAGCTATTCTTAAAAACATATCACCAAGGATTTGAAACATGAGACCTGTTCGATACTGGATTTGCATACTGGAAAAGGTTCTTGCCCAAATTACCTTTCTAGTACCTCCTCTTGTCTATAGAGTTTAAACCTTCTGGCCGACTGAAGAAGACAATGATTAACACTATCCATTGCTCTCCTGTCAAGGAGAAGGCCTGAGCACTGGGGTGCAAGGACCCAGTTGGAATTGTTCCATTTATTAGCATTTTAAACATATCACCCTTATTGTTTTTCATTGGATTAACAATATTAGGGCCCAAGCACTGAAAGTGTGAGGGGCTCTATTGTTGTTGTATTATTATTATTATTTGTTTATTTATGTTCAATCTTTTGGGCATTTGTGACCACTTAACATGCTCAGAAACTCTTGAAACTTGGCACACACATCAGAGTTGTCATCCATTGGGAGGCAAAGACTGGCACATGGGCAGGGCAGAGGGGCTCAGTAGTGACGTCTGGTACAGGGCACAAAAAGGTCCAAAAATATGGTCCATATATCATAAATGCATGCCCACACATTTACGAAACTTGGTACATGCAGTGGTCTTGTTGACCCAAACATTGTTTTCTGCCCAACAAGAAGTCAGCCATTTTGGATTTTCTAAAAAGTGCATGCTGTGACCTTTTAAATTCTCCTCCTAAGGATTTCATGTGATTGTCACCGAACTTGCTGAACATTGACCATGACATGATGTAAATTTGCAAAGCTATTTTTGATAGTTTGCAGGGTGTTGACATGGCTTTAACATCTGCGTGGAGTGAGATTATTAAAAACTACATTAAGCTGTGTGTTTGGTCTTAGGGGCTGATCACATGGATGTGGCTATTGTCACAGTCATAGCATCACCAACTGGCAGCAGGAAGCACCACATAAAATGGACTTTTAACAGTCCACTATTATTATTTTAACTAGTATTTATTATTATTTATTATTTTTAATTATTATATAATAATTTAATAATAATTTAATAATTATATTATTAGTTATTATTATAACTAGTCCCTAGTTAAATGTAAGTGCCCACTGGGCATTGTTTCCCAGAGAAGCTCCTTGGATCGATGCCTCTGTAGTGCTTGTGCCTGTCATTGCTGCTTGCAACTTTATGTATTATTATTATTCGCCTAAATGAATTGAATTTCTGAGGACCTAAACGTGCTCATGAAACTCATGAAACTTATGTAACTTTGCACACAGGTCAGAGCTGTCATCCGTTGGCGAACATTTACATCTAATATAACTTTCAGAACTGGGTAAAATGGCTTAATAGCGCCACCTAGCATATTAAAACAAAGCGCCGTGCGTGAAACTTGGTAGGCACTGGGGCGATTCTAGGATTTTAATTGTAAGGGGACTCAGCCCATAATGTATTGTAATATGTTTTATATTGAAATTTAATTTTTTTAATTTCTAAAGTTTGCGTTCATATGTGTTAAGGGCAACATATTCGCTGGAGATAACAGCTGTGATGTGATGAGCGGTGAACGCAGCAAACATTTTACAGTAGGCCTAGTAGAGATAGAAAACCGATTGCTCCCCCATGACATTTTTGTAAACTGTATTTATGACAAAGAACTGAACAGATGCAGATATTACAACAATCATCTATATTATAACAATCATCTCTAAACACACACCGCTGTCACCCGCTTCTGTTCTGCGTCCGCTCGCTCTGCGGATTGAAGAGCGCTGAAATGAATCAGACTAAAAGACGGGGAGGAGCCGATAGTGCCCGCTGTTTTTATATTCAATTTAAAGGGGACTGAGGCGATCACAAATCATGCACGGTTTATGGAGCTAGTCGCAACATTTTAGCTGGGCTGAGCAGAAATTTAACCCCCCAAACCCCCCCACCCCTAAAAAAGCCCCCCTATAAACGGCCTAGCGACGCCCCTGAGTAGGCACGTGTAGCATGTAATACCTACAAAAAGTCTTTTACAGCAAAATCTTAAACCCATCATGAAGTCTTTAGAATTACATGAAGTATTTAGAATTGTCTCTGCAATGTTTGTGCAGATTTTGCCATTTCCAGGCAAACTTCTCCTAGATATTTAATCAGATCAACATCATATTTGGTGAGTGTAATCAGAAAGCCTTTGCTATGCTAAATTGCAAAACGTTTGAGTTTTCTTCAATGTTTTGCCATGCATGCTGCAGATAGAATAACTTCCTGTTGCATGTCCAGTCTGTCCCAAACTTCACATTTGATAAGAACCCTGGTCTGAAGACATCTCAATGCCAATAATCAGTTATAGTCATATCTGGTAGCAGGAAATATGGCATATATAAATGACTGATAAAGTCCAGGTTATACCTTCTTAAATGCTTATTGCCCACCATTCACTGATTCCCGAAATCCTCCAGGTGGTGGTAGCATTGGTGTGAGGGCCCAATCAAAGCTGCTTGCAGGAGTACTTCAAAAGAGAAACTGTAGGGCCGTGTGTGTATTCTGAAGCACGTCCATCTATAAGAAGGCAATGTGTTGCCTTTATTGATTTACTGACAAATCGCTCTTAAAATAAGGGTTCTTAAGGCTGAAAACTTGTTGAGATAAGTTTTTAAATTAGCATAATCCCTGTCAGAGTTGTTTAATTTGCATATTGTGTTTCAATATGACTGGGATTATACTGACAACACTTCTTAGTCATTTTCTCTTTGCTTTTCAGTTGGACAGTGTTTTAGGATGTCATAGGCAGGCTCCTGACACAAAGGCTTTTCCAATAGCCATCAGGCTTCTTCTGACTTCCTAGATACATGCTCTTTTTGGTGCCTTAGTTGGCAGTTTCCTTTGCTGGCAGTAAATAGCAAGACATCTCATATTATAATATATTTACATTCTTTCTACATTTGCTTTGGAAATATTATATTCCAATATTCCAATTATATTATTCCAATCCATGGAATATGATTGTTTTTTATGTTATACATCTATCTATTTTAGGTTGTAAGAATGTCCCTCTAATGTTTCCATTATTTTCAAGTTGTAAATGTTCCAAGTTATTTTGAATGTCATAGACATGTTTAAAATATCCATTATTTAGATGTTGTATTAATGTTATTGCTTGGATTTAAGAGCATTATTCAAACGTTTTAATTCTGTAATGTTTTAAAATTCCACTAAAAATTGACCAAAAACCTTTTGGATATAATGATATGTAATATAAATAAGTTCTACTAACATTTTTTTACGAACATTTTTTTTATAACTTTGAGAGAACTTTAACCAACATTCTTGGAATGTTCCCTTTTAACTGTTTATAATCATCATTTGACCATCTCAGATGCCCCTTCAAAATTCCTAAAATAGAAGCAAATGAGACAAATGTTGACCTACAGATATAAAAGTAATGATATACAGAGTATAAAAGTAATGTGGATAGCATAGTTGAACACAATCTGAGACATTGTTGAGATCTCTTTTGAAACTCACAGGAGATTTGTGAGACTACTAGTGGGATTTTCTTAAGAGAAATATTTCTATAAAATATCTATATAAATATATATATATATGATTCTACTCATTTATGATGATAAAGACATATACCTGTGTGTTTCACAAATCATTATTAGAACAGTCTGCTTAGTAAAGGTTAATGGCTCTCATCTTGTGTTATGTCTCTGATTTACCTCAGCAGTTAGTACACAATGCTGCATTGCTGAAGCAAAAAGGACAAGCAGCTGTGATGGATAATGTTGACAAGTTCCTGTCAGTCTATGAATAACCATTCGAATTATTGGTAGTGTTTGCACAAGTATCACTATTATTACTTATATAGAATTAAGGATTTCAAATTCCCTCCAACCCTACTCCTTCTGAATCTCTTTTGCTATGAACATCAGTCAGATAGCTCATTTTCCGGACAGATATGCTATTTCTTTTCTTAGCACTCAGACATGGGATGTTTTTCCATCACAATCTAGGTTTAGAGGTGAGGTTAGGAGTGGACCTTCCACCTAATAAAATAGTGGGGCTGCAGCAGAAGGTCGGGGTCGAGGAACGGAGCACGGACGGGAAAAGGATTACAACGGTTTTTCTCTGTTGGACTATTGTGAAGTGCTAAAAAGCCCACTGACTAATTTTGTCTTTGCTTTCCTGAACTGAAAATAAAAATATGCTTTTTGCCCGTCCTCTGCTTTCCGACTTGTTTTATTTCCCACTCCCTCGACCAGGGAGACCCAAACAGTGTCATAAATAGTTATGTTTTCTGAGATTTCCATGAGATCAGGCTGGAAGTGAAACCAGCAAGTCTCTGTGGTTGGCCAGCTTCATTAGCTTAGCAAGTTTTGATGATGAACAGCATGACTATGCAGGTCTAGGATCTAGACAAGCATCATATCAACAATACTCAGCACACAATAGCCAGGACCAACAACATCCTAATAACCATACCATACCATTGTGGTATCAGACAACTTTACCCCCTACAGAACCCTATCCCTCTTGGTCCATGAAGTAAATCTATTGGCCAAAACAACTTTGTATGGGTAATCTGTGTTTGGTGCCTAATTAGAAATTATAGAAAACAATTTTAAAATGTATTTAGATCTAATCATAAAAAATATGCTAATTACTTATCACACTGTATTACTGAAGGTAAATTGGTAAAATTAACTAATTAACAGCTTAAGTTTGGACTTGCTAGGCCTGCTAAGCATAGCATTAACTTACCATGCTATCCCAATATTCCCTGCACAATAACTAAAAAAATAATAAAAATGCACATTGTTTTTGATCAGGCATCACAAACTGTTCATTACCTTCTGGGGATCAAGGGGAATAAAATTCTGCAGTATGTGTTTGCATGACTGAACACCACACCACACCACATTCTAGTGGACACTAATGTGCACTTCATCTCTATGCTTTCAGGCATATCATCTGATAGTTGATGTTAATTTTTTTCACACCCAGCCAGATCTGATGTTTCATGTAACTACCAAAAGTAAATCTCACTATGGCACCAAAGTCTATGAAGTCAAAGTATTATTGTAACTGCTTTAACATTCTTGGGCCCTGGGTGAAAGGTAACCGTGAAATTGAAACGTGTAAAAAATAGTGCCCATCTGGCGTGTCTTGGATTCAATCATTTAGCAGAGCGTAAATATTCAAGATTCTTATGATCAGAACACCATAAAAGGTTGTGAAGCCTCTTAAAGTCAGTGTTGCCACTCCTCCACGGCTAGCTTAACGGCTAACAACTCTCCATTGCCCACATCATAGCTTTGTTCTGAAGGTGTCAGCTTCTTGGAGAAGAAAGCACATGGGTACATCTTGGGTGGTGTGCCGTGGCATTGAGATAAAATGGCACAGACTCCAGTGTTAGAGGCATCAACAACGAAGGGTTTCTCAGAATCCGGATGGCGGAGAATGGGAGCAGTGGTGAACCGGGACTTGAGATCTTTGAATGCACCTTGATCTTCAGAGGACCAGACTACCTTTGAGGATTTCTGCTTAGTTAGTGCTGTCAGTGGTGCAGCTACCAAACTAAAACCTCTAATGAACCTTCTATAAAATTGTGCAAACCCCAGAAAACGTTGAAGCTCCTTCACCGTGCAAGGTCGGGGCCATTCAGTGACAGCGCTCACCTTGCTTTCATCCATGGCTACCCCCTCTGAGCTGATAATGTAATCCAAAAAGGACGTGCTAGTGCAATGAAACTCAAACTTCTCCTCCATGGCGTATAGTTGATGTTGTATTAGGCTTTGCAGAACAGCTCTTACATGCTGCACATGTTCTGCTAGGTTGTTAGAGAAGATCAGGATGTCATCAGTGTAGATAATGTATACAATGTATAACCCACTTCTCAAGCATATCCCTAAAAACGTCACTCATGAAGGATTGAAAGACGGAAGGGCTATTGGCCAGACCGAATGGCATAACTTCATAATGCCCACTAGTAGTTGAGAAAGCTGTCTTCCATTCATCCCCTTCACGAATTCAAACCAGGTTATAAGCACTGCGTAAATCCAAGTTAGTGTAATATTTAACCTTGTGAAGTTGCTCTAGGGTGGCAGGAACTAGAGGAAGAGGGTAATAAAACTTAACAGTGATATCATTAAGGCCTAGATAATAAATGCATGATCTTAGACCTTCATCCTTCTTATTCATTTAATGGTGCAGTCAGTAGTTCTGTGGGAAGGTAACTGAGAAGCTCCCTTCTTACTAAATGCCTCTCTTAAATCAGCGTATTCCTGGCACAATGTAGTCGTGGTAGTCACACACTCCTCTTTAAGAGCCTGCTGAGGAGATAATCGAGCAACCTTCTATAAACATTGGTTATGACAGGAGGATCCCCACTTAATAATCTGAGCCTTCTTCCAAGAGATAGTGGGGTTATGGATACGTAGCCAAGGAAGTCGTAATATAACAGAATGATGAAAAGACATTATAACATAGAATTATATCTCCTCTGTATGTAATGCTCCAATTTATAGATTCACCTTCTCGGTTCTTTGCTGGATACACCCATTACCAAGAGGTCGGCCATCTATCGCCTCCACTGCTAGAGATGAATCACAAGTAATTAATGTTAGGCTATGTTGCAGCGCAAATGTATGCAAGATTAAATTCCCGGCTCGGAGATTAAATCCGAATTGCATGGGTTCTGCTTGTACAACTTCTCGGGGTGTATGATGATGGGAATCCTGGGCTGGGTGACGAGTTTGAATTAAATTATCTACTTGAATAGCAAGGGTGATATACAAAGCCAGATCTCTCCCCTCATCTCGGCAAGCTAGTTCAGACTGGAGTTCCTGACACAGGCCCTTTCGGAACAGTAGCTTCAATGTATCCTCAACCCAGTCTGTCTGTGCAGCTAGCATTTGGAAGGCAAGAGCAAATTCCGCCACTGAATGTTTACCTTGAGTTACAGTTAACAATTGTTCTCTAGGACTTCTTCCTCCTGCGGGATGTTCAAATACTTCTCAGAAGTTTTTGAGGAATGAACCAAAAATAGGAAAAATGTTCCTCTCTGTCCTCCAAATGGCAGTTACCCAATCCAATGCTCGTCCGGTAAGTAGTGAGCTGACAAAGGCAATGTGACTGAATTCCGTGGTATAGAGAGATGGTTGTTGAGTAATTTGAGTAACAAGCATTGCAGCAAAAAACCTTTACACTTACACAGAGATTGCCGTCGAATTTCTCCAGGAGTGCCAGTTGTGGATTGACAATGACTGATAGAGCAGAGGGAACAATAGTGGGAGTTACTGTAGCAGCAGACGTGGTCGTCAGGGTAGCCATGGGCATATTTTGCAGAGTTCTTACTAGCTCCTCGGCCAATGTGGTCAATTGACTCAACTGTTGATGGTGAGTTACTAACTGGTTTGCTTGATTGGATAGCTTGATAGATAGCTGTGTAATCGCTGCTGAATCGCTGTTTGGCGAAGTCTTCTGTAATGAAGGGCTAGTCACACAAGGATCCATTTGCAGCTTTATTTAATCATGGTCAAAACAGGCAGGAGTCGAGAAACAGCAGACAGGGTTAGCAAGGGTAAGGCAGGGGCAAAACAGTAAGCAGGCAGTAGTAGAGGCAGGCAGCAAACAATCACAAAAACCATGACTTTGGAGTACAATCCAAAGTCATGGCAGGCAGCAAACAGGCAAAAGGGTATAAACAATCCAAGGTCAAAACACAAGTAATCCAAACACAGTAGAAAATGCTCAGAATTGTAGCCAGGGCAAGCAAGACTTCGCAACATGGCATAGTTAGCTTAAATAGAGAGTTCCTGATTGGAAACAGCTGACAGGAAATGGTCAATCCCAGGTAAGTGGCCCTATGGGAAATGTAGTCCAAATGGCCACCGGTTAGTATTCCGGTGATGGCTCTCTCAGGTGGTGTGGAGACCTCATTCGTAACAATTGTGAACATTATAGTAAGGTTATTTTTGAGACTGTTTTTCATTCACAACTGAATAATCTCATGTGGTTTTATGATATTCTGAAATGTTTTACTTGGTTGGCAGAGATGAGATTGTTTTTGTATCTCATCCTGTTTGTTTTGCCTATTGTAGGCAGTATAAATTGGTCTCTGAAGTCTCTAAGGAGAAGACATTTGAACAGGTTGTATCCCAGTCTTTTTGTTTGTTTTCTAGGGTGGCACACAGATTACAATCTGTGAAACCACCTTGGCAGTGTAATTACAAAAAATTTGAATGAAAAATTTGTCCCAATGGCAACATGTGAAGTCATTAAAACGTATTTAAGTATTTAAAAAATGTAATCTCCATTTTAATCATGTACAAAGATAGTCTGTAATTTTTCATTAAAATATTAACCTTAAGAGGAATGCAAAGCTGAGAACTGTTCAATGCATCTTTGAAATTATGTGTAAAATTAATCAGGAGGTCAAAATGCCCTCATTAAGTATTTTAATGTTAGTGGAAATCAGTGTAATGCTTTATCATGTTTTCAAGGGCAGGAGTGTTGTCTGGCGCTTGTGCTGAAACTGATCCAGATTAAAAACAAGCCCTTAAAGGGGCATCTCTTATTTAGAGATGTTCTCCATACTGTTGTGACTTGTGTCATGTTAAAATGTCTGTTAATGATGGTTCTGCTACCAGGGTTGAACTTGGAATGATCCAGAATGATCCTTCAATTCAAAGAAAATATTACCGGAAGTTTGTTTGTCAATCTAATCCATCTGTGTACACTCTAGTCCGATTAGAGTTTGTTTGTTTTATTCACGCATTTCTGGAGGTCATGCTTATCTTGCCTAGGGCACCAGAATAGTACAGTGGGGTTTCTCCAACTCTATCCTAATTAAACCCCAGGCAATTACAGAAGATAAGCCCACAGTTATCATTTACATGCATAAAGCCATCACCAGCTGTTCAAATCTTGGATAGGTAGTTCTATTGCTTTTCACAGAAACAAGATATGGAGAATATTTGTCTACTCAACCTGTCTACTCAAGTATTTTGTTATGAATTTGTTACCATGCAAATATTGTATTATATCATCTGATGTTGGATCTGTTGAGACAACAGGTTAAAATGTTAGCACAGGATTGGTCTGTATAGATTAAACTATAAACAGATCTGCACACAGAAGTTGAACAAAGTTTTTTCCCTAAAGACATAATTTACTTAATAAGTTGTAATTTACTTTAAGTAAACATCTAACTTTTGATTATATCTGTATCTAATTTACCATAAAAATATATTGTTTTTTGCTCTGTAACAACTGTGATTTGCAATTTATCATGCTTTGTGAGAAAATATAGCAGGTCAAATCAGGCATATGCATGAGATTGATGATTTAAATGAGAAATAAAAGTGCATGTAATAATACTATTTGACTGAAGAGGCAATGCAATTATAAATAATTGCTGGTCTGAAAACAATGTGGGTGGATGCATTCAAAGGATCATGAAATACAATCAGTCACACAACAAAATGTGGCTTGTTTTTCCAAGGCCTGGAATGGTCATTGTGAAAGCAGAAGAAGAATAAAGAATAAGATGCACATGACTTAGACGAACCTTTGCCTGCTGAGTCTGGTGCTTCATTTTGGATAGCAATTTACTTCATGGCACTGTGAACTTTTCAATTGCTTTATTTAGGATTACTTTTAGGAATGATAATATAAGCCATGTGTGACACTTTCGTGTCCCCCTCGCAAAAGGGTCTATAAAGAAACAGGTCTGAGAGCTGCGTGACAGGAAGTGAATGTTTATTGACAAATTTTCAGATAAAAGAAAACAAAAAACAAACGAAAATCAGCTTGTGGGCTATTTCAGCATTCGGCTATTGGAAACGTAAATTACTACAGCTTCAGATCCCATCCTCCATTTTTTTCCTAGACCAACTCCTGCTGCAGCCCCATTTTAACCTGTCTCCTGACCTACTGCAAAACGAGAATAGCTGTTAGGGTTCATTATGAGGGAGGTGTTTCCCTTAACCATTTAATCTCCAAACCTGACCATTCCGCGCTTTCCTCACCATGTCTTCAAGATTTTCTCTCTGCTTGTATTGAAGATGGATTATTTTGATAAATAAAGCCCCAAAAATATTTAATCATAATATGTAATCTGAAACAAGATAGTGGCCCATATAGCATACAATAATAATCACAAATGAGACATCAATATTTCAAATTTTCAACAGCAATAAGATTAAACACAGAAAAAAGTTTCTTGATTCTCATATTTTTCCATTGAAATAACACACGTATTCTCACAATGAAATAACACCCGTACTCCACACCATGGGCAAATTTTTACCATCTCAGTACATACTACAGCAGCTCCACTGGAAATCAAATCAGCAATACATTAACATGCACATAGAGGAATTTAGAGAAATATAGAAGAGGTACAGGCAGAAATGACCATGGCATTTGGAGGAGCCCTGTGATGTCACTTTCATACCATGGGCAGTTGTGTTTCTGCATGTTTGCATTTCTTTTTCTTTTGCCATCCCTCTGGGCTGCATTAGTCACTTCATAGAGCCATCCTGCTCTGGTACCAAATCGTACATAATACCCTGTGAACTAACACATACTCTCACAAATACTTGCATGTGGTTTACAGGGACTCTCCATAAAAGTAATGATTTTTATATCAAGCTTATCAAACTTTCTATACACTTCCCCTAACCCCACCCTCCAACCTAACCCTCACAGACTAAACTAACTGAATTAAATAAATTATAATAAAATCATAGTTGTTTTTTAAACCAAGTTTACATTGTTATACACGTCATTATACACACTTGTGTCCTTAAACTTCATATACCAGCACACACACACAAACATATCCATCAATCAAACTATAAACACAATTGTTGAGAGTCACAAAGGTAATGGTCATGGAACCAGACAACAGAATTTATAATTTCCTATTCTCCACAAACCTGCTTTTTACTTGTAGTACCTGTGACAGATCAGACACACAATAATTAGTTATTGTTCATTAATATAACTATATATACCTCACCCAGCAACCTAACTATGCTCTGGTAGAACTACCCCCAAACAACAATTAACAACCAGATGCAGAACCAGGCCTCCGGTGAAGATAGCAACCCATAGCAGAACATCTAGGTAAGACTGTCTTAAAACCCAAAAAATGTAAAGAGATTCACTTTCTCTTCATTCACTTTGAGACACACAAAGAAACCCTTTTTACTTATATATATATTTACTTACAAATGCATAATGGAAATGTATAAACAAATATATCCAATCTTTCCCATGTTATATGTCTTTGTTTTATGTCTTACTTGTATATTAATCTGTGCACATTTAAATTAATGTTTTAGAGTTACTATTTCCTGAGCATTAATGTCTATTAAATTTTGATAATATTTTGATAGCAGTCCTTTCAGCTTGTGCCAGGCTATGGCCTTATCTTTCCAATCATTAAAAACCATCTGCATTAAACTGGTTCTCTCTCTTATCGAAAGAGAGTGAATGTGACATTTGTCAGATATTATAACCCATACCCAAAATGTGACCTCTGCATTTAACCCATCACTAGTGAGGAGTGAACACACACTGCAAATCATGAACACACACACCAGGAGCAGTGGGCAGCACACTACTGCCTGGGGAGCAATCAGGGGTGAGGTGACTTGCTCAAGGGCACTTCACTTGCTAACTGCCAGCACTGGAATCGAACCAGCAACCTTCTGATTATAAGCCCGACTCAACTGCTGAACTCTGGCCACATCTGCCACTATACAATATCAATACAACATCCAGCAATGATCAGCATTAACTGACTGCATTAGGACACTTTCTTTCAATGCACAAGATATGCAAGTATCATACTTAGTTAATGCATCAATTACTAAGACCATCATTAATGCACTTTCACTGAGGTGTTTTGGAATAAATAAATTAATGGTTCATTTAGGCTGTTGATCTGAACTTTATACCTTATTCTTTACTTTGCTTCATCCTCTTTCAATACTAAACTGTATGTGTGTTGTGTGTGTATGTTAGAGTAGTATGTGTTTAGTTAATAAAGTCTTGTCTGTATCACACTTGATGTTATGGTAATTCATACTCATAATCTGGAGTCCACAATCCTTCTGATCTTTGCAACATGCTCTATCAGAGTGTTAGATCAATTACATTGATCAAGATTTCCCAAAATCATTTATTGGAATGGGGGAGAATAGAACAATTTAACATTAATTTTAAAGTGAACTTGTTCATGAGTAATTATGTTTTCGTGGAGAAGACTTGTAAATATAACTCAGTATTAATCCTCTACATGTATTATACTACTAAAATACTTCACATAATTTCCCCAGTTTTCTTTATTTCAACATAGCTACACATGTGCAAGTTGACATGATGCTAATATTTAGTGCCAGTCCAAATCCTATACTTGCATATTACCCAAGCTGGATGTTCACATTCCATTTGTGCCTCTGTGCATCAGGTGTTGACAGTCACAGCAACATGCCAGGCGAATGCGACTCGGACACTAACACCATCACACTGAGTCACCACCATGCCAAAGGCAGTCTCCCAGACAACCAGGTACCATCTGAGAACATCTATGCCTGCAGTCTGTCAGAATGTAAGCTTGGTTATCAGTTTTAAAGGTTTTTAAAAAAAGAACTGCCACGTTTTTTCAAATCTTTCAAATCTTTCAAATCTTTTTTAAGTTTTTTGAACTCCATGTCTACATTAACAAGCCTTTGCTATGAAAGTATACATGGTGTTTTATATTCCTTATTATGTTTACTTCACAAGCACAGCTCTATGGATGGATGGTGAATGGGCCGCCTATCCCCTGGGGTGGTATGTTAGCATAGGTGGTCAATGAGGGGACTGTTTTATTATATTTATATTTAAACACCTTGTTTTTAATAATGTAATCATGCAATATTGTGGATCTGTAGTGCAAAGCAGTACTTCAATTCAACAAGGGACAAAGAAAATACACAATTATCCTTTATGAAAATTATGTTGGTTTTATATACGTTTTGCATTCAATTTAATGCCATCAATTAGTAAGATGCTGTTAAATGTTGTAATAATAAAATAATAAAACTGGGTTTTAGATTTTTTTCCACTGAGCAGTCTTTTGTAATTAAACTGGTTTGTTTGAGGTTATATCACAGCATAAACTGCACACTATGATCACTGTAAAAGAAGCTGACTTCCCTCTGAGCGTTTTAATGTTTAACGCTGTCGTGCCAGAAAAATAGGAGAACAGAAAAACAAAAACTGTAACCTAGTTTAGCAAATCTTCCCATGAGCTTACAACAAGGCAATAATTATTGCCTGTAACATGAATAGCTGTTTAGTGCAATTAGACACAATTTTGTCTCTTTTGCTTCAAAACTATCTTGAGATTTATTTTAAATCTCAACTCAGTTTCAGGTGGATGGCAAGCTAGAGACAATGACCTAGTTGTCCCTCACCTTAGTTGCTTGTAGAGTAGTACAGTAAAGGTCAGAGAAAAGGAGATGATTTACTATGAGTACTAATGAGAAAAAAGCTTGGTTAGCAGAAAAAAGTCATAGCCTAACAAGGTGGACATTATCGATTTTATGCTTCTGTTAATCCCATGTAGGGCTGATGACTAGAAACCAGAATCAAATCTGTAAGAAATAATTTTCACATGTGACGTCAATGTCATTTTTCTCAAAGTTTCTAATAAACCGTTGCCTAAACAAATGCCAAGAGCTCTCAGAAACCATTTTAAAAACGTGTAAGACCACATAATGATGTTTGATGATAAATGAAACCAAATATTATTCTCAAGAGCCTAATTTGCAGTGCACCAAGTTAATGATGGCATTACTATACTTATGCAAGTACTTATGCAAGTACAAGGGTGTTGTGGGTGGTTTTTAGGTTACTGCTATATGGTTAACCCATAGTGTTCTGGGTCAAGACAGGCCACTTCAAGTCTGTATAAATTTCTGCTATAATGTTGCTAGATAGGGCTCAGATTTCTCCTTAAATTAAGTCATGTTTTACTTTTGAGCAAATCATCATCCTCTAGAAAACAAAAATGTAAGGTTTATTCCCACATCACCCCAATTAACTGTGTCTAATTAAGTTACAAAATTAAGTTTAATAATTGACGTGCTGTTTAAACCTGACTGTTGCATGATCAAGTGCTGTGTGTCTAATAGAATAATTCAAGCCTCATTCCTTGCTTTTATTATGCAAACATGACTGTAAGACGAAATTGTGCATGTCTATGTACATGTAACCACACATGCACATGTAATGAATGCGTTAAAGAGACCTCACACCATGACAAAAAAAACTCTTGGGCTACACAACTTTTTTTGCACTGGTTTGGGGTCTATGCAATCCAACCGAATTAGGACATCAAACATTTGCTTTGGATCTAATCAAACGGCACCCAATCTCATTTGTGAAAAGTCAATATGATATCTGGCACAGTGACAAGTGATTGACATCCAGTTGACTACAGTGGGCTGTTCACTTTATAATGTAATAAAGTGTTAATTTGGTAAGAGTGATGGAAAGTCTTATAATGAGATGTTGGCAACTGTCACTGGAGAGGCTCATTCAAGCAGTTTATTTTTAAAATATATCCTTGTTTAAATGCTACGATCGAAAAACACACCCGCCACCTTGGGACCAACAGATGCTTTTTACCCCTCGCTTTTGTTGGTTCTGAAGAACTTCGGTCAGTACTTCTGGACTGGAAGGCCAATGAATAAATTATAGTCTTCATTTTATTCGCCACAATGAACTGGAATTGTTTTAAATCACACACATTGTGTTAGAATGGTGTTTTTTAAATTAAGTACTAAGTGCTTTAGTAACCACAGTGGAATTTGGTGAAATTGTTTAAGTGGAAAAAAGAACGAAACAGCTCATTTGATTAGTACTTTAGTAATAACCTCATGCTGAGTGTGCAATAGCCATCTTTTAAAATTAAATTCATTTTAAGTCTCTATTTTAAGCAAAATAATTTTTATCATATTTATACCATGATGTACCATGATTGATACTGCAATTAAAACAGCATTTCAGTTCATTTCTGGTGAATCATAAATGCCTCAGGTTATCGAATAAAAACTGTAAAATCCAGTCACAGGCACAGCAAACAAACACAACATGATACTGAGAAGTGACTTTTCCTTTGTCCTATCTGCGAAGGAAAAGCCTTATGCAAAGAGTCCATTCTGGTTGGCAATTTACTATAAGATTTCAGAGTAGCCAGATAGATTCATATTTTATGATGAGAGAGGAAGTTCTGTGTGTCTGGGTTATTTTTTTCTGTCTCTAACCAATCAGAATCTTAAACGTATTTTTACAAAAAACACTGACTAATTAGGGGCTGTTTTAGGGTTTAAAAAGTGGTGTTGAAAACTGCAAAGTGAAAATGTATAACTTCATAATGTATAATGTATAAAACACTGTGTGTTGGGCAGTAATTCTTAAGAGTTTTCCGAATATCTATAAAGTTCTTTTGTTATGGTCTACAAATACAATAATTGATATTATAACTTTGTTTAGCCTATTTGTTGTTTTGAACAAATTTTGTGATTGTGCAACCCTACCTCACCTGTACTTTAACTTAACCAATACTTTAACTTAACCTTTAACCAATCCATAGAAGTGTAACTGTTCAAGCACAGGTAATGTGCGACTATACAATCAACTGTAATCTGTAACTGAAACTGTAAACCTGTTTCCTTCTTGGTCTTGCAGCTACCACAGCTCTTAGAATTGTTCTTTTCCTTTCTTATATTGTACTCCACACCAGCTCAGGACTTGAGGACTGACCAATTGATGGTTAGAGTGTTGTGCATGGGTTTCATGATCAACCCAGGGGTCTGTGATGGCAGGGCATCTGCATCACACTTGGCATGGTGGTTACATCAATTCTTGGGCTATACAGGCAGGCAGCTACAAATGAGCTCATTAAGTCTTATGCCATTTTCAATAATGTCCTACAAATCCAAACTAGCAAGACTAATGTGACCTCCATGTTGTGTAATTTCTTTATAATGAAACATGGCCATGTTTAATTGTCTTTGTCTAGGACATTGTGAATTTAATTAATGCCAGAGCCAAGACAAATACAGGATAATTAACCTGATTGAACATTCTCTACCCATAAGACCACACGATTATCATGTATTTTCAATTCATTTTTTGTATTTGAGACACATTTATGAGTGCATGTAAATGCTGTGACAGTGCGTTGTTTTTATAGGTTACGTAAAAATCAAAACATGAAAACCAGGTGAAACAAACTATAAATATCTGTTCTTATTAAATATGTATAAATGGTATAAACAAGTGTATAAACAAGTGTTTAAATAATAATGTTTAACTACAAATCCTTTTTTTTCTGCACAATAAGAATTAAACAGACTAGACTAAATTATCTGAGCTACATAAATGTTATACATAATTATTATTATAATAAATTATTATAATAAATGGTAACAATTTGGTAATAAAGTCCAGATTTTTAAAATAAATTGTATATGTTCTTTATTACATAAGAAAATGAAAGCAAATCTTTCAATTTCACTGTAAGTACTGGTGGCATCAACTAGTTTCTTCAAACGGAATGCACAGTCTTCTGAAGGAAATCGTTTGGGATATTGCTGAGAACCTCCTGAATCCGTGCCTCCAATGTCTCCAGTGTGCAAGGCTTTGTTCTGTACACCTGTTCCTTTGCAAAGCCCCACAGGTAAAAATCTCATGGAGTGAGATCTGGACTTCTTGGAGGCCATTCATGAGGTCCACATTGTCCCAGCCAACGTCCTGGAAAATGCTGGTCTAACCTGTACTATTGAGCATGGAAATATTAAATCTTATTTACTATCGTTTATTTAGACACTGTTTTTATCATGACCCCAGTGATACTACAAGTTCTAGAGCCAATTTTAATGTCTAGTTACTTTTCACCCACCCTATATATGTCTGTCACAATATCACTATAGAAGACAGTTCAATACAGGGTTTTATTAATATATGGTGAATGAGAAACAAACAAAGCAGGTGAATATAACACAACAGATAAAATAGTGAAAGGCAATGTCAGTGATGTCAAGGCAATTTTGTAATGTGAGAGGGAATGAAGAATGAAGAATAAAGAAACAATGAAGAATGTTTAATATCTGGAGAAAGCTCTCTGTTAGTGTTTTAGTTTATTTTAATGGCAGCTGTTCAAGTCAATAGGTGCCAATGCTCTTTCGTTACCAACGTACCTCAAAATATCTTATTCAGCTTCAGAAGCAAAAAACACGTTTGGAATGACATGAAAGTGAGTAAATGATGGAATAAGTTTCAGTTTTGTGCAAACTATCGGTTTAATCTAAATGTTTGTTCTGGGTAAATGTTTCATAAATGGAACATGACTAATCACTCTATAGCCTCATGTAAAAGTAAAACTGTTTACTAGTGACTGCACTGCAGGTGCGGATATCACAGGCAGCATCTAGAAAAAAATATAAATACATTCCATGCTTTGAGAGCATTTAAAAATAACAGGCACTGGTCAAACATCTGCAATAATGTAATGAAATATTTGTTATTTATATGCTGCTTCAATGCATAAAAATGTTTTTGTCCTCCAAATGATGCAGTTCAACAACAATGGCATCTGGATTGATATCAGCCAACTGGAAAAATATTTTCCAAACCAGAGCAAGTTATTACATTTTGCTGAAAGATTACAAAAGGATTTTATGTTGTTGTTAAACAATGAAATGATAATAGCTACATGTATAGTGAAAGTAAATAGGTTCAGTTTTGATGCCATGTCGACTAACTGAAAACCACATCACTCCTGTGACCCATGAAAGAGCAACATCTGACAAATAACATTCTCTTGGAGATATGCAGTGCTTTAATTCACAGATCACATTGACAAAATCTGGACATTTTCATCAGTATGATGTCAAACAACATACAGATATTGAAGACTTCAAAATAGAGGCAGCTTGTAAGCAGTACAATGTAGAGAGAGAGAGAAAGAGAGAGAGAGAGAGAGAGAGAGAGAGTTCACAGACAGGTATGTATGCATTAATTCCACTTTTCTTTAAGACAGTAATCAAGCTAGTAAGAGCTGGGGGCTGGGGTATTGTACATCAGTAAGTAAACCATAGCTCTATGTTTAATCCATTACACTGACAATCGCCTGAGGTCTCTGGATAGTACAGGGTTACAAGCAACAAAAGGGCTGCAAAGTGCAGCAAAGCCAGCACCATAATGTTTTATACTAACATGCCCTAACATGCACTGTAATGTGGGAGACACATGTGGCTCATGTTTCACATGTTACTTGGTCATGTACTGATGGCCTCACTTATTTATAAAATAAATAAATGAATGAAGATTACCATTACAACACGACAGACTATAAACTCCATGTTCTCACATAATCTTTGTGTTGTTTTCGCACATAGCTTCTCATACCACTTCTATGCAAATGATACACAGCTTTACTTTCATTTCAGCTGGACGACCCCACCATTGCTACCTGGATCTCTGCTTGCCTTTTAGACATCAAATCAAGTTTATTGTCACATCACCTCAACACGTGTAGAGGTGAGTGAAAATCCTGAGTGCGGCTCCAGACAGTGCAAAACAGTATGTAAAACAAACAGGTAACTAACAAAAAATATACATGTAACAGTATGCAGTATATACAATGGACAAAATGGACAGAATATACAAAATTACAAATTTACAATATACATTATATGCACATGGACATGTTGTAGTGTACTTAAAAATAATATACAAATATACATATGTTACAATTTACATTTGTACACGCAATATGTGCATTTACATATATGTGTATATATACACACATTCATACATGAATACATACATACACACAGTAAATATATTATGTAAAGTGTACATACAACTCGTAATAAAACCTTATGTGATGTGTGAAGTAGTTAAAGTACAGTGTATGGAGAATGGTGGGGGTGGGTTGAGATTACGTCAGTTCACATTAAGTAATCGGACAGCTTAAGAAAAGAAGCTGTCCCTTAGTCGGCTAGTGTGGGTCTGGATGCAGCGATACCGTCTTCCTGAGAGCAGTAGGGAGAGCGGATCGTGACTTGGGTGGCTAGAGTCACTGATGATCCTCCGGGCCTTTCTCAGACACCACCTGTTGTAGATAGGCCCTTATACATCTCAGCCTGGATGAAGAACTGGCACCTTCAGCTTAATCTCAGCAAGACAGAACGGATAATCCTGGCCAACCCATCATTAGAATACAACTTCACACTTCAACTTGGATCATCCACTCTAACACCTACTCTGTTCATTAGAAACCTCGGGGTCGTGTTTGATGACCAGCTGAAATTCACTTCACACATTGCAACAATCTCTCGGTCATGCAGGTATGTGATCTAGAACATCAGGAAAATCAGACCTTTCCTGTCTGAGCACGCAACGCAGCTCCTAGTCCAAGCACTCGTAATATCAAGACTGGACTACTGCAGTGCCCTTCTGGCTGGGCTCCCAGCCAATGCAACCAAACCCCTGCAAATGATCCAGAATGCTGCAGCACATCTGCTCTTCAATCAAACAAAAAGAGCCCATGTCACACCCCTCCTGACCTTACTCTACTGACCTCAGACACTTGTCTTTAGGACAGTCACCGCAACCTCACCCTCTTACCTCAACTCACTCCTCCAGACATGTCCCCTCCCACCAGCTACGGTCTGTTAATAAGTGATGTCTAATTGTTCCCCCACAACAAGGTACCAGATCACTCTCTAAAATGTTCATCTATTCTGTTCCTTTGTGGTGGAATAAACTCCCAGCCTCCACGCGATCCACTGAGACAACCATCACTCACAATTTCAAAAATTTACAACCTTCAAAAAACAACTCAAAACACAATTGTTCCGCAGACACTTGACTAATCCCTAATGCACTGATATTCTTTCGACATAAAAAAAAACTTCTGTTCATCTTGTCTCTAGTAGCGGAATACAATATCCACTTGTAAATGTAGCTTTGTAGACTTGGCTTGTTGGTTCTTAAGGCAAAATGTTTAATGCTCTCGTTTTTTGTAAGTCGCTTTAGATAAAAGCGTCTGCTAAATGAATAAAAGTAAATGTATGTTTTCCAGTAAAAACATCTGTAAACATTAATAAAGCTAAAAATATTTTTCAATATCTTATGAAACTGTTTCTCCAGTTTGTCTGCTTTTATAAATGTTTAAGTGATTTTCACTGGAAAGCAATTCTATGAAAATGTTTTTTTGCAGTGCAGTATAAAATAAAATGCATATTACTGTAAAAAAGTGTTTGTTTACTCAGCATATAAATGAGTTTATAATGATTATACATAATCTAATATCATATTGGCTGCAATAAGTCAGTTATTTCATAGTCTATTATTTCATGAGGTTTATTATAACATTATGCAGGCAGATCAACGTTTTCAGGTCAAGTGCTTCCTTTCTCTAGAGCATAGGTCTCGAACCTCACTGTAATGAAATCTATTTCTCTACATTTAGTAAAAGTATTTTAATGGATTTTAAACATTATGCTGAACATTTGACACAATCAAAGGGGATCATTTCATTTCAGTGTGCTAGTAATCATGGAGAGCTAAACAGGATAAAACCACCCAAAGTAGACATGTTCTGTGACATGTATTATCACTATCAAAAAATGTAATTTCATATATAATCACAGACATTAATCTGTTTGTGACTGCAGCTGTTTTTTCTGGTGTTTTTAGCACCTACTTGGACAGAACTCAGTCAGACCAGCAAAAATCGCAGGATGGGAAAAGGCCACAGTGGTCACCATCCCCTCCATTTTTCCTCTCTCACATTGCAGTATTGCAGAACAGGGTGAAGAGTTGTGACTAACTTTTGTTGACAGCTAATCAATGGGGGATAGTGTCTTTGAGCTTTTATGGTGGCTATATATACTTGCACTTGGCCAAAATATGAATAACACTTTTTGCCAAGGCATTTCACTGAAGACACCAGAAAACACATGGTGAAATTGTTAACAACACGTGTTGACAACAGTTGAATACTGCTGGTACATGTAGAGTGGAGTGTATGATAGTAGTACAGTAAACTGTATGTGTACCAGCTGTGGTATTCTATTATGGATATTTGAATTGTAATTGATTGTAATTTCTGTGTAGTCAACACAAACAATAATACAAAATGCTTCTGAACAGTTGTCGTCATCTTGTCAAGGTGCTTAAAGTTGTAAATATTGCTTTATCTGGATCATTATATGAGGCTCTGCAGTTATCCTGCTCACAAAGGGAGTATCATACAGTACAGATATAAGCATAGCTTTATTTATAACAAGCAAAAAACAGAAAAAGAAAAAAACACACAAAAATACAGGAAACTTGCAAAATGACATTCACACAGTTAAATAAAGACAACTGGGCTGGGTACACAAGTAAATGAGACTAACAAAAAACAGGAAATAGGAAAGTCATCATATTGTGGCCTGTATTGATGTAGCCTATTACCAACTTAATATAATTTACTCTTAATATATTTTAACCTAAAATAATTTACTCAAGTACAATATAAAAAGAAAAAAAAATAACTCTCTGTACAACTGGGTCACAATTCTCTTTTTAATATTTTTTTGTACTTTTCAGATCTGATAGTTCTGTAGCTTCCATGACCTTATGGGATAGTAAAGCATCCACAGGTTGCACTATTCAGAAGATGTGATATAGTAATTGAATAATGTTCTGATTTTATGACTTTTGTATATTTGGACTTTTAATGTACTGTTCTTCACATACTATAAAGTAGGGAAGAAAAAACCAAAAAAAGTTAAAAATTATAAAAATAAGACTTAAAGTTATTTGTGTTATTAAACTTATTAAACTTAAGACTGTAATCTTAAAATCTTAAAACTGCATCTGCAATGTAGTGTTCTAGACACAGATCTGACCCTCCAACTGTGAGAATAGTGAGAATGTGAGAAATTCTTCATTAGCACATTCTAACACTAATCTCCTAACGCTATGAAACTGTGGTACATTTACTGTTAAGAGAGATGGTTACAAACAAAGAATTGGTACCAAAATACAGGGCAGAAAAAGCAAAAAGTGCCCAAGGTCCCTCTATAAAGTTCATAAACAGAATGAAAAAAAAAACAGACTTATAACTCAATATCAGGTTCTTAACACGTAAAAAGCCAAAGGGTCACCAGTGAAAACTTTGTGATATTGATAAAGAAAAGTTGATAAAGAAACTACTAAACTTTGTATATTTTCTCACTTGAAAACAATGGGAATTTATTATTCACCGCTGTTATAATACCAACTAAAAGTAATTTACATGCAGTAAATCACAATTAACCTGTAATACAGTCTCATACAGTCTCAATACAGCCTCATCAAAATTATTTAAAACAGTAAACCACCTGACACAAAATGTGTCACTTTTTTGTGTCACAATTGTCGGGGACATTGTTCTCTAGTTTTTCTGTATTCTTTGATGGTTAAACTTCAACCCTTCAACCTCTTTTCCACTCATAATTATGATGGATGACAGTAAGAAAAGCAATAAACCAAAAAGAATTGGAGTTGACATACCAAATCAGGGTGTTATCTTGTATACATCCATGTGTTTTGAATATTTAAAATAAGACAGCTAAAATAGACAGTTGATGTCTGTTTTTTAAAGAACACAAGATGGACATTTTCTGTAATCCCTTTAGAAACATACAACCTTGCCAATCCCATATAAACTCTAGTGGTGATAAAAGGCTCATGTAACAAGCTTAGCCATAACAAATTTATCAACGGAATTTAAAAGCATACCGTTAGGTTGAACAGATGGAAAGAGACTTGTATTCCAAGTCACATCTATTGTGAGGGAAAGGTGGAAACCTGATTCAGAAATGAACATTGGTCTCATAGTGGGATTCTCCATACCTTCCCAGATTTTCTGTACTTCCAACTGTGTCTTTGTAATATCCCTTTCTGATAAGTGCATTAGTGTTGTGTGCATGTAAATTACAGGTGTCATATTTCTTTTATATTTTGTCATGGGTAAACAAATGCATCAATCAAATGTTTCATCAGTAGATCTGCACTGAAGTTTGCATGCAATAGTTTAACCAATATATGACAATATGACAAAGAAGAACTAATTTGTTTTAGTTTAGTTGTAAGAAGAACTAACTGTTTTAAAAGCTGAACATAGCCTTCTGTCTTGTAGTGATGTATTTTCTATTGTGACACTGAAACAGTCGTCTTACGCCACATGCACCATTTGTGTATTTATGGCTTTCAGCTGTCACAGCTGGCCGTGTCACAGTTATTGAGTCACATGGAGTTCTATTTATTTGTGTCTGGTGAATTTTTGTTGTAAATCTTCATCCCTCGACCCGATTCACCGGAAGGACACATGCAACTCATGCCAGGATGGCTGCATAAGAAACTGGGTCAGCATTAACAAGGGCCATGCTGTTGCACTCTGTACGTCCACCCTGATGATGATCTGCAATGGCAGGTCCCCGTTATATAAGCAAAGAAAGATGGCGTGAAGAAAGCAGGCAACTTTAAATGTTTAAGGTTTGTTTCCTTACATTTGTTATGCCTCGGGAAATGGCATCTGTCTGTTTAAATCTCTAATTCAGACAGGTGTACAGAGAAGACACACACAGATCTCAAACACAAGATTTAAAAGCTTTATTGCAGTGTTTTAATGTTGCAGCATTTTTAATTATATCATTTTAATTACAAAGTCTGCTTGAAAGACAATGGTATTCTAATTGTACTATAAATACAATTTTAATTTTTATTTAAATACTACAACTAATACAATAATACAATTAAATAATACAATTTGAATACTATTTAAATACAATGAGGGCAAAAACATACATGTGTCACACATCACAATGAAAAAGGAAATATTTTACAAATATTTAAGAAAACAAAGCCTATTCACCTGCTTAATGATTATGTAAAAACAGAAACTTTTTAATGTCTTTTGTGACATTTTTATGGCAAATAAAGGACACATTCTTCTAGAAGTTTAATTAAAAAAAAATTTAAATCACAATTTATTTGTGGTAAGACCCTTCTCATAACAGTAATGTATAAATAAATACAATATATAGGCTTTATTCCAATAAAAAACAATGTTTCTTTTTCAAAATTTCTTTCAGCCAAAATATGACCTGCATGGGTTCTTGACATGTTTTGTGAAATGGGTGTCAGAAAGTGTTAGATTTATTCATATTTGCGCTCATATTTGAGGGGCTTAATCATTACCAAAATTTTCTGAGTTAGTTCCTGACAGCCGCTCCTTATGAAAGCTGCTCTTCTTCACAGCAGAAAGTATTTTTGATGTGATTTGTTGCATTTGTCTCTCTGAAGGCTTTGCACACTATGTAACACATTCATAGGATATACAATGGAAATAGTACTGGTACTTACAATTGTACTGACAAAAGGCTTGATTTAAACATGATGTCTGAATTCCCGGTTTGCATAATTCATATGACAGAAAGAATAACAGAAAAACAACTGAAAGACAGAGAGGGGCAGCCTGGCCTGAGTGATTGGCATCATGATGCTGTGTGACCTTAGAGGGCATCTTCTGCGTCTATATTTAGCTGACTGATGCTGCCCAATGAGAACACTGCCAGGGCCATGTGCTAAGCCGGTCGCCTGCTTGCTGGTCCGAGGACCTCATGTTATTTTATATTTCATTAATCGCATGAAGATGCAGGTGGGGCTTAAAGCCCAAGTCTAATTTCTAAGACAGTTTTTTGAAAATGGCTTTGAAACATGCTGACTAAACCAAACAAATCTTCACATTGTTGGAGAGGAGCTGTAATATACAGTTCCTGTCAACCAACTAAGAGACTAATGTCTCTTAATGATGAAATTAAGAGACATCTCCCCTGCATATGCTTTACAAAAAGGCTCAGATATTTTGAGTGATCAGACAGATTCTTTGTACCTAATTATGAGATATGAAGCCAAACAGCACTGTTACTTTGATAACATAGCACAATCTTGTATTGTTTGGCAGCTGTTTAATTTAATATTTTCAGCAGCATAAACTCCAGCATGGCAGATGCTGGATTAAATTAGGAACAAATAATTCAATGGGCAGTGCAACACAAATCAGGAAATCTGATTTAGATTAGATTAAATTCAATTCATACAAGTACATAGCTAATAAAATGCATATCTTTAATTTATTAAAGATTCGTAGTCAAGCCTGGGTTTTCTTTTCAGTGACAAAAAAGCAAGAGAGAAATAAGAAGAGAAAAATCTTTCACACAGGGTTACATTTCACTGTTATGGATTATATAATCACATACAGTATTGTTTATTACTGGACACTGGCATTTGATTCTGTAAAGGCTGTAGTTTGATGTAAGAATTCAAAATTTACTTGCATATTATATGCAATTATATTAATTAGAATATAATTAATATTATATATATATATATATATATATATATATTAAATAAGAGTTTACCACATAAAATGGGGTGTTCTTAAAACTTCCTGTCCTCCAACCCATATCACAATATAGGTTGTTTATCACCTAGTTCAGTATTTTTCATGAAGTTAGGGTTAGTAAGGGGCTGGAATAGGGAATCGTCGACTTAAAACTAAAGCAGTTGCATCCATCCATCCATCATTAGTAATAGAACTCCAGTACATTAATTAAAAGTCTTTAAGAGAACTGACATGTGTGAAAGAAAACAATTAATATTTTGAGCTTAAGCGAATAATACTCAGGTATCCATGTAAAAGAAACAAATCAGACAGACATGGTTCTCATGTCTCGTGACTACGTTTCAAATGTATGTTTTATCAAGACATGTAAGAACCAAATACGTTCAAAGTTACCACATTCAAGGCTCAAGCACAGAGGGTGTGAGAACTCTGGGCAGGGTGTGAGGACTCTCCAGGACTGCAGGGCAGAGGGGCTTGGTAGTGCCACTGGTATAGGACAACAACAGATGGTGCATATATAATACATACATGGATGCACATGTACAAAACTTGTCACGTGTATTGGTCTTGTTGACCCAAGCAACTTTTGCACTGACACACTTTAGCTCCGCCCAACAGTGGAGGATATGGGCTCCACCCTGAGATTGTAAAACCTTGCAAAGGTGTTAGGTGTCGTCCAGCCCTCAGCTCTGCACATGTCTGCTAGTGGGGTGCCGTGCACCAATGCTCCTTCACTTTGAGGGGGCACAGCACATCATGGGAGTGGTACACCAAGGCGATGACATCCACTATACAGTGGGCCAGCCTCTGTTTGAAGAGGGCCTTTACCTTCTACCAAGGTCCAGAGCAGACAAAAAGCTGATTGGAGCTTCTGAAGCTCTAAGTATGGTCTATGCACAGAGTGCAAACAGGACACAACAAAGGGCTGGGTCTGTCTCCTCCATGAGCAGCGGTGCAGGTTCACCAACTGGTCCTTGAAAGACATGGTGGGAACCTTGGGCACTTTAAGACCCAGCCAGGCCTGGGTATCAAATGTGGGGGTCTTCTCCACGGAAAGAACACCAGTCAGGTTTTACATTGAGGCTTTACATTGACACAGTGTGTGCCGTGGCGTCATGCCTATCTTGGGACTCTGTCATGTAGCCAGTGCTGCTGGTCTCATATGCATCAGGCTGAGCAGTGTGATCGCAGCTGTGGATACGCAGGTTCAAGACTGGCTGCAGCCCACCTCCTTTATCGGGCACAATGAAGTATGGGCTGTAAAACCCTATCGACAGGAGGACTGCAATCTTTGATATGGTTGACCTCAAAAGCTTAGGGAACTGATCTGTAATAATTATAGACATGGTGTAGGGTGCAATGTTAATGCAAGTATCATCTTAGCACATCAGGGTTGTGCAACAATTGCAATTAAATTGAGAAAGCCTTTAACATTGCATCTTGCATGCTGCCTAAGTTTGAATTTAAAAGTGAGTTGCAGAGTTTTAATTTAAATGTAATTTAAAGGAGGTAGAATTAAAGTGGTGTGATAATCATCCAAAACGTCAGGTTAGGTGTGTATCCCAGTTCCCTGAAACAGGGAACAAGACACTGCATCAGTCTTGAACGCACATCAGGCATGCCCGAGTCTGAAGGCATACCAGCCTGCCGCAGCACGAACATCACTTAGAGATGCTCCCCTAGACAGAGCTTTAGATGATGCTACATCCCTTGTAGAATGGACTCTTATGCCAAAAGCTGACTGAGTCATAGGCCTTGTAGGCCAGGGTAACAGCATCTGTGATCCAGTGAGATAAGCACTGTTTTGTGATCACATTACCTCAGTTGCAGCCACCAAAACAGACTAAGACCTGAGAGGTATTTTGCCACTGGCCTGAGCGGTGGATACAGATTCTCAAAGCTCTAACTGGACACAGTAAGTGAAGTTTTCCTGTTCCGGCAACTCAAATGACAAAAGACAGACGGCTTGAAGTACCACCGGGTGACCAAACGCAGTGGGCACCTTGGGGTTATAGTCTGGTCTAGGCTGCAAAATGGCTTTAATAAACCCAGGGGCAAATCCAAACAGGCAGGGTCTACTGATGTAAGAACTAAAAATAGAGCCACATTAAGAGTCAGAAACTTATCCAAGGCTGACTCTAAGGGCTCAGATAGAGCCAAAGATAAACCCCTAAAACAGTAGTAAGGTCCCTAGAAGGGACCCACGTGTGACAGAAAGGCCTCGGCAATCTGGCCTTATGCAGAAAATGATACACCAAAGGATGTCTCCCAACAGAGTCTCCATTGACAGGTTTATGGCTAGCAGACACAGCGCCACATACAACTTGAGGGTAGGCATGGCCAGCCCTGCAGAGAAGCGCTCTTGAAGAAACTCCAGAACTAAACCAACAGGGATGTGAATCAGGTCAACATGGTGTCGGCCACACTATGACACAAAGAGCTGCCACTTCAGGGCATTCGATTTCTTAGAAGATGAAGCTCTGGAACTCAGAATGGTCTCTACAACCTCGGTTTAGAGACCAGAACATAAAAACTGGCTCCCCTCAGGGACCAGATCCACAGTTCCAAAATCCTGACGGGGGGTGAAAAAGCTCCCAAGGGACTCCGTCCAGGAGAGACATTATGTCTGAGAATCAGATTTTTTGCATGCCCTGGGATGTACATCACTCTAACAGAGATCAGCCTGGTCTCTGCCCAAAGGAGGATCTGCTGTATCATTCTGAACAGGGGGAGCGAACGCAGCTCTCCCTGGTGATGTACAAGACCCCAGTGGTGTTGTCCGTATGGACTAAGACATGCTGGCTCTTGAGGTGTGGGAGGAAGTGCTTCAGAGCCAGAATCACTGCCCTGATTTCCAGGCAGTTTATGTGCCAGGAAAGGTGAGAGCCCTCCCACAAACTACGGTCTGGGAACTTTGGGAACATTAAGAACTGCACCCCAGCCCATGAGGGAAGCGTTGTAAGAATCCTGCAATGGCATAATTCTCCTAGAGTGGGACCCAAGGTTAGAAACTGGGGTCTGAGCCACATAGAATGAAGCCCTCAACGCGTAACCTTTACCACCCTTAGCAGGTGGATTTTGGGATGAAACTAATTTTTCCTTAGCCAGAACCGAAAAGGTCTTATGTGCAGCAGGCCTGACAGAATCACATTGGCCACTGCTGCCATGAGTTCTAACAGCCTCTGAACCTGGAGGACTGTCAGGTATGATGCTGCCCACAGCAGCAAAGACCCGCATCATAGTGGAGTCCTAAATTACCTCTAAAAAAGTAGTTCCCTAGACAGGAGAAAGCATACTTGGCTGAGGTCGAGTCTCAGCCCTAAGCACCTCATATGAGCTAACACAACATCTTGATGCCATGTAGATAACTCTTGGGAGCGTATCATGATTACCCAGTAGTCTAAGTAGTTTAGTATGCGCATGTCCTGGAGTCTCAAAGGAGCCAGGACTGCATCCACGCACATGAAGGTGCAAGGCGAAAGGGCTTGGCCAAAAGGAAGCACTCGATATTGGTAAGCTTCGCCCCTGAAAGTGAACCTGAGAAACTTCCTGTGTTCTGGCAAATCTCAATGTTGAAAGTATGCGTCCTTCAGATCTATCCTGACAAACCAGTCCTCTGGCTGAATTTGACACATAATCAGCTTGAGTATCAACATCTTGAATCCGCTTCTCCTCAAAGAGCGAGAATGATGCAAATCCTAAATTGGGCGCAATTCCCGTCCTTGGGAACAATAAAACATCAGCTATTAAAGCCTAGATCTCTCATGTGAGAGGGAATGCATTCTATAGCCTCTTTCGCCAAGAGAGTCTTTAGTTCCTGGGCCAACACTAAATGCTGCTCTCCTACTACTACAGTCCACAAAATGTCATTGAAACGAGGAGGACGGGAGGCAAACTGAATTCTGTACCCTCTCTCTACTCTACGTAACAGCCATAGGGACAAACTGGGCAGAAGTTTCCAATGCTGCCAGAAAGTGCGAGAAAGATACCATCTGTCCAGTCTCTGGAAACAGCAAACTGGCAAGAGAAATCTGGACAAATTAACATGTTAGGTGCTTCTACCCCCGAAACACCTGGGGTGGTGTGAAAAGCAAAAGTGCCCACTGGGGGCTCTGAGGGAGGTCTGGCACAGGGTGTTAGCATGCACAGGAACCCCCTCGGGTTCCTGTGCATGCTAACACTTTCCAACAGAGATCTAAGGGGACTGGGCAGCACACACACAGGCCTTGCAGCCTAAGAGGACATTTGATATGAGGACAGTGATCTCCTTAAAGTCTGCAAAGAACAACACCTGATGCCAACAGCATACTAGGGGTCAACCCTTCGAGGGGGGTTCCTGTGCATGCCAACACCCTGTGCCAGACCTCCCTCAGAGCCCCCAGTGGGCACTTTTGTTTTTTTTTTGCTTTCTGTTGCTGCCTGTAGGCAACAGAAGATTTAACGGAAGAAGAGTTGGATAGACCACCTGACACCGGGCAGGGGAGGAGCTCCTTGAACATCTCAGATCTTCTTAGCCTTAATGTTTATTAATGTTTATAATATATATGGGGTAGATTATGTCAATATAGGTTTCATATATAGACATTGGATATATGTAATATTACATTTAGGCATAGGCTGCATGCGCTCATCTGATTCAGCGGAGAGCCTGAGAGAAAGGGTCTCCCACTGCTCCTCCGCCATATCATGCTACGAACCCCACAAGTGCAGCATCCACTCTGCCTTGGCAGAAGCGAGACCGAACCCGTGAGGTGCAGCTGCCCAGATACCATCTGAATTAAAGAGAGCAAGGCAGGAGCAGAACATCCTCAGTAGAAGCGATTCACATTGAGGGCAGTCAGCTCTCTCAAACGTGTTCTACTCCCAGACAAACCACACACATATTGTGTGTGTAATATCTTTTTTCCCTCACGCTTAGACCTGACTAACGTGCAGACAAGTGAGCTGCCTGAAGACAATGCCTGAAGCTGATGATGTATTTTTCAGGTGACTTAAGGCTTTGTGGCATGCAATGCTACATCATATAACCTTGACCTGCCTATAAATAGGCCTGATTTTACCTGTGTTCAGAGTCAGGCGCACCTGATCCACATTCCCCATAGCGTCAGGCATGATGCAGCGAGAGGAACTCGAAAAGGAACTAATGTAATTGTTGCAAGTATTGACTTAAACTTTGTGTATTCACACATTTTAAATAGCTACAGTGTTAATTTGCCATTTTTAGAATAATTAACTATCAACAATTAGTTATCAGACAGAGCTTGTTGCTCATTAAGAAAGTATATGTGTTATAAAATAAGATGGCCTTTTCAACAATTTCATTAACATCTTTTTATATGCAGTCTTAAAATTTTTTTAAATTGAATTATAAAAACACTCTAACACTACAATACATACAGCTGCGGCAAGTTATACAGCAGAGAATCTAAATGAATACATGTAAAATCATAATCATCCTTATATGTTCAAACGAAAGATCTCTAAAATCAATTTATCTTCAAAGTAGCCACACTTCGTCTATTTGTTTATAATGGAAACATTCAATAAGAAACAATTTTTAGTTTAGTCCTAAACTTTAATAATGCATGTAGCCAGGCATGCAATTTTAAAATTAGCACACGCCTGTAAACATGTTATAATTGCTATTCAGACTTTCAGCAACAGCAAAGTTATTGTACACATGTTATTGTCCTACAAATTATCAGCCAGCCATTGATTCCCATTAGCAGCAAGCGATATAGACTATGTTTAAGGGCACCCCGACTGACTGTAACACATACACTCTGACTGCACTCAGCTGCACATTCCATCACTTGCAGGCATGGTAAATGCGATAAGGCCTCTCTGACCCTTTTTTTTTCAGTATCATCCGTGCAGGGCTTTTAAGAGCTAAAACCCCCTATAATTACTATATAATACTGCAGTAAGCCACATTGACATATATAATATGGCCATCTGTTTCCTTTAAGAAGTGAAAGGAAACATTTTAACAATTTTATGCTAATAATTCTATGGATTGCAAACCTCGCTCATTATATGTAATGTTTATTTCCAGGTGATAAACTAATTTGTATCATAGTGTTGTGTTATTAAAAGCAGAACCCATTGGTGACTTGCAACAGTTTGTTGGGCTGTAATGCTTACACAAGCATCTTCTCTCATTTTGAATATTGGTGGACTGGGATAATTAAATGTGACACTACCTTGTAGAAAATGGAACTTTAGGAAGACAGTCAGGGGTGAAGGTGCAGTATAGCTTTAGCATGACTGACAGAGTCTGCATATCCCTATTCTCTTTATAGACATAATAGCCATAGAAAAACCTTAAAAAGTAAGAGTCAGAAGCTTGTCAGGCACCGACTCTTGTGACACAAAAGGGAGACCAGACCAGGCCCCCCTCCAACACAATGGCTAAGTCCCAAAGAGGGACCCTTGCTCTGATGGGTGGACTCATTTGTTTAGCCCCATGAATAAAACAAGCCATTAAAGGGTGTTCCCCCACTGGAACGCCATCAATCAGAGCATGGAAAGCCAAAATGGCAGACACAAAAACCCTGATAGTAGCAGGACATGTACCTGATAATTTCTCTTGCAGATACTTTAGCACTAAAACAATCTGGCAGTGAACTGAGTCTGGCAGTGAGTCTGGCAGTGAAAAATAATTTCTGATGACTTGATCAATTACAGAGTCAAGATGACGTATCTTCTCAAGAGCCCTTGGACGTGATGGAGTTACCCTAGAGGTGACAAAACTTTACTCTGTTCAACAGATTAATAACTTTCTTTAATGGGCTTTGCAAACCAAAAATAGTTTTTTTCCAGATTAAAATTGTTTCTTGTGTATTGCACAATGGGGAAGTAATAACCACTACGCCACAGTGAGGGAAGGCCTGCCCCAAATGCTGTGAAACATTGGCACAGAGCATAGGAGCAGATTTAGAGTTGTCAACCAAGGAGGACCTGAGCGCCTGGAGTTGAGTTCAAGCCTAAACTATAAAATTTAATAAGTGTGCGGAGAGGACCAGCCAGTCACAGCACAAACATCACTTAGGGATGCTCCCCTAGACCAACCTTAGATGATGCTACACCCCTGGTAGAATTGGCTGTAATGCCCAAAGGTGACACAAGGTCACAAGCCTCATAGGCCAGGGTAATAGCATCTGTGATCCAGTGAGATAGGCGCTGTTTTGTAACAGCATTACCTCAGTTGCAGCCACCAAAACACCCCAAGAGCTGAGAGGTCTTACACCACTGGCCTGAGCAGTGGACATAAATCCTCAAGGCTCTAACTGGACACAATGAATGAAGCTTCTCCTGCTCCTGCGAATCAAACGGCGGAGGACAGAAGGCTTGAAGTACCACCAGGTGACCAGCTGCAGTGGGCACCCTGGGTAATATAATCTGACCTAGGATGCAAAATGGCTTTAACAAAGCCAGGGGCAAATCCAAGCAGATAGGAGCCTGTAGATCTCCTACTCTTTTGAGCGATGTAAGAGCCAAAAGCAAACTTATCCAAGGCTGACTCTAGGGGTTCAAATGGAGCCGAAGATAAACCCCTTAGAGCAATGGTAAGGTCCCAAGAAGGGACCTGCGTGTGACAGAAAGGCCTCAGCCATCTGGTACCACACAGAAAACAAGACACCAAATGGTGTCTTCCAATAAAATCTCCATCGACAGGTTCATGGCTAGCGGACACGACGGCCACATAAACCTTCAGGGTGGTGGGAGCCAACCCTGTAGAGAGGCACTCTTGAAGGAACTCCAGCACTGAACCAACAGAGCAGTGAACTGGCATGCACTTGTTTAATTCGGTGGAAAGGGCAAGATTCACCGGCTCCCAACTGAACTAAAGAGAGCGAAGGGGGAGTGGAGCATATTTAGTGGAAGCAATTCACGCGATTTCGCATGCTCCGCTCCAAAACAAAATATGCACATATTTTTCTCTTTCTTTTTGCTTTGTTTCTAGCTGCTTCCTAGCGCTCATATCTTGTTTGTTCCCTCACACTCAGACCTGACTAACATGCAGACAAACAGGCTTCCTGAAGACAAGAAGCTAATGATGCATTTTGCAGGCACCTTTTAAAGGGTTTTGGCGCGCAATGCTACGTCACATGACCTTGACCTGCCTATAAATAGGCCTGATTTTGCACGTATTCAGACTCGGGCGTGCCTGAAGCACGTTCCCCATAGCGTGATGAGTGATGTTCCTCATGATAGGGTTGTTCTTTTTGCTGGGATTTTAACTGTACTTTAAAATCATACTTTGTGAGGTTCTTCATGGTTCCTATCTAGTCAATCAGCAGAAGTGCTTCAGTCTCTGATCACTTAAGATCTTTCCCTATGGTCAGATAATACACATAGTTGAAAAACTCCAACTTGGTGTCAGGCAGCTTGGCTGGACAGGATCTACATACAAAGAAGTGCAAGGAATAAATTCTTTATTAGCTGCATTTTTCCAAACTGCTTAATCAGAACATCATTTCTTGTCTGTTGATGCTACCACTGTTAAGTATCCCTATTGAAAATTGAATAATAAAGTATTGCAATATCACAACTTTGTGCACTCTTTAGCTTATTTCCTGAAAGACACAGCCTTGCCATATACCTCTGCTTATTTTAAAAGATCTCGTAAGGGAACCATTGATTTTTAGGATGCTGATATAAATGTCAGTGTACAGCAGCTTAACATATGAAACAAAAGACGGTCCAAAACCAAAAGCATCAAAACATTTAAAAAGGAATAGGCTTTCTCGTGATCTAAGGAAACAAAAACAACATCAAATTTATGTACCCTAGTAAAAGTAATCAGGTCCTGGATCAAAAACAGTTTATCAAAAATATAATTAAAATACAATAAAACTGATCTGTATGAATTATAGAAGAGATGTATAGTTTAATTCTGTTAGTTAATGTCTTTGGAAGTATCTTGTAGTCAACACCATGTAGTGAGTTTTCTTGTCAGCATTAATTGTAAGGAACTATGTGTCAACTGTCAATCAAAAATCATAAGTTTATTACCCTGTTTTGGGATCTGTCTGATTTGTAGTCTAGTTTTGCTCCAAACTTTGGCTCTGACCATCTCCCTGTGGAATTGACCCCCTCCTCACCTTTCTACAACAGATGTTTTATGACTTTTTCCTAACACCACTATAAGCAATTAGGTTTGAAAGTGTGAACGTTTTGTATAGGGGAAATAAATGTTAATGGTGTGTAAGTGTTTGTTGACAGTTGTAAGAGCTGTGTTATTTGCAGTGTTCACACTTCAGACACAAAATGAAAGTTTAGGATCTGAGACTTTGGTTTCCATGTTTTCTCAATGTGTCTTTAGCTAGTTTTCTGATTAAAGGACATGCCCCAACTTGTTCTTCCTGACTAGGAGTGTGGTCATTCAAATGTGTTTCATTACCTCCTAAGGTTTCCTACTAATGGTTTTTTAGAGGCTGCTTAAAACAATAATGTATTTACCGGATCATAGAATGACATTTCGACAAAAGTAAAAAAATGCTTTAGCATTCTGTGTCTTCATCTACTTTTCTGATTCTAGTTTTCTGATTAAAGACAAAGCCCCCAACCTGTTCTTCCTGACTGGAAAGAATATCCTTAATGTGTGTACTGACACCCAGACTCCCTCCACTTACACTGAGCTTCATGCCTAAGATAAAGAATCTTTCACATAAATACATCTTATATTAATTTAGGTTAAACCTTCACATTATAACAAGAAAAATGGTACATAATTTTTTTTATTTCAAAGCTTTTTCTTCTAACCATTTTAACTTAATGTTTAGTTTTAAACAGAATTTTGACTATCTTTAATTAAAGGTGGCCTATTTTATATATACTTTTTTATATATACTCTGTATCTGTTCAGCCAAAGAACCTTTTAGGGTGCATCTATGGACTTATCTTGTAAAATTTTTAAAAGCTAAATCTGTATAAGGTTGCAAAAACTACTTTTAATTTTGAATAAATTAAAAAAATAAAGATATGCTGATACCATTATGATACAATTGATACAATTTCTGATACAATTATAGTTTTATGCAGGTTGGTTAGCATTGTTTTATTTTAAACACTGGTGTCTGCCTGACATAGTGGGGTAAGAAAATCCTGTGTGTGTTTGGGTGTTTTTGGGTATACAGACGCTTTGTTTAGATGTTCAAAGCATCACACCTCAGATAAAGACCTTTTGGTGACTCTTTGGGTTGTCACATAAAATATCTTCTTAGGTAATCTTTACATTTAGAACAAGAAACTCTTTACTCTGTGTACTTCTACAATAAATGTTTCTGTATCTGTATCTTAAAATTAAGTTAAATCTGTATAAGTCTGTATAAATAATGATACAACCATCATAATCCCGTTTTAAAATATGGGTTGTTTTGCATCGTTTTAAATTTAAACAATGACACTCATTTTGGAAAACATTTAGCCAAACAATCTCACACATCTTATTTAACATCGACAGTGTCACACTGGGTTGGGTATGTGTTTGTTATTTTGATGTTTTTAGAGTTTTTGTAATTAGCGAGTTTCTGAGTGTCCACCTCTTATAGACACATTCACTTTTCACAGTTTAGGTTATAGGCTAACCTAACTTATATGTGTCCTATATTGACTCTAACCTATATGTGTTAGAGTCAATTTCTCTCTAGAAGCGTTTTTTTTATTTTTCTTTTTAATATTTTCTATAGGAAGCCTGTTTGTTTGTATGTTAGTGGGGGGAAGAAACATATGAGTGCTAGGAAGCAGCTAGAAACAAACAAAGAAAGCAAAACAAAAAGAGAAAATATGAGTTTTAAGAAGTGTGTGACACCCTTTCCACGCTACATCATGGCGGGTGACATGCTCGATGTGTGTATTTTGTCTGAGAGTGCTCACAGTGCTCCGCCTCGCTCTCTTTAATTCAGATGGGAGTCGGGCTGCGCCTTTTCTCGCGCTTTCCGCCGAATTGAACGAGCACACCCTGCCCATGTGCAAATGTAATATAATGACATATATATACAATGCCCACATATGAATCCTATTAGAAATTGGAACAATTACCTACATTGGCCTTTAAGTCTATACTTACATATTAATATATATAGAGAGAGAGGATGATACTTCTCTCAGATTTTCTGGCAGTGTGGAAACTTCTGCCCAATTTATCCGCTGTTGACTACAGACAGGGTACAGAATTCAGTTTAGGTTAAACCTGACAGAATTCAGTCATCCTCGCTTCAGTAGCATATTGCAGACTATAGGATTAGGAGAGCAAATCTAATAAAATTAGATTTATTAACAACTATATTAAGGACATTTGTCACTCTGGATAGATAGACACACATACACACATGCTCTTAGTTTCCCAGTCAGGAAGAACAAGTTGGGGCATATCAGAAAACTAGAAACAGAAAAGTAGATGAAGACACAGAATGCTAAAGCATTTTTTTTTATTTTTGTCGAAAAAATTCTATGATCTGTTAAATGTATTATTCTTTGTTTTAGCAGCCTCTAAAAATCCATTAGTAGGAAACCTTAGGAGGTAATGAAACACATTTGAATGACCACACTCCCAGTCAGGAAGAACAAGTTGGGGCATGTCCTTTAATCAGAAAACTAGCTAAAGACACATTGAGAAAACATGGAAACCAAAGTCTCAGATCCTAAACTTTCATTTTGTGTCTGAAGTGTGAACACTGCAAATAACACAGCTCTTACAACTGTCAACAAACACTTACACACCATTAACATTTATTTCCCCTATACAAAACGTTCACACTTTCAAACCTAATTGCTTATAGTGGTGTTAGGAGAAAGTCATAAAACATCTGTTGTAGAAAGGTGAGGAGGGGGTCCACAGGGAGATGGTCAGAGCCAAAGTTTGGAGCAAATCTCATTAAACATGATTGGCATGTACATACTAGACTACAAATCAGATAGACCCCATAACAGGGTAATAAATTAATGATTTTTGATTCACAGTTGACACAGTCACGCTCAATATTTGAATTCATAGTCATTGTGAACTATTGAATTGTTATTTGTGAGGAAAATAACTATGTAGATTAAGAAATTTGTCAAAGTAATAGTCTAATAAAGTGAGTGTCTAACATGAAGTTCTGAACATGTTTTGAACACATCAGCCCACAATTACACCATGAACACCTGTGTGGCACATTTCAGTATTTTCAGTATTTTTCAGCGAATGACAGGTCATGTTGTGTTCAGTTTCTTGCACAGACTGGTTGTTTTGCTTCATAATTTTGTTGCCTGTTTTAGCTTGTTTGAATCTTAAAGACATGGCAACCACAGACTTACCATTTTTATTTTATGAATTACCAAAGACCTTTACCAATTTTATGAATTTAAAAAAAGGAAAGTTTTAATTTGGTGATCCATCTCTTTAATCTGTTTCAAGCTTTAAAAACTGTACTGCAAATCATTGTCTGTTTCAGAGACATAATCATACACATAAATTTACAACGTCATTCACATCAAGTAAGCACATAAGTTCATTCCAGCTTTTTATTTACAGAAAATATTAATTTTTATCCAGTCTATATAGATGATTCATTACATAAGTAAATAACCATGTACTAACTATAATAACCTTTGTATTAACTAAATACCTTAACTACCTGTATAAATAGATGCTGCTTTTAATGCATGGAGCTTCCCTGCAGTGTTATAATTTAAACAATCAGTATGCAGGCATCTGCTCCTCTCAATGAAAGTCAAAACAATCTTATTTTTGCAAAGAAATTTGTGAGTGAGTCAGTCATTTAGGAGATAATTCTACTCATACCAGTATTTGAAAGTGAAAGTGACATTTGTTAGATATGGTAACCCATACCCAAAATGTGACCTCTGCATTTAACCCATCACTGGTGAGGAGTGAACACACACTGCAAGTCATGAACGAACACACACACAGAGCTGTGGGCAGCACACTACTGTGCCTGGGGAGCAATCGGGGGTTAGGTGCCTTGATCAAGGGCACTTCAGTTGCTACTTGCATTGCTGGAATCAAACCAGCAACTTCCTGATCACAAGCCCGACTCACTTACCAGTAGGCCACAACCGTTAGGCCATAACAGTTATTTTATAGAGAAACCTCTCGGGTAAACTGAGGTTTAGTGCGTTGCTCAAGGGTATAATGATGATAGCCTATGACTGGTCTTGGCATCATCTACAGTCTCTGCACTTATGATCTGGGTGTTTACAAACTTGGCAAACACTTGCACAGATTGTAAGCTCTGACCCGACAGGATCTGCTGCAGAACTTTTGGAAGTCATGTTTACAAGGTTCCAGATGGCTGCAAAGAATATACTTGAAAATATAATTTCAAAATAATTTTAAACATTACAGGTAGTATAAAAATAATTGTTTTTTTTTAATTTTATATTAAAAGCTACAATTTGTAACTTGTGCCCCTCTATTTCCATTTCTATTTGAAACATAAAATTGCATGTTACTTTGTATACTTATATTTACATATGCTGAAGTCACACTGACATTTTCAGGAAATCTGACCTGGCAGGTTGAGTTATAGATCTTTGTGAATCAGAGTAAAGTAAGGAGACATTTTAAACACTGATCTGTTATGTACTTGCTCAACAACTGCTTTTTGTTAACTTTTAACCAAAAAGGTCTGCAGCTTTAAATATACCTAATTGTATATTTTATATAATGTAGAGGATTAATATTGAGTTGTGATCACAAATAAAGTGATTAATGAAGTTCACTCAATGAATGTTATATTGTTCTATTCTTCACCATTCGCTGTGTAAATGAAACAAATATTATACCAAATATGTGGAAATAATAATTGATTGGGATCAATAGATGATTTGGGGAAATCGTAATTAATGTAATACATTGATTTAACACTCTTATAGAGCTTGTTGCAAGGATCAGCAGGATTACAGACTGCAGATTATGGGCATGAACCACCACGTGTTATACGAACAAGACTTTATTAACTAAACCCATACTACTGTAACATACATACAACACACATACAATTTGACAGTTTGATCAGGTGGCAGCAGAGTCATTATGAATAAGAATGAACCATCAATGTCTTTATTCTAACACACAGTAAAAAAGGTCTGATGATACTTAATGCATCAATTACTGAAGCAAAGTATTGATACTTGATACTCATTGAAGAAGTGTCCTGATGCAGTTAGTTTAGGTTTCAGTTGATCTTCGCTGGATGTTGTATTGAGGGGGAATGAGCCAGTTTGATGCAGATGGTCTTTGATGAATGGAAAGACGAGGCTGTAGCACAAGTTTAGAGGACTGCTGAAGACATCTACAGTCTTTTGAGGACTTTCATCAGAATTAGGATGCTGAGCTAGAAGATGATCCGAAAGATGAAAGCCAAGAGACAAACGCTTGTGCTCTTGGACACTGGTCTTTAAGCTGTGAGGATGTCATGCCCTAAAGAGCTCTGAAAAAATGATTTGTTGAATTTACTTAAAACATAAATGCATCATTTTTGCATCACACTTTAAGTAAACCCAACTTCAATTTTATCAATTTTACTTAAAATGAACAAGAAAATCAAATGAGATCAGAAGTACTCATATGAATTAGTCAATAATTCACTTATACAATAAATGAGGTTGTAACTGAAGCCTCAGCCTATTGTACATAAATAATATCTATACATTAACAAATTATATACATATGCAGCATTAACTTGAACAGTCCACAGCTCCATGCCTATATCTCTATACAAAGGTGGAATATGGGTTCCAGTTAGCCAGCCGGACTATACAAAATGGGTCAAACACCCAACTGAATCCCACCCCACAGGATTTTGCAAGACCATTTTCGTAAATGGACAACCTCGAAAACAAAGGCCCTCTAGCAGCAAGCTACATATGATTATGCTATAGCCTGTGGGTAACTGTATCATATAACAGTTTCTGGGTTTACAGAAATCATTTTTATTTTACTAAACGTTTTTTCTGTTGCCTTGTCTTTAATTTTCCTTTTTATTATCTGAATTTATATTTTATATATCATGTTGTGGCATACTTTAGCATACTTAGAGCAGTCCAGCCTTCTCGTATAAAAGATTTAACGTTTAAGCCAAATACCTTCAGGAATTATCTATGGGGTTTCAAAATAGAGGTTTGCAATTTATTACTAAAATAAGGTTGTACTCAATTAAAGACTTTCACATTTGTTATACAATATAGCTGTAGCACTTTATATTAGGCATCTTTAAATACTTTGTACTTGATGTAATACATTTACATCAAGAAAAATGTAATACATTTTGCTGTGTACACATGCTGTTTTGGGTGGGTTTACGGATAGGATCAAAGTGTAATAACATGCATATACTTCATATGCAAGTACAATTTAACAACACATACTGTATAAAAACAATAGTTAAAATGTGTACATTTTTTTCTTATAAATAGGGGAGTACATAATATATCTCCTAGTATAATATATACCTAATATAAAGCATGACCTCTTATAAAATGTAGCTTGTCCCAATGAACCATTGGTAACAAATTCTAACATCTGTACTGGTAACATCTTAAGCACCCTGAAACAAAAAAAATAAAAATACAGGCATAGGACAGCGTTTTTGTAGACACACACTCCTCTAGTGGATCATAAGTAATGATTGAGATGGATTATTTTTGCATAAATCCATACTTTTTTTGGAAAATCCTGCATAGTGCGCCTTTAAGGCTAAAGTAAATATGGTAAATTTACTAATCAAAACAACATTCTCAAGATTTTTACTAAATTTACCATAAATTACCAGTTATGCATTTTAGAAGTTCATAACAAAAATGGCAACATCCACTCAAACTAGCAAAATGGTTAAAAATTTCCCCAATTTAACTTAATTAAACTGTTTAAAAAGACAAAACTACTATTTCCATCAAAAAGTGTAATATTTTATCAGGTATATCTGTTCAGACATAAGATGTGGACATAAAAATATTTTGGGTCGTACTGTAGGAATGATCCAGTTGTTCATTATGGTGCAGTCCAACTTTTACAACACAAACAATATAGTCTGTTAACAAAATAGCCAGCATAATGGCTCAGCATAATGGCTCAGTTTACTAAAGGTAGCTAACATTTCTCACATAAAGGAACAAAGCTGGCCTCTAATCCAATAATGACTGCTATTATCTCATATGATGAGTATATGTGAGCCATCGTTTATCATATATTTATTTATGTCAGATGGTTCTGTGAATGGCACTAAAACACTGTCTGACCTCAGTCAGCTGTCAATAAACTGTAATGACAGTAGCTGGCTGCTGATTGGATCAACAGAAGGAAAAGTAACATCTGCAATAAAGAGCATGGAGGTTAAAGGCAGCCAGGTCATGTGACCGTGTCACACATTTTTGGTTGGTGTGGGATCCCAAAAAGGGAGGTTGTGTCCATGATTATTTCTGATAATTCAGCCTGACTTTTTGACATTTTTAAGCAAATTGCAGAGCTGATGGTATAAATTTAATGCAAACTCCTCACAGAAAAGCCTCCCAGCTCAGTACCTTCTTGCTGTGAGGCAACAGTGTTACCCACTGAGCTTCTGTGCAGTCCGTTGAAGGTATAAAAAATGCAATCTAATCTATAATTAGCAAGGCATAGCTGATTAAAGGGATACTGCTTAATCTGATTTACTGTACATAATTTTTTACTGTACATAATAATTTTGATGTATTGAGTTAATGTTGAATTAGTGCGCAACCAACAATCTCACAAAAAGCATGCTGACAACTGGAAAACCACAAAACCAAGCACCAGACAACCAGTTCAGAAGGTTAGTGCTTTTGAAGCAGATCTGAGTCTGACATCTGAGTTTAGTTTGTTAAATTGGTGTAAAGCAATTTTGGGAGTTTTATTGATGGTCAAAACATTGGAAAAGGTAGCTTGTTCTGATGGAAAATTCAAAGGAAATTTTAACAAATATGAATATGAATAATAAATGAATAAATGTAAATATACTTTGGTAACACAGTGATACAGTACAGTAATAAACAGCTGCCAGAAGTACTCACAGTGCTATTCATGTTGATGACATATACTTAGCACAGTTCAGCCCCAATATGTGAACAGAAACATGCAGGATAGTAAAAGGGGCTGTAATTGGACCAAACAATCCAAGCAAATATAAAAATAGTCACAACATTGTTGAAATCATTTGCTTAAATGACCATTTAAATCCAAAGGAATTTGAAGTTAATTTATTTCTAACCCTGGCTTTGGTAGAATTGGGGCATTTTGTCACCTCTGAACATGAGCCCTCCAGACTTCATTGATTTCTATTTGATTTGCTACAACTGTTGTATTGTCTTTCCATCCTTAATATAGCCCGTAACAGTATATCTAATCTCCAGTCACTTTAAAATGGAAACTGCTCTTTTATTGTTGTGGTGAGAAATGGCTCAATTTATCATGAAAGGAGCTAGTGAAGCCTCACCCAATTAGACTCCAGGGTGAAAATGGTGTGCCCTAAGGTCACAATTGCAAGGTGATTCTCCATTTTTTTTCCATCTTGAGCACTTTATTATGCTCTGCCGGGGAGATTGATCGATGGACTATAGAACCATGAATAAAATGTGCCCACATACACAAACATGCGCATCCCATGCCTCATAAAGGTTCAGTATGTTTTAACAATCTGTGTTTTGCTTGATTTAGGGGGACATTGTTATTCATTAAAATTATCCTTATACAACCCTTATTTGTAAGTCCACCTGGAAATAAATGGTAGTGGACAGTTGTTACTGTTTGTGTACAAATCATTGTAATTACCAGAGAAGATTACAATGAGAAGATTGTTATATTAAACCTTTAATATATTTTTAGATTTTTGTTTGAGTAGGTGTTAAACTTGATATCCACAAGCAGAATGGTACAACAGTGATGTTTTACTAATTCAAAGAGTACAATACAATAATAATAATCCAAGACAATGTGAACAGAAAAAAGAAGAAACGATACAAAGCAATACGTACATAGAATACTCCAGGGTATTTATACACTGACTAATCAGGGATAACAAGGCACAATCAAGGGTGGGGTCACAGAAACAGGACTAGAAGAAACTACAAAACATTATGGTGAACAGACAAACAGGCAGATGTGTGACATTTTAACGAGTGTTTTCCTGTATCATTCTACTATCAAGGTATTAATATTAATTTATGGTTACTTGACATAAATTGTCAGCCTGACAGTCTCTTCCTGTCAAGGTGGGTGGTTTCCAGACAGAAAAAACTGAAGTTGATCAGACTTTGTGATAATCAAAAGTCTAGCTTTGCAGGATAAGACACACTGTATGTCCTCATAAAACTCCTGACCAGAAGTTACCCTTAAAACCAAGTTCAGGCTAAGATGGTGTAAATATTAGGAATATTTTCAATCAGAATATTACAAAGTATTGAGGCATTTTCTTCAAGGAGAAAAGGCAGACAGTGCCATCTTAAAAAAAACATTGAAAATTATTGAATGTTTAGAACTAAAATTAAACCAAACGTAATATGAGAACGATTAGTGTGTACAGCATTGCTCAAAAATAACACTATGAAACAGCAATATCCCCTGTAAAAATCCAGTGGGCCAGTTTTGCCTCCCCTGAGCCAGTTGACTTTTAATTGACCACCTAAACCATGTGGTGAGTTTGAGTGGGGGTGATTGAGGAGAATGGAGAAAAGTCACGTGACAAAATAAACAATGCCTTTACATGGCTATGATTGTGTTTATCCTGCCTCTCTGCTCATCTCACTTTTTCAGTTTAATTTTGAAACACTGAGTAAATTTTGTAAATGAGGTGGTGGATGGTGTTGCAGAGATGTCAGTCACTGACAGAATATTACATGGTTTTTTTTATTTAATACCTTGTCTTTTGAGCAAAAAGACAAAAGCAAAATTCAAAAAGCAAGAAAAAAGCACTTTTAAGGTTTCATAGTCTGAAATACTATAAATGTTTTCCCAGATATTACTGCAATATGCAGATAATCATCTTTTTTCATTTAACTATTTCTTTTGTTAAGGTTTCACTGAATTAATTTTATTATATCCTGAATTAAATGATTTCTTTTGCTATAGTTACACAAATTCCAGTCTCCAAATTTTTAAAGTTCCCAAACTATTTACACAAAATATTTTTGTTTTTGTAAGGGGGCTGAGGCAGAAGCTGAAGCAGGATCCAGTTGCGGATGTTTATTGGGGTTATCCATAATCAAAGTCGAAAGTACAGGCAAAGGGTCGTAATAAACATAGACAGTCCAACCATGCAACACAACAAAAGGGAGAGACGTAAATCAGAGGTCGTAAATCCAGGCAGAGAATCAATATCTAAACAAACAGTCCGATCCAGGTGTCAAACAAAGGGGCTAGGCAAAAATCAGAAAACGAGAACCAAACAATAGGTAAGACACAGGAAAGCAGGCCGTAAAAGAGAATGCTTAGTAGTCAGGTGTAAAGCTGGCAATACTTCACAACATGGCCATGTGGCAGCAAGGTTTATATAGATGCCAAACAGGAAGTAAGTTCAGAGTTCAAAGTTCAGAGTTCAGCAGAGGGAGCATGAGCAGTCAGTATTCCGGTGAGGGCTCCCTCTGCTGGCGTGATGTTACAGTTTTGCATAAACTTGAATGTGTTTGACTTAGATTAGACAGTAGATTACTCATAATAGCGAAAAATCTTTTATTTTCTATTTATTTAATTTAAATACAACGTATAATATATATCCATACTTTAGGGCTTGTTTTAAAATCTCCACAAAACTTGCAAAATGTAATTATTTATGCATTTATTTCCACTATGTTATAAGCATTAATTTATGTAAACATTCTAAATTGTAAATAGACATTTGTTTGTAATATTTAATAAATATTTGAAACTTCAAATAAATTATGAAATACTTTAATGTTTTTACAGATATAGGGAGATTTTATTAAGGTAATATGTTCAATTTATTACTCAGCTTACTAATATTACTCACTTTTATGCTTTATGTTGATCTGTACCCTTTCACAGTGAAGAAAGGGTTAAGAGCAGACAGAATGCAAAGAATTACTTATTTCCCACATATGAACAGAAGTTGTGTGTACATGGTGAGAATGGAGTATAATTACACAGCCTGTGCCAAGTACCTGCTAAGTGAGTTTGGGACTGAATCAAAGACTTCAAGTGACTCTTGAACTGATCAGAAGAATGAGATACTCTTTCTGGGGTGAGTGTCTAGTAATGAGGATAAGAGATGAACTAGGATGTAAAATACAACCCCAAATCAGAAAATGTTGGGAGAGTATGGAAAACACAAATAAAGAAAGTAGTGATTTCTAAATTTACTTTGACTTGTATTTCATTGTTCATGATTTTTGTTTTTTCTTCAAAAAAAACAATTCCTATTTTGGTTCTTGCAACACATTTCAAAAAAAAGTTGGAACAGTAAAGCATTTATCACTTTGTAATGTTGCCATTCCTTTTCACAACACTTAAAAGATGTTTAGGGACTGAAGACACCAAGTGAAGAAGTGTTTCAGGTGTAATTGTCCCATTCTTGCTGTAAACAAGTCTTAAGGTGGGCAACAGTACGGGGTCTTCTTTGTCGCATTTTGCGCTTCAAAATGCACCACACATTCTCTATTGGAGACAGGTCGGGACTGCAGGCAGGCCGGTCAAGTACCTGTATGCTCTTCCTCCGCAGCAAGGACTTTGTAATGTGTGCAGAATGTGGTTTTGCATTATCTTGTTGAAATATGCATGGACGTCCCTGCAAAAGATGTCTTCTTGAAGGCAGCATATTGTGCTCCAAAAATCTCTATGTACTTTTCAGCATTAATGGTGCCATCACAGAAGTGCAAGTTTCCTTTACCAAGGGCACTGACACAACCCCATACAATGACAGACCCTGGCTTTTGGACTTGTTGCTGGTAACAGTCTGGATGATCCTTTTCTTCTTTGGTCCAGAGCACACGGCGTCCGTTTCTCCCAAAAAATACCTGAAATACTGATTCATCTGACCACAGTACACGTTTCCACTGTGTGATGGTCCATCCCAGATGCCTCCGAACCCAGAGAAGTCGACGGCGCTTCTGGACACTGTTAACATAGGGCTTCCTTTTGGCACAGTACAGTTTTAACTGGCATTTTTGGATGTAACTACGTATTGTGGTACGTGACAAAAGGTTTGTCACAGTAGTCCTGAGCCCATGTGGTGATATTGCTTATAGATGAATGACGATTCTTGATGCAGTGCCGCCTGAGGGATCGGAGAGCACGGTTGTTCAGCTTAGGCTTGCGCCCTTGTCCTTTACACACTGAAATTCCTCCACATTCCTTGAATCTTTTAATTATGTTATGCACTGTTGAAGGTGAAATAAGCAAATGGCTTCCTATCTTTCTTTGAGGAACATTGTTTTTAAACAGTTCAATAATTTTCTTACGTATTTGTTGACAAACTGCCGATCCTTGGCCCATCTTTGCTCCTAAAGGACTAGACCTTTCTTGGATGCTGCTTTTGTACCAAATCATAATTACAATCACCTGTTGACATCACCTGTTTCAAATCACATCATTATTTAACCAATTTACCTGATTACTAGCCCTAAATTGCTCCTGTTCCAACTTTTTTTGAAATGTGTTGCAAGAACCAAAATAGGAATTTTTGGTTTTTTTGAAGAAAAAACAATAAAAATCATGATGAACACATTAAATAATGTGCTGTTGTATTGTCTGCAATGAAATACAAGTCAAAGTAAATTTAGAAATCACTGCTTTCTTTTTTTATTTGTGTTTTCCATACTGTCCCGACTTTTTCTGATTTGGGGTTGTAAAAGGATCTCTATAAATCATAATGTGCTCCTATTAATAGACCCTGACAGGAGAAGTTTCTGAATTTGTTTTGCGCGAGTTCAGAATCCATCATTGCTTTCATTAGATCTTAATTTAAATCACTACTTGTAATTTACACTTCCATCAAAACACATTTAAGATCACTGGATATTTTTTTATTTATGCTTTCTACACTTCAAAAAGAACAAATGATTTCTTATATTTCTTCCAAAAAGTTTTACCGTACTGTAAAAATACTATATATTTAATGGTGTGTAAGGCCAAGAAATGAGCATTGTATCCTCGAATCAAGCATTACATTAATAATCTGTATCAGATTAACTTTAAAAGTGTGGTTTCCACAATGCTGCTGTCACTTAGTTTTCTTACTTTTCTTTTGATCTTAAACTGTGTTTCTGTATTGTTGAGTTTTTTATGCTGCTTGCTGATATCTGTGTGTGTCTGATCCACATCATATAGCACAACAGCACTGCAAACACTTTACCCTTTTTAAATGTTGATAAAAACATATATTACTTTGTGTGTGATAACATAACTGATAACATAACTGTGTGTGATAACATAAATTGCAAGTTTTTTTATCAGACGATTAGAAGAGTGATCAGAAGAGTAAATCACCAGGCTTAACTTATTATCCTCATGTAACAGGGCAATGGTAATTGGTAGCTGATTATTCAACAGGGCAATTCTGGCAATGGTTTGGAGATGGTATGCAGAGAAGCCTCTGGCACTGCGCTACATGTGCTTGGGCTCTAAGAGTGGACAAATTTAAGCTGCTCTTCCTGATAAGATAAGACACACAGCTCCCAAAACCCTTTGGCTGCCCTCATCATAGTTTGTATGAGCACATTTTGAGAGAGGTTAAGGACAAGTTGCCTCAAAGTGTCTGGAATTGATTAAAATTTGTCAATTTTGCCTATTGACATGGAACCTCACATAAAGAAAGTTTATTTCTAGGTGGTTAAAACAAATGGAGAATGGAGATAGTGTTCAAATTATACCAAAGCCCAGTTACCACCCAGCCATAACCCAATATTTTTAGTGTTCCATGGCTGGAACAGGGGGTCTTAAACAATAAATGTGGGTGACATTTTTATAACAGAAAATGTTGTCTAAACTATCCCAAACACTGGTGCATGTGGTGCAGACAATGCAGGTTGTTTGGATGCAGGGTGCAAAAAATGGCTTATGCAGTATATGCAGTGCAAGGGGTGCTGCAGAGGGGGGGCACCATTTTGCACAAATCTTTCTTTAAAGGTCTTATAAATAGTCTATCTTTATTTAAAAATAATAATGAAACTATTTTTTTGTTTAGCATTTTCAATAAGTTATCAATTATAAGTATTTTATTATAGCGATCATAGCAACCACACCCTCCGACAGTCACAAAATGAATAAATGGCTGTTCATAAGAAAGATGTCTTAAAGACCTGATTTACCATCTCTTTTAGCTTTTAATATTTTATTGATTTTAAGTGCTTTAAAAATATGTTTTTGTTAGTTTAGTTTTACTCTGCCATGCGGATTGAAAGGAAACAAAGATTGGTAGAATATAGAAAATGCTGAGAAAATGACAAAGCAGATGAAAGGAACATGTAGGAACAGGACACGCTGGTAATATGACTAAAAATATCAGGAAAAATTGCACGTTAGAGTATTGCAAATTTAATGTATATATTCTGTAAAATATACATTATAAAATATGTCTGGTCCAGACTTGGACCAGACATTTCCTAGATAGTACAAATCTGAATCTGTCAGTTCTCAGAGAGTAGCATTCTTGATTCATTAAGTGGGTCTCATCATCGGGGTCAGGGATGAGTTTAGACAGATTAAATCAGATCATGGCAGGATAAACACTACAGTACCAACAACACACAAAGGACTGGTCTCTAGAAATCTCCAAAAAATGTATGCTGGATCTACCAGTCTGGCCATTTTTTTTCAAGTCAACTTTATTTTTATAGCGCTTTTACAATGTGGCATTGTCTCAAAGCTGCTTTACAGGGAGGAAAAAAGAAAAAAAAGGATATAAAACAAGGAAATATTTACAATGATACACAGCATTAATCTCACTCTGCTGTGAAAAACAGTGTTGAGCTGGCTGGCATGGAAAACATCTGGGAGAGCCTGTAATTTAGATTTCTAGAATATAATGGCATAGTTGGGAAATGCCAGCAAAACAGTGATGACAACCCTCCCATTAGAACATTAGCCATGCATTAGAACTAAAGCCATGAGAAGAGGCTTGTGATGAATGAAAGCTGTGAATAAGCTCACTGAGATTTGAGCTTTGGTGTAAATGGGCCCTTTAACTCATCTCCGCAGGCATGCGCATGTACTTTGCAATATTCACCAGAAGCCTGATTTTACCTGTCATAACAACGTGTGCCACTCAAAGCCCCATCATCAATTAGAGGTGTGATTACGTTAAGCCTTGTATATGTTTTGTTTATTCTTCTCTGCACATGAGAAATCATCCATGTTGGGCCTGAATACGACTTACATCACATTCTATGTTCCTGGCAAGACTTGATAGGCTCTTTGGAAGCCTGCGGCAGTGACTGTGCTTAAATGAGTTGGTTATATGCCCACTGAGACAGAATATTCGCAGTCCAGTCAAGTGTGAAAAAGCAACATTTACAAACCCTTCTGTGACAAAAAAAATGAATCCTTGGAAGAATCATTTGGATTCCACTTCTTTGTGTTCCACAGAAGAGAAGCAAAGTCATAGAGGGTAAACTTGAGGGTAAGTAAATAAAGACAGAATTTTTTTATTTTATTTGGTGAACTGTTTCTTTAAATATGACATTTATCAAAAAGGTGCTGATGTATGAAGCATGTGAATCTGTGTTGTGGCACAAACTAAGCAAATATATTAGTTACTGTTTCGTACACTCCAGGTGTTTTTGGCAGCTTTGGTCAGCCAATTTTGGTCAGCAAACAGCTTAGGTTGCATTCTGGAAGTAATGTGAAAACGTGCGTTTAAACCATCATTTAGAAAACTTCTGTCTGTGTTTTGTCAATCCATGTAAAATGAATGTTTCTCTCAGATCAAAATGTTCTCAGACAATCTCCAATGAGAAAACAATGAACATTACAACAGCCTTCACATGGTTCTAAATAGGCCAGCATGACTTAGCCTAAAGGAAACAGACGGCCTACATTTTAAGGTTGGGAAAAGATACTCTAAAGAGGGAGAGAGAGAGAGAGTTTAAAACCCTTTAGAATGAATGTGAAAAATGAGGAGGCCATTGGGTCCACGAGCAATGTTGCCGTGTGCACAATAAGTGCACTTAACAGTCCTTTAAACAGCAAGCCATAAGGGCAAATAAAGCAAAAAGAGCACTTGGGTAAGTTTTGAGTCATGAGAGATGCCTGGTCTGTTTGTCGCTTTGAAAGATTAAAGGAACAGAGCAGATTATGGACGCAATTTGTCAATGTATCCTGACACCAGCCATCCATTACCTCAACTCATTTATTTTCAAAGAACCAGAGTGCATAAGATTCTCTTATATCTGCAATCTATTCCTGTAGCAATTATAACACATCAAAATACCTAATACATGCTTCTAATAGATGAAAACACATGCTGCCTCCTCACCCAGTCATTATTCAACTTAGCACGTATTTAAATATGGAGCATCTGTCAGTTCCCTATAAACTCTGATTTTGTACATTCTCTGTCTGTTCTTCCCCATAATTTCTTGAGAAATGCACTTAAGTTGCTGCTTTGAGGGCTTGATGTTGATGTTCAGTGACACTTAAACTTAGTGCTACGCATAGAAAGAGAAAACATTCTGGTTTGATCTATTTTAACAATGCAGTTGGGGAAAATACAAATAAATAACACCCCAAAATGTGGTCTAGCCTACTTGGATAAATTACTAACCAATATGCACGCAAAGCATTTTAAAGGACTAATAAACATCATGGCATGACGTATAGTTGAGTAGAGTTAGTTGGAGTGACAAAAGCTATGGACAATGGAAGTTTTGGACCAAAACTTTGGACCAAAGCCTATTGAATCTCCTTTAAAAGATCCAAAAAGTTCATTCAAATATAGGCAAACTTATTGCTAAATAAAAATGATGATGTTCTGTTGCATTCAAATATAAGTCTGAAAAAGGTTTTACAAGGGGAAGGTGAATAGTTATTTCTGGACAAAATGGCTGATTCGCCTGAACTTCAATAATGATGTTTAAGGGGATGTTTGCATAATCTGTAGCCCATTCAATAGTTATGCAATATAAAACAGATTAACCTTATTCTTGGCATACTATCCCCATTATAAGGTAAACAGCTATACATCAGTTTAATAGAGTGTAGTCAAGGAAATTAAGAATAGATTTTGAATACAATATTAAGTGGGGGGGGGAAAAATTTGGGGAGAAAAAAAGGATAAAGTGGAAAGAAGCATATCAGATGAGAAGATTAAAAGCATAAGATTATGAATCAATAAATTGCAACACAGATGGGAATTGTTCTGACAAGAAAAGCACAGTAACCACAAAACCCACAACATTTTGGTATGTTTTAACCTTTGTATGTACTATTGTGTGTTGTTGCTTTGGATTATGGAAGCGCTGTGTCATTCTCTATCCAGCATCAGAGTGAAGCCTCTTCTTGAATGCTTTGCTTTCTGATGTATTCTTTATTGGAAAAATACTACAGACTAATACTACAAACTTCTGGTGCTGTCTTGTGATAACTTTAGGCTGTCTACAGCCCACCATCAAAATTAACATGCAACACACAGCCCAACCCAAATGGCTTTTAACCAATGCACAAATCCTGAACAAATAAAATATATAATTTTTAAGACACACATATGGGTGACCTTGGCCCTCACCCAGGCCTTTCCCCTGTGCTAATTATTAAAGAACAAAAGGTTTTTGTGTACTTGCCTGCAATAGATTACTTTTAGAAACAGTTATGAGGATCACCTCAATTTAAAGCAGCTATTTACTATATCACAGCCCAGGTGTAGCTCTGCGGAAGAGGGTGAGCTTTGCCACAAACTGTCAGCAAATAGATGCAAAGGGGTTGTTGAATTATTCCTGTAAATATTTCACCAGCCTCCCAGGGTTCTCAGCACTGGTAATAGTATGCTGTGGAGGGAGATCACTGCCAGAAGTAGAGCAGAATAATTGAAACAGATTGGGTACCAGGATCAATTCCCAGTTGGCTCTCCATCAGCTATGGCAATTATTTATGTCACAGATAAAAAAATAATGACAAGTTAAAAATAAAGTTGCGTCAGGAAGCCCATGCTCACCTTAATTACAAACAACATGCCTCCCACTTAAATTGCCTTGAAAAGGGAGATACCAACTTTTCCCAAACAAGGCCCAGAGAGCAAGTCAGTTTATTTCCAGAAAGCTACCCTGGGTCTGTGTGATGGGCCATTAGTCATTGGGGTATTACAGGGTTAATGAGAAAGGTGCTTTAGATTACAGACCCACTCGGTATTTAGTTCAAATTGACTTGGTTGTTTGAGGTGATAACCTCTTGAATTAATAACAGTCCTGAAGTGTTATCTGGGGTCCTGTATTTATTACAAATCTAAAAATAAGATAATTTTACCATTTTAACCTCTCTTTATGCCTATAAAATATATTAATTTGATTGTGAAAGGGGAAAAAAATATTTAAAGATCGGTAGTGGTTTCACAAAGGAAAGAGGTAATTCGGACTTTATCTCATACACTAAAAATTTAAAAATAAAACAGAAACAAATTACATAATTGTTGACAAACATTAAGAGTGAGCTCTTAAAAATAATGGTTCCTGAAAGGTTATTTATTGTGCTTTATGATCCCATAAAATACCTTTAACATCCACAGAATGTTTTTAATGAATAAAGATCTTTGTAGTGGGAAATGGTTCCACAGACTAGAATCAAATGGTTCAAGAATATTTGACTGAAAAGTTGAGTTGAGCTCAAACACATGACACAAGGCAGATTTATTGACTTCCTGACAAGAAACATCAGGAACGAGAAACAGGAATCAAGAAACAAGAAAGAAGACTAGGATTGAGTCAGGATCCAAACATCATGCTCTGACACAAAACACATGTGCTGTCAGGATCTTGGCAAAAGAGGATATGGGAAAAACTCAAGACAAGAAGCAAGGACCCTGACAACGTAGCTATAAAATGAATGTGTAGGACAAAGCTCAAATCTTTATTTTTGGAAGAATCGAATAAAAAAATGTCTGAGGTTATATGAAATTTTGACTTTTGATTGTAGGCTTGACAATGGTATTGAAAATTCAAGGAGAAGGGTGGGGGTGGATTGAGATTATGTCAGTTCACATATTAAGTAATCAGACAGCTTGAGGAAAGAAGCTGTCCTTTAGTCAGCTAGTGCGGGTCCAGATGCAGTGGTACCATCTGTTTGAAGGCAGTAGGGAGAGCAGACCGTGACTTGGGTGGCTAGAGTCACTGATGATCCTCCGGGCCTTTCTCAGACACCGCCTGTTGTAAATATCCTGGAGGGAGGGAAGATCACCTCCTGTGATGTGGCGGGCAGTTCGCACCACCCTCTGCAGGGCCTTGCGGTTGAGGGCACTGGTCCCGTACCAGACCACAATGCAACCAGTCAGAATGCTCTTCACAGTGCAGGTGTAGAATGATCTGAAGATGTTGCGGTATACTGAACTTCCTCAGACGCCTGCTTCACCACTGCATCTGCGTAAGCGGACCATGTGACGTCCTCAGTGATATGAACATTGAGGAACTTGAAGCTGTTGACCGCTCCACTAACGACCCATCAATGGTGATGGGGGTGTGTTCTCTTTCCTGTCTCCTGAAGTCCACAACAATCTCTTTGGTCTTGTCGATGTTGAGTCAGAGGTGATTCTCCTGGCACCAGTGTATCAGAGTGCGCACCTCTTCTCTGTAGACCGTCTCGTCATTGTCGGTGATCACCGACGATGACACCGTTGTGTCATCAGCAAATTTCACAATGACATTAGAGCTGTGTGTGGCCACGCAGTCGTGGGTGTATAGGGAGTACAGAAGGCGGCTAAAAATGCAGCCCTGAGGGGCTCCAGTGTTAAGGATCAGCGGGGAGGAGATGTTGTTGCCCATTTTGACCACCTGATGCCTGACTGATAGGAAGTCCAGGATCCAGCTGCACAGGGAGCAGTTCAGACCCAGAGCTCATAGGTTTACATCAAGCTTAGAGGGCACTATGGTGTTGAATGCTGAGCTGTAGTCCACGAACAGCATTCTCACATAGGTGTTCTTTTATCCAGGTGGGAGAGAGCAGTGTGTAGGGTAAGTGCAACGACATCATCTGTAGAGCACAGTATGCAAACTGTAGTGGGTCCAGTGAGGCAGGTAGTACAGAGCAGATGTAGTCTCGGATCAGTCTCTCAAAGCACTTGCTGATTATGGGCATCAGAGCAACAGAGCGCCAGTCATTCAAGCATGTGATCTTTGATTGTTTTGGTACAGGCACAATGGTGGATTTTTTTAAGCAGGTAACCACGGATAACCATGGATAGAGAGAGGGAGAGGTTGAAGATTTCTGCTAACTGGACCGTGCATACTCCGAGCAATGACCAAGCAATGCTGTCAGGATCCACAGTCTTGCGAATATTCACCCAACGGAAGGTCCAGGTGACATCCGCTACAGAGACAGAGAGCGCACTCGCATCTGTATCAGAGGTCACGGGAGCTCTCTCCGTGAGGGTGGGGTTATTTGTCTCGAAACAAGCGTTAAAATAATTTAGCTCGTCTGGGAGAGAGGCAGCGGTGTTCATAGCAGGGTGTTTATTTCTCTTTAAGTCTGTAATGTTGTCGATTCCCTGCCTCTCTTCTTGTGCTGTTGGAGTTGAACTGACCTTCTACTTACTCTCTGTACTTTGACGGTTTTTCAGAGGGCATAGCTGGTGCGTTTTTACTCCTCCTGTGTTTAATTCTGGAGATGCAATGTTTTCAGGGCTGCTCGAACATTGTTTTTATCCACGGTTTATTGTTGGGGTAGATCCGGATAGTTTTGGTCAGCACAATGTCATCTATGCACTTCTTAATCGTCCTAAGGGTGGGTGCTTCCTGTTTAGCTGGCAGCAGCAGCATGGAAGAGTTGTCCGATTTGCTAAAGTGTGGGCAGGGGAGGGACTTGTAGCCATCCCAGAAGGAAGAGTAACAGTGATCCAAAATCCGGTTTCCTTGTGTGTTGCATGTTATATGGTGGAAGAATTTTGGTGTTATTGTCCTGAGGTTGGCCTTGTTAAAGTAACCAGTTACAATGAATGTGACCTCAGGGTGCGCAGTTTGCTGCTCGCTTATACTGTCATACAGTTCTTTGCCTGGTCTGTGTTGGCTTGAGGTGGAATGTATACGGCAGCCAGTATGGTCAACACAAAAGCATGAGGTATTCCAGGTCAGGGGAGCAAAAGGACTTGATTTAGTGCATGTTCCTTTGATCATACCAAGCGTCATTGATCATAAAACATACACCCGCTCCCGTGCTCTTCCCCGAGAGGTCTTTCCCTCTGGGCCATTCAGCTGGGCCGTCCAGACAAAGGGCTCTGTTGTCATGTTTGTAAAAATGTCTTTGGAGAGATCAAGGTCTGGTTTCCGGTGAGCGACAGTGGAGACAATATCCAAAAGTGTTTGTTTTGTCATATACAAGTAAACTGACAACATCATGCACAAAAGACAACATGGTTACATACAAAATAAACAAATAAATAAAAAAAACACCTATAAGCAGCACCATCTTGGATGTATCTGAGATGTATGTGGAAACTTGAACATGGAAAGATGAAAAATGTACAAGGAACTTGTCCCATGACTTAATATAATCCTTATTTATCACTCAGTTACTTGTGTCCTTAATCCTGAGCTACACCAGGAAAACTATATCCCCCGAGACATGTTTTTTTAAGATATAAATCATACTCCCTGTCAAAATAAACCAGCAGTTTTGCCTCTGGCTATGTTGTTTTAATGCCATAGTTATAGAAATTAAACAGAGACTGAAATGAGAATCCATTTCTGATATCATCTGTCTAATGTGATTTAATACCTGCATGAGAATACAGTCTGCAGAGAATCTACCAAAAATAAAACTGCTATTCTAAAGTTGCACATTTCCTGGTGACATGAATATGACTGGGTCACATCAGCAAAATTAAATAAAAGAAAGAAATATGACTTTTTGAAATTTTGAAAGAAATGAAATATTACTTTTAGAACCATTCTCTGAGAATATTTCATTGTTATTCTTATTTCTTTTTAACAATCATTATGATTTTAAGTTAAACTGTATATGAATGTACGACTAGGACTAATTACTGGTACCATTTGTTTTTTACTCTTTTTTTAATTACTTTTTTGTCTAGCTAAATTTTCTATATATGTGTGTTGTGTGTGTGTGTGTGTGTGTGTGTACTGTATATACGGTATATTCTATTTGGTTGAGCCAATGTTACTATGTAGGGGTAGTCACTTAGCTCAAAAAACTTGGAAGTGCCCAACACTTGTTAAACTGCACCTGGCTACCATTTTTCAAAAAATGTAACTGTATACCGATAAAACTGACATCCAGAAATTTGTACCCACATTTGCCATGGTCTTGCTTAAAAAACCTTTTGCAGTAGCTACAGAGACACAGTGTGTCTCTAAACTTGTCTGTACCTTGGTGTCTGACAGTTGTAAAAATAGAAATGAACATGGATCATCTGCAGATTTCTGCTAATTAGTAAATCTCCAGGTCTAGTTGAGTAATGTGGTGTTGAGTTATGCTGCTCTCTGCTGACTGTAATGCACTACTGCACCTTTGCTGACCATCAGAATGGCATAAATTTGGCAGCAGTTTGCAGGCAGGTCTGCGTGACACATATGGCAGATGTAGCATTCTAGGGCTAGGTCTAGGGTTTTGAAGGTTTAGGTAAACTGCATACAAAAAAGAATGCATTGTTGCACATGAGCATCACGAGCAGGGATGGCTTAGTGATTTGGAGGCCCAAGGCATTTTCAGGTATGAGGCCCCAACACACCAACTATGTACCCTTTTACTTTTATAACCCTTATTTTTCAGTCTCTCTTCACTCAGCCTTTTTCTTAACCCCAGGTTAAAGTGACAGGGCAACAATATAATACACTCACTACTAAAGCAAGTAAAAATATAGAATACGGTAAATTTTGTTTTACGTTTGTGTAATTGTGTATATTATGCAGTCTGCATTATATTATAATCATATTCACCACTAACAGAAGCACATTATGTTGTTGTTATTAACAGGGCCTTCCCAAGCAGATACAGGGTCCATGGCAACCCCTCGATTGTGTTCGATTGTGGTGTGTGTTGGTGTCTGTGTTGGTGTCTTGGTCGAGGGGCACTGATTGCACTGCCCAAAAGATGTCCCTGGTTATAAACACTGTACACTAGCTACGATCGACTAATCTCTTCACCACCTCTCCTAACAAGCTTTTAGCTTTTTGTGTAACAGCTGCTTTGGCTATAAGGCAGGGTCGTAATTATTATTACACCTGTATGCTGTATGCCTGTATGCTGTGTCTGTTGTTTGTGGATCACACTCACTGGCACATTATAATTTTCTGCGGTCAGGATAAAGGTATACATGGCAGGAGAGGGGCTGCAGCTGCTCTTTAAGACAGACAGACTACATTCTCCTGTGTCTCTTCTTTTTCCTTCTTTGCTGCACCACTGGGGTAGCTGTCTTCCACTATTTATTTATTTACCTGCATCTTCAACCACTTGTCTGCTAATTTACTACTCATTTTAGCTCTATTTACTAGTCGCCTTGAACTCTGTAACTCTCTGGCCAGTGCCAAGCTGCACATGCAGGTGTAGTGCTAATGGAATGGTGCACTCTAATCCATAATGGGGGGCCCGCATTCATACTTATGTAACAGTGATGTAATTTTTTGCCATTTTAGCGAATAGAGCTTTAGAAAGACATCATTAGTGAAAAAATGTTAACCATTAGTCAATGTTGCATACTTCATAGCTCGGGGCCCAAGGCAATTGCCTAGCTTTTCCTAAAGGCAAAGTCTGCCTCCTAAAATTTGTGTTTTTGCCCATGTCTATAAGGTGGATGGATTTTTTCATGAGCGCCGTCCAAAATCACATAGTTCCATACTATATAGTAGGTGAAAACAGTATGCGTAAGCAATAGTATGTTGGAAACCTCAGTATGCAAAAAAGCAGTAGGCAAGAAATACCTGGATGGTCTGCTGTTTCCAGAGAGATTTAAGTATGTGACGGACACATTCCATGAAGCCATGGAACAGAATAGGAGCCACCAAATTCAAAAAGTTAATAAACTAAAACTAGATAGTAAAGTTTGTCCTCAAACTTTACTATGTTGGCTTGACAAAGCCTGGTCTGAAAATGTCTATATATAATATAATATAATATAATATAATGTAATGTAATGTAATGTAATGTAATGTAATGTAATGTAATGTAATATAATATAATAGAATAGAATAGAATAGAATAGAATAGAATAGAATAGAATAGAAAGAGCTTTATTATGTTTACACACACAAGGAATGTGTCTTGGTGACAGGAGTTTCCAGTGCAGAATTAAAAATAAGAAAAAAATAAGAAAAAGCAGTTATATAATACAATAAAGTGCAACAATAGAAGTAGTTTTGTGAACGTTATTGCACAGATATGTTATTTACAGTATTATTTACAGGTTTATAGATTTTGAATGTTATTTAGAGATGTACAATTCGGGATGTTATATAGCAATTGTGTTGGGTAGTGTGGAGGTGTGACAGTTTTAATTGTTCAGACTTAATATAGCCTGAGGGAAAAATCTGTTCTTGTGTCTGGCGGTTCTGGTGCTTGGTATTCTGTAGCACCGGCCAGAGGGTAGCAGTTCAAAGAGGGAGTGCGCTGGATGTGTGGGGTCCACTCTGGAGGAATAGAGGTCATGAAGGTTTGGCAGGGGGGAACCAATGATCTTCTCAGCTATCCTGACTGTCCGTTGTAGTCTCCTGATTTGGCAGCTGAACCATACCAGACAGTTATGGATGAGCACAGGACAGACTCAGTGATGGCCGAGTAGAACTGTTTGAGCAGCTCCTGTGGCAGGTTGAACTTCTTTAGTTGACAAAGGAAGTACAAGCTCTGCTGGGCCTTTTTCACAGTGGAGTCAATGTGTCCCACTTCGAGTCCTGAGAGATGGTGGTGCCCAAGACTCAACTGCCATCACAGTGCTGTCCATGATGGCTAGTGCAGTGAGTGCTGGGGACTTTCTTCAGAAGTCCACAGTCATCTCCACTGTTCTGAGCGTGTTAAGCTCCAGGTTTTTGTGACTGCACCAGACAGCCAGCTGTTCAACCTCCAGTCTGTACGTCTGACTTGTCACCATCCTGAATGAGGCCAATAACTATGGTATCATCTGCAAATTTCAGAAGCTTAACAGAGGGATCTTTTGTAGTGCAGTCATTTGTGTACAGGGAGAAGAACAGTGGAGAGAGCACACAACCCTGGGGGTTGCCAGTGCTGGTAGTGAAGGATCTGGATCTGAGTTTTCCCAGTCTCACTAGCTGTTGCCTATCTGTCAGGAAGTTGGTGATCCACTGACAGATTGGAGATGGCACAGAGAGCTGGGTTAGTCTCAGGTTACGTATGTAACCCGGTTCTCTGAGACAGGGAACGAGACACTGCGTCATGGAGTACGCTATGGAGAATGTGCTTCAGGCGAACCAGAATCTCAACAAGTGTAAAATCAGGCCTATTTAAAGGCAGATCAAGGTCATGTGACGTACCATTGTGCACCACAAAGCCTTTAAAAGGCACCTGCAAAATATATCACCAGATTCAAATGTGAAGAAAGGCCGTGCAGGTAAGACCGAAGTGTGTTGAAGCAAAGCAGCGTCTCATTCCCTGTCTGAGGGAAACGGGTTACATACGTAACCTAAGACATTCCCTTTCAGAGGAACCAAATGCTGTATCAGGCTTGACGCTATGGGGAATGATAATATCCACTACACCACAGTGAGGGAAGGCCTGCCCCAGATGCTGTAAAACATTTGCACAAAACATCTGGAGCAGAGTTAGACTTGTTGAATTGAATTCAAATCTAAACTGTAAAATCTAATAAAAGTGTGCAGAGAGGACCAGCCTGCTGCAGCACAAACATCACTTGCTCCCCTAGACAGCCTTAGATGATGCTACACCCCTGGTAGAATGGGCTCTAATGCCCAAAGGTGACACAAGGTCACAGACCTTGTAGGCCAGGGTAGTAGCACCTGTGATCCAGTGAGATGAGATGCTGTCTTGTGACCCCATTACCTCGGTTGTTGTCACCAAAACAGGCAAACCTCACCGCAGCCCATTTGAGAAGCATCCGTCGTGAGAATTCTGTATTGGCATAACGCTCCTAGAGTGGGACCCAAGGTAAGAACTGGGGTCTGATCCACATAGAAGGGGATACAAAACCATAAACCCTTACCATCCTTAGAGGATAGATTTTGGGTTGAAATCCAGTTTTCTTTACCCAGAACTGAAACAGTCTCATGTAGAGTAGGCCCAATGGAATCATGCTGGCCACTCCTAACATGAGTCCTAAAAGTCCTCTAAATTCAGAGGCTGTTAGGTGCTGGCCTAGCCGAACACTGCCCACAGTAGCAAGGATTGACTCCACATGTGTAGGAGACAATTGTGCATTGTAATGGAGTCCCAAATTACCCTTAGAAAAGTATTTTCTGAACTAGAGAAAGCATACTATTCTTAGCGTTGAGTCAATAGGGCTAGGCCTAAAAAAAGCACTTGATATCAAGTAAGCTTTGCCCCAGAAAGCGAATCTGAGAAACTTACTGTGGTCTGGCAATATCTTGATGTAAAGTTTGCGTCCTTCAGATCCAATGTCCTTGTCCTTGGGCTGAATTTGACACATGATCTCTGCTTGAGCATTTACATCTTGAATCTGTATCTTCTCAGAGACTGATTCAAGGGACGCAAATGTAGAACTGGATGCAGCCCCCCATCCTTCTTGCGAACTATGAAACATCAGCAGAAAATCAGAGAGCAGTATCATCCTCTCTACCTGTCCAGTAAAGAGGATGTGAGCGGAGCATATTTAGTGAAAGCAATTCACACGGATGGAATCAGCTCTCTCAAGAGCTGATCTCACATGCTCTGCTCTTAAACAAAATACACACATATCATGTGTGTCACCCGCCGTGATGGGTGGAGCACACTACTTAAAACAACAAGTAACAATTTTAACATGTTTTAGTATGATGTTAACATTTAATCATGAAGCTAGCATGATGTAGCATGAAAATACTGAAAATGGCTTATTCATGATGTTTTGCAGTTGCTAGGGTGCTCTGTGGTTGCTGGGGTGTGACTAAGAAGTTACCAGGACAATAGCCTAAAAGCCTAAAAATAAAAAAAAAATAGCCAAAGCCTATTGACAGCCTAAGTTAAATAAGCCCACCCACATGTCTCTACAACATTCTAATGCTGAGACGTGACTTATTCGTTTCATTATATGGTTGCTAGGATGTAGCTAGACTTTTAACAGGGAAAAAAAAAGACAGATGTGTGTCTGAATAAATAGAGCCAGCTGTCATGTCTCTATGATTTCTGGTGCAGAGATATGGCTAATTTATGTTGCCTGCTAGGGCATGGCTAAAATTACGAAATTTCTAAAATTTTGTAGTGCTAACAAATAATATTAAATTAAAATCAAATCAAATCAACCAAAAGTGGCTGATATAACTTCTAAATCATTTTTCATACTGGAAATGGAAGGTCAAGTCTGCACAATTGTAAGGGGGCTGAGGCAGAAGCTGAAGCAGGATCCAGTTGCGGATGTTTATTGGGGTTATCAAATGAGTCGTGATCCATAATCAACAGGCAAAGGGTCGTAATAAACATAGACAGTCCAACCATGCAACACAACAAAAGGGAGAGACGTAAATCAGAGGTCGTAAATCCAGGCAGAGAATCAATATCCAAACAAACAGTCCAATCCAGGCGTCAAACAAAGGGGCAAGGCAAAAATCAGAAAACGAGAACCAAACAATAGGTAAGACACAGGAAATCAGGCAGTAAAAGAGAATGCTCAGTAGTCAGGTGTAAAGCTGGCAATACTTCGCAAAGTGGCCCTGTGGCAGCAAGGTTTATATAGATGCCAAACAGGAAGTAAGTTCAGAGTTCAGGGTTCAAAGTTCAGCAGAGGGAGCATGTCAGTATTCCGGTGAGGGCTTATGTTTTGCTGGCGTGATGTTACAACAATGCATTCTGGGATGTAGTACTGTCTAATGTCTTCTGTTGTATACTGCACTTATGGGTAGTCACCTGTGTATCACCAACAAAAATTGCTTACAACACATAGCATACTGAATACAGTGCAGAAATACTGCTGATAGTATGTTATTTCAAATATAGCAGGATTTTTAATTAGTGGTTACGTCATCTCATATTCATAGGCCCTTTTGCCTAAAGCCTATTTATCCCCTGATGACCCACACATGCACAGTGAAAGATATCTGATTCAATAATCTTCTCAGGGACTTTATGCACGGCAGCCACTGGCATTTATAGGAGCTAAATTGGCCATTACGACAACATAGTGTCATGTAGGCTAATTTTTCTGATGAATTTATAATTCCTTCAGCACTGGCTCAGAATTGTCTTACCCTGGAATAGCCACACTAGCTTGACCTCAAAGCCAACTATTGCAATAGGAATTTCTTTAGCCAAAATAGAAATGGTTTTAATGCTCTATAATTCCTGGCTTAGAGGAGGCTATGTCTGTATGACAATGAAACATGTTATGTGTCATTACGTATACCTCACCCAGTGCATGCTGCTGACACTGTCCCTTCTCTAAGCTGGTATGTGCATCTGTGTTATGTAAGATGATTGAATAGATGTCTGTTTCTCTCTCTCTCTTAGTACCATTTCCGCAAGAGACAGATACATTCTGTGGCAGCTGCATTGATTTGATGCATTACAGGTAGCTGGGGGATCATCGCAAGTTAAGTAGCTGTTTGTGGATGAAGGATGTCTTACCTAAAGTTTGGGCAAACACACCTCCCTTTGCAAAAAATTGGGCTATTGGTCCAAATGTAGGGTTGAATTTTAAATGGCATTTATTGCTGTGCCCCAAAGCCCATCTTCTTGCTTAAAGGGAACTTTTGTATTCCTGAGCCCACAGATAAGCTGATAGAGAACAAAGGCTATTGGCGAAAATGTTTGTGTTGCATGCAGGGGGTCTAACTTTTGTCGAGTACAGTGGGGTTAAACATGGTCTTCTGATTGGTCACTTTGGTTGTCTTAGGTTGGTTTCAGTCACATAGTGGAAATTGACAGAAAATACAGCTTTATACCATCTTGTTGTTAACATTTTTCTAGACATTTCGGCATTCCTACAGCTTGAACCACTGTAGTGAAACCACTCTTACACAAACATGTTGTTATGCTGAGCTGTATTGTCAGACCAAAATATGATGTACCCAGAAAATGGGAGGGGTATTTCAGTAAAAAGTATATTTCAGTGCATAATACTACATTTTATTAATAAATGTAAAATAAGTAATCCAATCAATATCACAAAATGACATTGTAATCACACACATTACACACAATAAAAGAATAAAAACATTTTTCAAGACTTTTTAGTCCATTAACCCAGAAAAAAAGCATCTGTGGGTGTATGGGAGGCCTTTTTATAACACTGTGATCTGGCATGCAACTTACAAAAGAAATCAAACTTGTAAACAAAAGAAAAATGCAAGGCATCAAACAAAAAGTACCAGAGGACCTACACTCCCTGAATTAGTTTGATGAATATCTGGTGTTGTTCTGCCTGTAACCAGCAGAGGAGGTCTGAATCAAAGAGATAAAGCCTGGAATAATCTTATAAAACTCCATTATGAACATTAATTTAGAATATTATGAATCATACATAGGGTGAATTAGGGCAATTGCCACCATCTGAGACACTTGATATCTACATTTTAAATATGATTCACAATGTTACCCACATGCTTTAACCCTCATTTTCTGCTAAGACTTTTAATGTTCTTTAACTCTTACACCCCATAGTCTATGTAATGTTTTTATACAGCATGATTTGTGTTCACTTAAAAAATTGATTGATGTTAAAATATTAAGTATTACCATTACTTCAGTGTGAAGTGTATTTTTGTTACATGAGGGATAAACAAAAAAAAACAAACATGTAAATGCAAAATGGCCACATGCCCTCTGTTCTCACAAGTGGCACATAGTCAACATTATAAAACACATCCGTGAGCAGTATAGCGGTTCTGGGTTTGATTAACATGACTGGGCTCATGTTTTGATTAAAGGAAGCTTGTGAGTGAAGTGCCAGCCATAAAGTATTTCCTGATTGTATCAAAGTCACGCAGAAGCAGTAAAACATGCCCTCCAACTCCCAATTTATAAAGCCACAACGTAATGAACAAGCCATAACGATGTGGGAAAGAGGTAAAAACAAACTAATCGGTAATGTTTCATTAATAACATTGCGTTTCTATATTATATAATGTTTATCATTGCAGTATATAGCTACATTTTCATATTTTAATATAACGGCTTAAAAGCCTATCTGTTAATCTTTGTTAATATAAAGTTCATATACATATATGAAAATGCATTTTTGAAAAACATATATGAAAAACATTTTTATATACATATAAAATGTTTTTCCCATGCAGGAAACTGCTAGTTTTGAAATTTCTGAAAAATGAAGCCCATGTCAATTATTATGAAAGCTTGATCAGTAGCAATACATTGGATTATTTTCAACCAGTTGATACTGTAATGTGCTTAAATCTCACATTTTAAACAAATATTAAACAATATTAATTTAATAAGCAATATTGTTTATTCTCTGTTAAAAGAAATCAAATGCACTTTTTTAAAAACTATTAACTGTACATGTCAGCACCTTTCAAAGGGATTTCAGTGAAGTATAATCACATTATAAATATATAAAAATGTGGCTAAATATATATAAAAAATATAGTTACATATACCATACTGACTGTCAAACTTCCTCCTATGTTGAATGAACATGTAGAGAATAGTTCAGAAAATTTCAATATAAAATGTAATTCAAAGGATACATCTTATTTTGAAACCTCTCATTATAAACATCAAGGTATTTATTTTATATTAAACCAACTGCTTTGCCATTTAATTTCTTTCCAGAGCTGAAACCTTTAAAAACACTGTCCATCTGTTATAGCACAACAACCCTAGACAGCCATCTCTAGAAACGTAAAATCTGTCATGTGTAATGTGCTTGTCAGAACACATTTAACAGGAAAAAATCCATACAACATTAAATGATTCTAATTACTAATACAATATTTTACACACAAATCATTTTACAATATGTTACATAATGACGTATGGCACAAATATACAAAACAAACTGCCAATAGAACTATCCATCCACAGGGTAAAATTTTATCTCTGGAAAATAAGGTAAAATGTCCTGATTTTCATTTTAAGTCTTTTGTGTGTTTTAGATATTTTGGTTGTTGTTATGTTTTTGGATTTGGACACCAAAAAAATTGTAAACATCTGTCTTTCTATAAATCCACAGAGCATTACCTTTCACACTTTCTCATGCTAGGTGATACATGCTGTACCCTAAAGGTGTTCCATACAGCCCTATTGGTGCAACAGACAATAAAGGCCTTTGGTAAGGGTAAGACTGCCCATAAAGTGAAACCGCCGAATGGAGCTGGGTCCCAAGTGGAAGAGGCAGACTAAAATTGGGATGTAGGGTACGTTTAGCAGTCAGCTTGAGCTTTTCCAGCTCGGCTTCTTGTAGACGCTTGGCCTTGGCCCGTCGGTTCTGAAACCAGATCTTAACCTGGGTTTCTGTAAGGGTAAGGGAGCTGGAGAATTCTGCTCGCTCTGCAATGGACAGGTACTGCTTCTGCCGGAACTTTCGCTCCAGGGCCAGGAGCTGGGAGCTGGTGAACGGTGTACGGGGTTTGCGGTTGGTCTTGTGCTTGCGGAGAGGACAGGGACTTATCTGGCCTGTGGTGCAAGAAGGAATAAGTTCAAATAAAAAGCATACCAAAATGTAACTATTAGAAGTAATTATATATAAAGGTTTTTAAGCTGCCATTTTTGGCAAGTCTTTCAAAAAAAGTTTACAGAAACAAAAGTTGAATAAGATTTTATTGCAAATTTTTCAGTAGTATAGTATATACAGTAGTAAAGTAGTAGTAAAGTATATACATATACATTTAATAATTATTATTTATGTTTTGGGTCAGGGGGTAATGTTTTTCAAGTTTAAATAAAAGTCCTTAGACTTTTAAAGATTAATATTCATATGTAAGTATAAAGAATCACACATATGAACTCCACATTATGTATTTATTTTTACTATATAAAACTGTTACGCATACCATACTGTTAGCTAAAACTAGTTGTTTAATTTACGGACTAACGTCTCAGGCCTACTGACCACAACTTATCAAACAACAGCAGATAGCAAAACTTCTATAACAGCAAATCAACTGACAATTGACTTTGTTGTGGGCAAGTAGGACATATCCTGCTTGAATTTCTTTGTTTTTCATTTTTAATAAAATCACCCAAGTTGCCAAGGCAGGCAAGATCATAATTTTCAGAATTTAACTGTAAAGCATGACCATCAAATTGTTACTTAATTGTGTGTTACCTAACTAAGATAGCAACGCTTACTCGATTGAGAGTATCTGGAGTTCATAACCCACGATGTACAGTCATCCGGCTCTGGTGATTCAGATTTGACGGGTGAGGTCTGCATAAAGTTCCTCGGTTCTCCAGCCGAACCACAATCCCTTCTCTCACCATTAACAAATGCAATAGAAACATCCTCACGACTTCTTTCTAAATCCTTATTCGTTTTGTGGCTAAATATAAGAGACTCCACGCTGAAGGGATGGTTTGACACTTGAGGTTTGTGCTGCTCTTTTGTCCGGTCTCTGTCGGACACCCTCAAGCTTGCGGACGCGAACATCCTTCTCGAGCGCGCCTCTGGAGCCTGAAGCATCGCACTGACGTCTCAGACAAAAGCATGAAGGCTCTGATGCCCTATTGCACGTGGAGACTGCAGAACTTTCAGCCAATCAGCGCGCTGCTGAATCAGGACGTCCTTTCCGTTGCCACAGCAGCACACAACAACAGCGGAACCTTCAGCCAATCAGCGCTGCAGAGCTGGAGCGCTTGCTCTGTAACTCCTGATTGGCTTTAAAGGGTTTGGAAAAAGTGTCCGTCAAAGTGACAGTGACAGGAAACATGCTTGACATTTTAAGTTAAGCTTATTTATAAGATTAATTTTGTGCCAATTAAAATGAAATCAAACTTCTAAAAGAAGAAAAACAAAATCAATCCAATGCTTATTGAGACAAAAGTACACAATGTGCAATTATGATTGTGAAGCACACATACACATTGTCTTGCATGTTTTTTTTAATGGATCATTGTTTTTTTCAGCCTGGTTAAAATAGTTTGTAATTTTGTTCCTGTAGCAGCAGCTGGTTTGTCAAAAAGTATAAAATATTCAAGCTGCAGAAAACTGAATGTGCAGACTCGATGAAAATCTAATTAATTTACTGACATGAACAATAACTAAAATTAAACAACAACTAGACAAACTATAATGTGTCAGACATAATAATGCAATGTTGCATTGTGTTACAGAACTGTCCAGGGTATAGTATGACATGTGATTATAACAATGATTTCTCAATTGATAAATGAATGTTTGTTGTCTGGTAGTAGCTTGCACACCATGTAATATCATTGAACTGGGTGAAAGGTATTTGACAACAGTAATAAGCTGCTAGAGTAAGGACATGGTGTTTACTCTTTAAAGGTAGTTTCAAATTAAAACACATTAAAAACATTTCAACAAATTATGAAGTTTATGTCTTGCTGACTCTGAGGTCACAACATTTCACAGTAAAAAAATTAGATACAGATTACTTTTGGTCTCATTCTAGATGGGGGAATTGTTTGTAACCATGACACTTAGTGTATCTGGGTAATCACACTTAAAGTAAATATCACCCTTCCTCATTTGTAATGAATAGCTGGGACAGCAATCTGCTGCTTGTTAGACTGAACTGGACTGTGTGTTTGTATGTGCACTAATGCTAGTCAGATTCTGCTAGCTTGTTGTTCCCAGAAGCCTCAGTGTTTATTAAGCAGGGTAATTTCACACACAATCTGAGGTTTGTGAAGGCGCCAGTGAGCGGTAAGATGAAAGGCGTTTCTCCTCGGGGGAGAAACTGTGGCAGTTTAGCGGCTCTGCTCAGGAGTCGCCTCCCTGCACACACATACACACATACACATACACATACACCCATGGACACACTTAGCTGTCACGCCCCTGCTCTTAGGCACCTTGTCGAGCACAATCCAACTCTTTTCGTAGATGGACTGAGAGAGACTGCTGCACTGTAGTGACAGATGAGACGGACACGCATTTACAGTTGAGTGTCATAGGACCCAACAGGACACATATGAGAAATGCTCACCATAATGGGGTGGGTTTGGGGAGCCAGATTCAAGATTCTAGATTCAAATAGCATTATTGACAGGGTAAAATGTGTCTTCACAGTGCCAAAGCATAGAAACATCAAATACACATTTTAACAAAAATATACATAAAGGTAGAAGCATGGTATATAGGACTTGATGTACCTCACAACCAAATTTGAGCTGGTTGAGGTTTCTCCCAAAATGTATGGCAGTTTTGTTGTATCAGGCTAAAGACTTTGTGATGGTTTGTGACTTGGGGAAAAATGTTTCCTCTAATTTGTGTATAATTAGGGCATGTCTGTGTCTGCCTGTCTCTGTAGTGAGGTTATAACCACTGAGTCTGTACATGGTCAGGACTTTTGTTAGTTTAGGGTCTGTCACTGTGATCAGGTATTCTGTCAATTTATATTGTCTGTTTAGAGACAGATAGCATTCTAATTTGCTTTGTTCAGCTGTTGCGTCAGTCCAAAGTTTTAGATATTTATCATTTTATGTTTTAATAATTTGATTTAGTCTAGCTGGGGTTTTGGATTGTAAAGTCAGTTCTGAGACCAGCTGGCTGAGGGAGTAATGCTATGCTCTAAATATTGCATTCAAAAGAGTTGAAGGATAACGGGCCTTTAGGAAATCTTTTTGAAGATGACCAACACATCCTATTTCTTCTTGCCTAATCACTTTGGAGGGCAGTTTTGCAGAAAAAGAATGATCCTGGTTTTTCTGGTACTGTATGTTTTAGCACACCTTGAGGACCTTGTAATTATAGACTCAACTTTGCAGTGGTGGAATGCTTGTGTACTGTAGGTACTTACATTCCTTCAATATAACAACGTTTACACATGTATTTACCTAGCTTGACAGATACTATGATCTGCCAAATCAAACACTTTCTGGGCAAATGTTATGCTTTCTTCTTTCTTTAATCAATAGGGATTTCATTCAACTGAATGTGATAAAGATGTTAAATTTGATAGAGATGGCAAATGTCCATCTTTTGCTCAAGTGTGATTTTAGGAAAACAGGAAGGTGCAAGGGTTAATCTATGCACTGCAAATCTTTGAGGAGAACAGGTTATTGTCTTTGCACACAGATAAAAACAGTGAATAAGTCATCACAAGCCTCTTCTAACTAATTACACTGCATGACAAGACTTGGCACAGGTGACAGCAACTGTCATCACTTGGTTTGTATTAGTACCTTATTAGGCTTCCTGGATCCTTCTCTTATGAGCAAACATTTGCTGTAATGAGAGAAAATTGCTACCCACCAAAGGAGGATGGCACCAGCATCAATTAGTTCAAAAGAGGAAGGTATTACTTGGAGACAAATAATTTATCATGTAATATAAAATGATTCACTCAGCAGATGATAAGCCCCCTGTTGGGCAAGCCTATCTTATGAGGGGTTAATGTTGAGGCCAATACTGGCTGACTAAGTGATGTTAAAAATGAACTCATAGTGCTGAACTGTTGCTGTGAGCTGATTTTATGTGTTAGCAATGGAAATATAAAAATAAAGAATTAAAATGTTAGAAATGTATAAAAATGCAAGATATTTATAAAAGGAGAACCTCAAATGTCATACAGCTATTTTTTTAAAAAAGAACTTTTTTGTTATTAAGAAACAGTTTTGAGATGCATGTCCAACACACACAGCTCTGCATTGGAAAAGATATGCCAATATTAGTAAGATATTCAAAAGTATTTGTGGCATTTTGTTTATTACCACAAAAGATCATTTTAATTCATCCCTTGTTTCATTAAAAATCACAGTTACGGTAAGACACAAACAATAAAAGTGAACAGGGTCATTCTATTAGTAGCCTATACTTTTGAAACGGTGTATTTTAAAGTATTATTAAAGTTTTATTATATTACTATATTATTATTTTTTTATTAAATATTATCTTACCACATCATGGTATATTTACAGCAATATTTACCTCCATTTTAAGTAGCTCACTGTAACCTTGAGTTTAGCTTTAAACAAAAGAAAAGGCAAAGTTTTGTGCAAACATTATGCCAGAAATGCTTTTGTACTAAATCTTTAACTGTTCTAAACTGTACTAAATCCAGAATATTCCTTTCATTGTAAATGAATGTAAAGCAGTTACTCCTCCAACAACCAAATCCACATTAAACTCTGTTAAGTTTCATGTAAACACAGCTCTGCAGAGAAGGGCCAAACAGACAATGGTAATGCTGTAGACAGGGCTCTTCTTGGGATTTAGTTCCCTTATTCGAGCCCTACAGATGTGCCATGCTTTGAAATCACAGATTGCCGCTATGCCAGATCCCTGATAAAGCCATTAGGGTTTGTGACTCACCCACCTTCAGGACTTGAGTTTCTGTGTAAACACCCACAAGTAAATGAAGGGGCCCTTTTGTGACCATTTATTTCCCACAGACAGTGACTAGGCAATGCACGGACACTTTGATTTATGATTTTATTTAAGGGTTTACAACACTGAAGACTGGTTTATAATTTCAGCGGAGGCCTTTAAGTAGTATTATAGTTTATATATAAGTAGGGAATGGTACTTTGCCATAAGTAAAGCATGAGCAAGAATTAGTTCTTTTATCCCCAGATGTTACGTTACATCCCCAGATGTTGTGTCATTTCAGGAAAAACTCTCCCGAATAAGATACTTCAGGAACTGATGTGTGGTTTCTATATATGGACACCTAAAGAATTAGGATCAATTCTAAAACAATGAAACAAACAGAGACTGTTCTTCACAATTGCAGTTACAATAAACCCTCTAGACCCAAACAGGGCACTCCATATCATCCAACACCTGGTCAGTGGGTGTCCACTTCATTAATGTGATCCTTCCTTTCCTCCAGCCCAAGCAAACATTTGCCTCTGACCCCAACAACATTTAATGAGAGAGAGACGCCAGAAACAGTCTGGCATGTCAGAATGGGAGAGACTCCCCCCAGTCCTCTCTCTAGAATGGACCCTTAATAGGAGCAGACTACCACAGGGGCCTGTCAGGAGCCCTCCACCCACCCAAGTTCAAATGTCAGTGGCCCATCATGCACCCTCAGAAAAAAGAGAACTTGTGGTTTTTATTTTTTTATTTTAATTTATTTTAATTTAATTTTCTATTTTAATTGTTCATAACATTGTGTTGTTTAAATTTTACATTCTTTAACATTAAATGAAACCCATCTTTTAGAGAGTCAAAGGTCATAAATTGAGGAAACATTGTCTGATTTGTTATTTTGCCTATCAAAGACTTTAAGTCGAAGTAGCCACTTAGCCATGACAGTCTGAGAGTTGTGTATTTAAATGTATATTAGATAAGACAGGTCAGCTTGAGTGTGTTTGTTGTGTGTGACTGGAGGATGAGTGGTGACAGCGTGTTGTGTTAACAGAGGGAGTCACTACGGGACAGTCAGGTTTTCATTAAGGTGATTGGACACATGTGCCGCCTAATTTCATCTGCTCTTCGGCCCCCTGCAACTCTGAGTCTTTCAAGTCCCGCTGTCTCCCGATCTGAAGATAATTGTTTACTGTAATACTAGTCAGGAAATGAGCTGATCAACTCCAGATGGATAGACAAGGAGAAAGGGAAAGACAGAAAGAGAGAGAGGGTGTGCTGGGGAGAGAGTGGGTAGGAGAACATTGTTTCTGAAAAATTAATGCTGATACTCTGAGAACCCTTGACACCACTTGGCTTTTAAAGCAATGAGTTCATTACCTTACAGTAGACCTGGAGTTGACCATATGGACCTGTTTTCCTCACCATGGCCACACTAGTTGGGAAAGTATTTTGATCGATGCTCTATTTTGAGTATTGTTTTCACATTTCAAATTCTAATTGCATAAGCTGTTGAAAAATATCCTAAATGGTTGTGTTAATGCAAATGTGGCTTGTCTCACAATGTTTAAGAGATCAACAGAAAGCGCTTTGATCATTTACATGTGCAAGCATAAGGCATATTAAATAGAAAGGCTGTTATAAACCAGAGAAATTTTATGCTGATCTAAACCATTTAAAATTTTTATCAAACCTTATTTTTCAAACGGACATTAATTCTAAGTTCTCTAACATTCCTTTTTTTAATTGTCTCCTTGAGCAACAGCCAATGCCAGCTGAAACCAGCTATGCAATAAACTGTCAGGAAATACTGTCTCTGCTGTATGCATTTTGTTGTATTGCGCATCTTACAAGCAATGGCTGGTGTAAGTGTAATTATAGCTCATCTAAATTACCTTTGATTTCTGTTTCTACTACTGAAGTCATTTGCCCTTTGGTGGCTTATTACAGTAAATGAAGCTAATTGCACAAAGCTTTGTTGTCATACACTGGAGAAGTTCCTCTTCCAAACCTCTGCTATGCAGTGTACATAATGTTTCTGTTTCTGTGTTACGTCACTTATGCAACATGGAAACCTTAAGTGGGTGTATGTATAGCTGTGATAGATTAGAGACCCTTACTATAGCAAGCATAATTAATAATATTGTTTATACTTTAGAGTTTAGAGCAGCATTCAACTTCATTCCAAGAGTTTATGCTACAGACATGAATAATTTGAATTACCTTCAAATGTTGTGATGTATCGAGGAGAGGTGTGCTGTTACTTTTGTTAAAGATTGCACTTATGATTTTCACCTGGTGACAAAAGAGTGCCCTAGTACTGTTTGTCATTTTGCAAGGACAAGCACCACTCACAATTTCTTCAGAAAATATACAATAAAAAAGATATAGAGACAAATAGATTAATAGATATAAATTGAGAGAATGAGAACTGTACAGAGACATAAAGTCTAGACCTCCTGTTTGGGGCTACTCCCTGTTTGCTGTGTTCAGTGCCATGTCTGTTCAGGTAATTACCCTTGATCACAGCATCCGGGGAGGGAGACAGCAAACTAAAGGAGTGGGGCCCAAAGTCGGCGTAACAGTTCTCTTTGGTGCTGCTATGATAATCTCAGAAAGGAAATTGCCAATAAATTTAATGACATCATTTCATTTTAATGAGGCATGCTGTCTTTTGATGCCTGCCATGATAAAGAATCCACTTAGCTGCTAGAATGTAGATGCATATCCAAATCAGGCTTAGAGTATGATAACTTAAAAAACAGCTACACACATTGCCATGCAAGGATAGCACCCACTGGATAAACAGAGTAGTAGCCCATTTTTATTTATCATATGAAAAATACCTTTGCAATACTGCTTTAATTATGTAGATGTGGATGATTTGGAAGGGTGTAATGAGGATGACTGGTTCAGGTAACCTGTGATTGCGTTCTTCTCAGTTTGATGTGGTTGACTCACAATAGTGATACATTGTTGGTATCTGAGTCAAGATTTCTTTTGAACATACCTAAGCATGGCAACCATTACTGCATCAGGATTGGGTTATGAGGAGAACAACGCCTACAGAATAACGGGCTTGGTAGAAGATGATCATGGCACAATAAATCAAATGTATTATATAATAAATAATATAGGCCAATTTCTGTTACAATACATGAGAGAAAGGTATTGTCTCTGTCTAAAAATTGACTCACTTAAAGATGCAATTGCATCTTTTTTAATAGATTATTTATATAGTCTAAACAATTTTACTTTAAAAGGTTGCCCTCTTGTCAATATCATTTTCTAAAAATTGTTTGTTTATAGTTTAAAGCTTTTTTAACAAAGATGATCAGAGATGTACATTCTTTGAGGCTAAACATTATTGTATTGTTATCCACTAGAAAAAGGGTATGTGATAGCATTGTTTTAAAAAAACAGTTTTTGATTTTTACATTCTTTTCCATTACTCCTAAACTCTTACCCATTACTAGAAAAACATGTTTGATGTGCAGATTGTTTACAAAGGCAATGTCTAACCTCTTGAAAACGAAGCACTTAAAAAAGAGATGCACGGTGACATCTTTTCACATTAGCGAACTCTCATCCCAGCTAATAACCACATATTTACCTGCTTTAAGAGAGTGTTTGCCTTGGGTAAAACACAACCCAATTATAATACAATTTGCCTGCGGTAGCTCTGCAATTTTGTCAGATGGAAATGAGTTTTATCCACATGAATGATCCCTCCAGGTGGATGATTCATGAAAACTTGAAAACATAACATGAAAACTTTGTTGAAAGTTTTTTAAACAATAAGCCCTTCTTCTCTTTCAAGAAACACCTCTTGGTCCTGTGCAAACGGCACAGCCTTTTATGGCACAGCTTTGTCACATTGTGTTTAGCAGATTAACCTTGATGATGCCCTGGGCACTGCTCTTTCTATGACTCTTTACTGGAATAGAGAATAGATGTTTTGCAATGCATGGCGCCGCAGCAGACCCTCGTGGGTTTTAGAGGGCTGAACGTTTGGCCCAGAGCCTTGCAATTATCCCATCTCTCAGGTGCATTCGAGTCGTGGCACAGTTTGACCCTTGCATAGCACATACTAACACGAAAATAGAAATCAGTTCACAACCTTGTTCAGGCTGTCATGCAGAAAAATGTCAAGGCTGATTGAAAAAGGTTTAACAACAGTTAAGATCATCATCCTGGTGAGAGGTTTATCATTATAATCCTGGAAGCAGGTGTGTTAATGACAGCTATAAGACATTAGCACTCAAGCTGAGTGCACTCAAGCTGTTGAGAAATGTCACAGACAGAAGAACAGCCAACACAAATTTAAGCTGTTTCCATGAAAAACAACACTGAACTACATTTAGTATAACTCCTGCTATGCTGTTGTGACTAATATTTATTCATTAATTGCCCCAATTTTTGTCATTTTTTCATTCTTGAAATGTTCGCTTTTTGTTTAATTTACTTGGCAGAGTAGAGTAAGTATATTAAACTACCAGAGGAAAATGGTAATGCTCAGAGGTTGCTCTTTGATTTCCAGTTGTCTCATTTAAGTATCATCTGAAAAATTTCCCTTTAAAATTCTAAAATAAATTGAAGAAATAGAAAACAAAAAGACTTTGACTTTTTGTTTTCTATTTGTTCTCCGTGTCTTTTAATTGCTGCGTAGAACTTTTCAGTGAGGGTAAATTACCATAAACATATAATAAAATGCAAATGAACCTGAACAAGCCTTGAGGGGTGTAACAAGGTTTTACTGCTGTTTACAAAGAGGGGTCGATTTGTACATATGAATCATACTTTATTTGCTTCTCTGTCAGAATGGCCAATAATTAGGTGTTCAAAGATAAACAATTCATAGACCTCTTTAAGAGGTGTAATCCTGGTAATTAAAGAGGAGGTGTTCTCTAGATGCCTTGTCTACTTGGCATGCTTTAACACATTAGCCTGTGATGGTTATTTTAAAGTTTTAAGCATATTGAAAGGCTGGCACAGAGGTTTGAGTGGATCCATTATAGTGCTGTAATGTATAAAAGTTATCCTTTGCTTTCTGTATTGTTCAAATGCAATTTAAAATATATATATGTGTGTGTGTGTGTGTGTGTGTGTGTGTGTGTGTGTGTGTGTGTGTGTGTATAAATAAATCATAGAAGTCTCTGAACTTCTTAATTTCTCAGAAAATATTTATTTATTATATTTATTTTAACTTCATTGTAAAGATAGATCTTGGTCACTGTTGTTTTGAAACATGAGATCAACTTGACCCCAGGTGAACCCTTAAGTGTCCTCTGTTGTTCTGTGCTTCATTTTTGTTAATGTGGCATTAGTTTTGGACACAATTCTTGACGTCTTGAAGTCATGCAAGTTCTATGTGTCAATTCAGGGTTATACTGTCTCTCCTGCAGTTGATGTGTGACAGTGTATGATCTGGGCTTATGTTTCTAAGTCTTGGGGATTTGGAACTTCAAAAATAGCTTGCTCCTCATCCAGTCTTGTATGAAAATGTAGATCAATGACTCAAAATCTGACCCCACTGTACATTTAAACAGTGCATATATTTATATCTTTTTGATGTTTCAGTCCTATAGGTTAGTTTTTTGTAAAATCAACAAGGCAGTTTTATTGATTCTGTGTTAAAAATTGAACTAGATAATTCTTATTTATAAAATGTCATAGTTATGACATAAATGTTTTACTCTGTATTTATACTTTTATTTATATGAAGTATTTTAAGGTGTAAGAGGAAACAGTAAAATCTATACTTTTAAATAGAAATACCATATATAGAAATTATATAAATAGGGTATACATTTGAAAATGTTATATGAAAAATAAAAGTGAAACAAACAATTTTAACTCATTCATAAAAATTTCATTTAAAATCTATTTGTTTTATTTTGAAAAAACAAAATACTGGGATATGAAAGTGCCCATATTTTGTGAATCATCCATGTCATCACAGTTTTGTATTGCTGTATTTGTATTTCTGTATTGCTCATATATTGCTCTTTCAATACTTATGAGACTTAATGAAGATGTTTTTATATACCACAAAAGCACAGCTATAGACTTATTTCACAATATGGTGACAGACCGGAAGTAGGGAAAAGCTACTTCGTGTCACAGTGGGACGATCTGCATTCATTATTATAATGGACTGCAAGCAGCTTGTTTACTCCCAGTCATATTTATTTACCAAAAGTAACAACAGCAGATGTGTCTGTTGTTGACAGTTTTCCGAAATATGAAAAAAAATACAAATTCATTTTTAAGCAATTTATTGTATGGTATATTTGACAATTACTATGGTAGCTATTTTTTTGTAGTTTATGGTTAATTTTATGGACATTTCAAATAAAATAAAGTATTCATTTGCACAGAGTATTTCACATTTCACTGATTTACATTTCAGTTAAATGTAAATCAAAATGAAATTAAATAAAATCTTGAAATCTTGAACACATTCATTAATGTCTGGTCAAGTTAATTTTTGATTACACCACAGGGCTTTGCTAAAAAACCTACAACAGAACTTTTAGTCTGAAGGTGTGCACATTTGGAGAATACAGATATATTTTATATTCACTTTATATTACTTTAGACATTATCATTCATTTCATATTACTTTATTTTACACTAAAATATATGATCTGATGATCTTGAAGTGTCCTCTGAGATCAATGACTCACCAGCAGATGACTTGTTGGTTTTACTTGTTTATGTTTGATTTACTTAAGTTTCCCATGTGCAGTTAAACAATCTTAAGTCTCCTAGCCACATGGTGCTAGGTTACGTTATTGTAATATTTAGCACATAAAATGTGCTAATTTTATTTGTTGGTTTAAATATAAAATGTAATTTTAATTTTAAGTAAAATGATTTCTGAGTACGTGTATCAGTATTTTAAACATTTAAACAGTCATCTGTATGAATAATTGTCAGTAGGATTTTAGTTAGATTGTTATATTTAGCTCTATTACTTATGTGTAAAAATTTGTAAGATGTTCATAAGTGACAATAACTGTAAAAGTAATTATCTTTGGGATTGTAATCAGACCGATATATTAATAGCACAAGGTACATGAGTTGATGAAATGATCATATCGTGAATTCTAACAGGCATATCCATACATGCCAGTGTCAATGATTTATGTAAGGACAAGAAAACCTGCTCAAAAGGTAGAGTATATAACATGGGACATGTGCTGGAAGCCCACGGTATGACTGGAAATGATAAATGTCATCAGCTCCCAACAGACATACACTTCATCCTCTGTGAGATGCTTAGCACTGGCAGTAAGTGACACCACTCCTTTGGCCCAGATTCAATGCTTTTCAAGAATTTTGTCCCTGGAAAAACTATGAAATTATAAATACAGTCAAGATAAAACATAAAGAGCACCCTACATGCCTAACTGCTTTCCGTTCTCGCAATTTCTCAATGTAAACTAGTGTGGCTAGTGTATTGACTGGAAAATAATTTCACTAGGTACACATCACCTTGTGTACTATGCCTATTTCAGATGATTTTCAAATGCCTGAGGAAACAAACACAATAATACTGTAGAGCTATAAAAGAAAGTTGCAGTTTTGATGTTCTCATTTCATTTTCTGTTCCAGGTATATAATAACACATTGCATTATGTTCATTTAAAAAAATGCATGTAACCAGACTGTTAATAGTTTTCAGTCTTTCCAGCAGCTTCCAGGTGTGTCTACAGCGCCTGACAAAAGCTAGCGCCGATGGAACCAAAGCCTTGAGACCAGAGAGAGGTGCAGACCAGAGGGAGGTGCAAAGGAGGTCTTATTTTGTGCACAGACGGAGCATGCGAACACAAACTGCCTGACGTCAGCCCTCATGGAAGGCCACCAAAATTGCTGAATCCCAGCAACTGCTGAATCCCAGGATGGCAAGTCAGCTTGTTTGAATGGTCCCACTGAAGGACATTAGGCTGCAGCGCAGACAGCACAAACAGTCTGCCCTCAGGACACCCTTCTAGAACCTCGACCCCTCGTCCGGCCATCTTCACCCGGCGTTCAATCCCCCAAGAGAGCGACCTTACCACCATGCCTGGTCTCAGGATGGTCTCAGCCAGAGCCCGCTCCCTGGAGGACTCAAACGCATGAGAGAGGGCATCAGGTTTGACATTTTTAGGACCCGGCCGGAATGAGAGGGAGAAGTTAAACCGACCAAAGAAGAATGCCGAACGGGCCTGTCGTGAGCTCAGCCTCTTGGCTAAACGGATGTACTCAAGGTTCTTATGATCCGTCCAGACCAAGAAGGGCTGCACTGCTTCCTCCAACCAATGGCGCCACTCTTCCAGAGCCAACTTGACCGCCAACAACTCCCGGTTACCAATGTCATAGTTTCGTTCAGCAGGGCTCAGCCGGAGAAAAAGGAGCAGGGATGCACCTTCCCATCACTCTCAAACCATTGGGACAGGACCGTACCGACTCCCACGTCAGAGGCATCGAAGCCAAGGATGGCCCATGTCAGAGGCATCAAAATCCACAATTAATTATCGTTCAGGGTCTGGAAAACAGAGAACAGGAGCAGTGACAAAACGGGACTTGAGTTTATCAAAGGCAGAAGGCAGGTATTAAATTGGTGAACCCCAGGAAGTGTTGCAGCCCCTTGTGGGAGTCGTGGACTGGCCATTCAGCAACGGCCCATACCTTAGAGGTTCGACACCTTGGGCTGAAATAATATGACCAAGAAGCGAAACCGACTTGGCATGTAACTCGCACTTTTCCGCGTTGACATACAGTTGATTGGCCAAGAGCCACTCGAGAACTCTCCTAACATGTTGAGTATGGCCTTGGAGAGAGGGAGAGAAAATTAAGATATCATATAGGTAGACAAAACAAATTTATTTACCATATCTCTCAACATGTCGTTTATGAGATTTTGGAAGACAGCAGAGGCATAAGTCAAGCCAAATGGCAGGACCCAGTATTCAAAATGTCCCGTGGGGGTGTTAAATGCTGTCTTTCACTCATCCCACTCCCAGATGCAAATGAGATGATAGGCGTTGCAGAGGTCTAACTTGGTGAAGACCCGAGCTCCCTGCAATAGCTTGAAGGCTGACGACATCAACAGTGGGGGAATACTGATTCTTGACAGTGATGTCGATAATCAATACAGGGGCGCAGGGAGCCGTCCTTCTTCTGGACGAAGAAGAACCCTGCACCAGCTGGGGAAGAGGAGGGACGGATGAGACCGGCCTTGAGGGACTGATATATTTGTCCATAGCCTCTCTTTCTGGACCCGACAGGGAGTATAATCAACCCCGGGCGGGGAAGTGCCTGGGAGGAGATCTATGGCGCAATCATAGTGCTGGTGAGGTGGTAATGACATGACCCGGGACTTGCTTAAGACCAGCTGAAGATCTCGGTATTCCGCCATGACCCTGGTGAGATCCGCTGCCTGGACCTGAAACAGTAAGGGGGGGAGAGGCAGCACCCAGGCAAGACACTAGACATGAAAGACTCCAAGCTAAAATGGATCGTCTTGACCAATCAACGTGGGGATTGTGCTGAAGCAGCCAAGGATGGACCAGGATTATATGGGAGCTATGCAACTCAATAAGAAATAGCACAATCTCCTCACAATGATTGCCCGAGATGACTAGACTCAAAGAGGGGGTGGTGTAGGTGATGGTGGTGAGGGGACAATCAGCCAGGGACCAGGCGGGGAGGGGATCTGAAAGGGGAATGGATGGTATTCCCCACCTGGTGGCAAAATGTATGTCCATGAAGTTCCCCTCTGCCCTCTGAATCCAGGAGCGCCTGCGCCAGATCTGAGGTATTCTGAAATGAAACAGAAACTTCAAGATAACATAAAGAAGAGGGAGGAGAGGTTTTGGAGATACCGCCCATCAGTACTCTGCGCTCTACCGATGGACTTTGTCTTTTAATGGACAGGAACTGGCAAAGCGATTCGACCAACCACAGTAATGGCAGAGACCCCGAACCAGGCACTGTTGCTTCTGCTTGGGGGTGAGCGACAGCCAAGTCGATAGCTGCCTTGAGGTCCTTGGGTGGCTCACGGATGGCGATCTCGTCCTGGATGTCCTCCTCCAGCCCATCTAGGAACCGAACACGAAGAGCAGGAGAGCGGCTGAGCGGTGGATGGGTGGAGGTGCGGGCGGTTGGGGAGAGAGGGGCAGGAGTGGCACTGCGGGATCCGGGGAGGGAGAGAGAGAGAGATGATGAGGGAACCAGAGCGGTGATCTGTAACAGAAAAAATGGGAAAACAGACAGGGAAAACAACAAGCAATGACCAGAGTCTCAAGACACGACAAGACTAGATGGGTCAGGTATGCGGCATAAACCGAAATGATCTGACAATGGACAGCACACAAGAGAAAATAATCTAAAACAGACACACAACGCAAGTCTAAATGGCACTTTAGATGAGCTAAAAGAAGATTTTTCAGACCCAGGCCCCAAAGATGTTCCTGTTGCCTGTTAACCATGTATAAATACCTCTATGTCTAAACAACAGTGTAACCACAAAGAACTGCAGTTTCATCATTTTCTGAGGAGTCCTTAAGATGAAAGCACCCCTTTATGGGCCCATTTCAGACCCTATGTGTGATTTTAAAAGACCCATTTAGTTGTAATCACATTTTGTCAATTTTGTTTATATGGGTTACCTCAACATAAACTGCGTGTTTATATAGCCTCGGTGCCATTATTGGAACAAAGCTTGAAAAACAAAGATATATTATAATTAAACCATGGACATGTCAGAGCAGTAATTGAGTTAATTGTCTCTGATGAAAGCAATGGACTGGCTGGGAGGGGTCTGTTTGTTTGTAGTCTGTCAGTAATGCTGATGCAGAGACAAACACAGGGCTACAGACACTATTCATGAGTAATGGATATGGTCTTTTCAGGTATTTAAAGTGTCACATGGAGAAACAAGTGTTCTAGAGAATCAAGGTAGGCACCGATTGATATGGATGAATATCACTGAAATATCAGGACCTTCCCCACCCTCCCTCAAAAAACAAACACATTCATGGTAATACTTCAGCCCAAAATGAAGGTTCTCACCTTCATGCCATATAGGTGTATATCACTTTGTTTCTTTAGCCAATAACAATCTATCATGTTAAGTAATATCCTGGCTCTTTCCAGCTTTGTAATGGCATTGAATTGTGCCCAAGACCTTGAAGCTCCAAAAAGTGAGTAAATTATAGATACATTTTTTATGTGAATTATTACTTTAAATACAATTAAGCAGTAATAAAATGTTGTAATGTAAAATGTAAAGAAAAATATGATAATTCTACCTTTTGATTTTGGGGTGAAATATGACCCACACAGTCTTGACTAAAAAATCTGTAAAAAATCCAGACTTGAAAGTCTGTATGCTGAATGACTTCCTGTAAAAAACAATTGTAAATTTTAAAGTCTTTTTTTTCTTTTCCCCACTTGACTATCAATAAAATCATCGCAACACTGATAACTGTATAAAAGTCTCACTAAGACCTAGCAATCCTAGAATAACATGGCTAACATTGTTTGACGTTTATCTCTCAAAGGCAGCATAATGGGATATAATAAGTGTCAATTTTTCCTCTCAGCTTGAAAGTTCAAGCAATCATTCCCAATTATATTCTTATTATGTGTATCTACACTGTGATAGAGACGTACACTTAGATCAAATATCAAATGGAAGGACTCCAAGTTGTCATTCTTATCTGTGTTGAAAAAAGGGATCTGCCAAACCCACTGGCAGTGAAACAATCTCATTCACTAAACACCATTCAAATGTCTCATTAAAATCTCAGATTATTCCCAGAGTCATAACTGCTCTTCTCAATTTCAAACAGACCAGTTTTGTCCCTTTGTGTGGCTGTCACCTAAACTCATTGCCTGGCTCCACTAAAGATCTCTCTTACGGCAATGGAGGGACTTTACATTCAAGACTTCTGTTATGTTCATTGTGTTTCGCTTCAGCCTGAGGAAACACCTGATCATGTAAATAGCTCTCCTGCTCATCATGGCAGAGTATACTGTGTGCTGACAAGCCTACGTATGAGTACTCTAACAATTCAGGTCTTTAAAGGCCCATCCCTTTTAAAAGTTTGTTTTTCCCCTGACTCGCCTTAATCTAGTCTCTTCATTTCATGGCAAACATCCCAAATCATTTGAAATAATTTACAAATCAGTTTAGGATAGAATATCTAAATCAGCTTAGGATAGAATAAACTGCATTTAACCCATCACTGGTGAGGAGTGAACACACACTGCAAGTCGTGAACACGCACACTCAGAGGTGGGCAGCGCTGCTGCACCCAGGGAGCAATCAGGGGTTAGGTGCCTTGCTCAAAGGCACTTCAGTTGCTACTTGCCAGTGCTGGAATCAAACCAGCAATCTTTTGTTTACAAGCCCAACTCACTAACCAGCAAGTTCACAACTGCCCCCTTGCCTCTAAAATTATTTGGTACAAGAATTATACTGAGTAATTTAAGAATATAGCCCCATCTGGTGCAGCATTAGAGCACTGTTGATCAATAAACAGAATATCTTTCAGGGTTTCTGCATTTTTCTATTATTTTAGATAAATGACACACAGAACACACATATAATTTTAACATATAATTAAATCTGTAGGTTCTGTCAGACACTGTACATTTTGTAGTTGGTATGCAGTAGGCTTACAGCATGGTTACATAGTTCTAAAAAGTGAAGTTGTCAGAAAATATATGTCCAAGATAGTGTAACTAATAAAGTGTACACAGATTCTTTTAAGATATATATTATGTTGTTGTTTTACTAGCCAGCAGCCAGCAGATGTCACTCTCCTTCTGCTTTTTATAATGTCAACAGACAGTCTGTAGCCACGACGTCAATTTGGAAGCTAATCCAGAAAGGTTTCAATAGTTACAAAAGGATATGGATATGCTAGAGTCCTCCTACTCACTAGCTAGAATGAGAAGGTCTAGTAACTGAGTCTGGCCACATCATAACTTTAATCTTCACCCTCTCTCTTCAAAGTTTCAATGTATGTGATTCATTTGCAACAACATAAAAGAAAACTTAAATTCCTTTATGTCTGAAAACATTTTTTGTCTTAACAGCGAAATTGGGTAAGATCAGTGCCGACTCATTTCCCAACATGTTTTTGGAATGTGTTTAAAGGATTGTGGGTGATAGGATGATGCAAAGGATACACTTCTTGCATCCTTCAAAAGAGGCAGTCTAATCTATCTATCTATCTATCTATCTATCTATCTATCTATCTATCTATCTATCTATCTATCTATCTATCTATCTATCTATCTATCTATCTATCTATCTATCTATCTATCTACAAGACAGTAGAGTACAATACATGAAAAATGCTGTCTATATATTGGGTTAAATTACATATTTATTTTCATATTAATATTTGTCCGTGTACTTCAGCAGAAAATTATATCAACTATATTGTTCTATCCATTTAAAAAGTGTAGTGTTGTTCTGAACACAAACACATGAAGCCCAAGTATTTTTCCTGATCAGCCACATCAAGCAGAAACAAAGGTCCATTTGCATTTTAATTGAATAAATTCTTTCATTACGATACAGCCTGATTAAAATTTGACTAGGATTAATAGGATTTCTCACAGTGGAAAATGGTGCTGGTTGGCAGACTGTTGGCAGGCATTATATGGTCAGGTAGTGTTATGTTTTCACGTAATCAGTATTGGGAGGAAGATAATTTTAGTTTTGTTTTGAATTACTTGGACTTATATACTAATTGGTATATTGTGTTAGATTATAGGATTTACAATATTACAGTAAATATAATACTTTTTTTGTCAGCTACTGGATGTGCTTTCACACCTAAGGGGGCCAGTCAAACGTTCATTGGTTCCCATGTTATTGTTGCGTAATCAATACCTTAAAGAACAGGTGAACAAAATATAGCAAATATGCACCAGAAAAACACAAAATCCTTTGTGAACTACAGTAGATGCTTAATGCGCAAGAACCATTAATGCTATTATAGAACAAAACAGCTAAATAACTTCATTAGTGGAAATGTACTCAGAAAATGTACTCAGAAAAAAAAACCTAGTTTATCAATTGCATAAGTGCATAAGACAATTCTGTCACTCAAGAGCCTTTGACCAAGTGTTGGTCTCCTAAAAGGCCCTGTTACTTTTACCTTTCATTTAAGACCCTGACCTAAAATACAGGAACATCTGCAAAAGTATAGGGCTATTTTTTGGACTAGTGCCTGTTATACCTTTAAAAAAATGCATATGAAGTTAGATGATAATGGCTGGGATAAATAATTATCCCACTTGCTACATGGCTACATACCACATAAGTAAATTACTGAACACAAGATTTGATTTGAAATATTTTATTAGCTGATTTGTAACTAATACAAAATTTCCATGAGGAAATAAAAGTTTCTTTTCAGCTTCAAGCCAAAACACGATGTTCAAACTAAATGAACATGCAATTTGGTTTACTGATTTGTAAATATATTTTCATATATGTTATTAATTACACATTTATTTGTAAGTAAATTATTTGTAAGGTCAAGATACTCACAGTAACCTGCGTGACCCTGTGTTATTAGTTAGGCAGTTGTTATTTGCTGAATGATTAAGAGTTTTTTATAGTTTTATCAAGGACATGATTTATCATTTAGGTGACAGTCACAGCATTTTTATGAGTAAGCTCACTTAATCAGAAGAATAGTTGGGTTTTCTCAATAAACAGGTCTCTCTGGAACAGTCTGGGAGCAGTTTTCTGGAAAGCACTGTTATTAGTTTTTGTGAGAAAGAAAGGGGTCTTAATATAAATATGATATAAATCTCCAATAAAAAATCCTCCACCCTGTTTCTGTGGTAACGTGTGTTTTCCAAATTCATATGCAGAGACAACTATCTAAAATCTGCAATTCGTAACTTTTTTGATCAAAAATCAGTTATTGAGCAAATACATACAAGATCAGTGTCTACCCTGATTCACAATCAGAGTGAATCAGGGTGCTGAGGATGATGAAACCTTTGTAGCTTGTTCCTACAGTTGATTTGAATTTAAACTTGTCATCCATGTTAAAGGTGCAATAAGCGATTTTTTTACTTTGCTTTTTTAACTGTTTTTTATTACTTGTATGCAGGGGTGCCACTAGGGTTGCTGGGCCCTCTCACGATAATCTTCCGTTCTTGATCTGTTTGTGATTATCTTTGGGGGGGAAGAGGTGGGTCTCCTCTGTCCCATATCACTTTATTTCATTACCTCATCCATGAACATATCTGATATGAAATTGTGTAACAGCAAGAGAAAAGATGATACTGCATTAGTTAGTGTCAAATATCATAGGTCACCTAACTGCAAATTACTTTGGGGAATACATGGAACTTCAATCTCTTAAGAATGGCAAGTGTAAATTTGCGGAGTTGTAGCTGGTAGGCTTCCACTCTCAGTTGCCTAGCAGCAAACTCTAATGTGAGTTTAAAGTCACTTTGTTTCCTATTGTTAAGAGGCTGAGGGAAAGAACATTTCTTCTTCATCAAAGCTTCTCATAAAAACAAATAGAGGAGAGTAATATTTTGTCTTCCCACATAAATTGGGCTTTTACAATGTGACTGTAATCGCAAAGTGTTGTTGAAATGGAGTGCAAGTGTCATATTTGTCTATTTCACACATGCACGTCTGAGTGTGTGTGCCTGCAAATGCACAAGTCAGGACTAGCTCTGAAGGTGCTTGTAATTGCAATGGTGATGATGTTAATGAACCCACACATTATGCCAGGCTTTTAAAGATGACACATCTTGAGAACATCTGCCTTTGGAGTATCGCTCATGGTGTTTGCTTTTGTTCACTGTTTTTTGTTGACAAACTAAATGGCTTGCTTAATTATGCATAATAATGCACAGATTTTCTTCTGTTTTTAAAACACTTGGGTCTAGAAGCTTGAATTTTTACATTAAGTAATTGATCTGAATCTTCACCCAGACTTCAACAATGTTTGACTGTTGTTTTACTTCTACAATGTTTTCAGTCTTTACTTAAAGCAACTTTGGATGTCTTTGTCTGAAGATCAGCTAGAACCAATTTTTGGCATTATACAAGTAATGTTGATGCCAAACACGACATTCCCTACTGGAAAATCAGTCTTAAGCTCTTATGTTCTAGATATCTGTAGCTGGTTTCTAGTTTCTCCAAGCAAGTCATAAACTGGATCAGGTAGATCCTATTTGATCAGCAACAAACTAGCTACCAGCTGGTGATACAGTAGGAGTTTAATAGGGTCAAGATGATGACCAGTCAACCAATAAATAAGTTTGGACCAGCTATTTATCTGCTTGAAATAGCTAGAAACTATCTACCATGTTCTAAGACATAGCTAAGATTTTAAGCCAGGATATGGCTGTATGTCTGCCATACTTTGACCTATGAAAATGTAGTATGGTAGGTATTACTGTATATCTACCCTGATTTGGACATAGTTTGATGGACAAAGTTTCCATTAATTTGAGAAATATCTCCTTTCAGGGACTATTCTACATGCTGCAAAAACAAATATAATATTGTTGTGCCTTCTACACATAAAAAAAACAATTACTATGAGTCAAAACATTCTTTGCAACTGCCATCATGATTGTTAAAAATTAATTTTAGAAAATCTCCTGCTGAACCTCAACAGTTTCGCCTTCTCATTTCTAAAGTTACATAATGCTAAAACATGTTAACATCATGATAAATCATATTAGTATCATGCTAGCATCATGCTAAAATGTATTTGCATCATGTTAAAACATGCTAGCATCTGACCTAATTTAACCTGGCCAGTAAGGGGAGTACGGAAAGATTTTTTCCTTGATTTGCCAGTCTTGTCCTCTGAATATTCGGCACATCTGTAGGAGAGGGTGGTTGAGAAGTTTAGAATGGCAAGGGTGGAGTCTCTAGCCTTTTAGAAATACATCCCCTGTTTGTCTGTTTCTTGTCTGATGCTCCCTATTAGAGATTTGTTTGATGGCAAGTCTGTGGTGTGAGCCAGTTATGTGTTATTGGACTGAGAGACCCGGGGTTCAAGCCCCACCTTGAACACTTCTAGTACAGTCTGTGCCAGGACCAGGGAAAGATCATGTTTTTGGTTCAAATATCCCTCAAGGATTGGTCTGGTGTCTGTTTACAAGCATTCTTATTGTATTATTGGAGTTTCCCGGATCCTCATGAGTTTTGCTGCCAGTATGTTTGTTAGTCCTGCTTGTGGTATATTTGGAGTTTCGGTCTGGGACAGCCGTTTCTAGTGGGTGGAGCTGGCTTTTTATGGCTCTCCTTGAAAAGCGGGTCTTGAGGGTTGAGTTGTGAGTTAAATCCAATATGGGCCCTCTTCTCCCCTGAAGTCTCCTGTGGTGTTTTGGTCATCCATTCATTGTTGAACATGGCAGATCTGTGGCTCTCTCTGGCTTCCCACCTCTCTGGTCACCACAGGGTTTTTGGTGGGGGTTTCTGCCCTCTTGGCATTTTATATGGGGTTTCTTTATATGACTACAGCCAGCATTTGTAAGTCTGTCTCCTACTGATTGGCAGAGTCAAGAGGCAGTGGCTAGCCATTGGTGTATGAGTTGACTCATACACCATCTGAGTCAACTATCCTGTCTATCCTGCCTTTAAGCTTTTGCAGTCCAATAGTTCGGTCTGATTCCACTACTGTGATGCTCACTCCTGCTTCCATTATTTCAAAGCAGAAGGACGTTTAAAAACTGATCTGATTTTAATGTATTCAATGAGGAGCTAATTTGCAGATGACAGCATCAAACCAGACGCAGTTGTTAATTTTGTTTTCTATCTGTCTGTCTGTCTGTCTAGAACTATGGAAATACATGCGATGTAACTGGTGTCTGAATCTCATGTCTAACCACACCAATCTAATTGGCCCACAGCAGTGCGTGATGCACATCAGGTGAACCTGCAAGTATATTAGGTACCTGTGGAGTGTAAACAGGTACTCATGAGGCATGGCAATCAGATGCAGTGTCGTGTTTCCTTTTTCAGGGAACCCAGTTATATATGCAACCCAGAGACATTCCCTTTCAAGGGAACTAGACATATTATATTCCTATATATATATATTAGATATATACTCCTATATATCTAATATATATATCTATATATTAGATATATATATCCTATATATATCTAATTATATACTCCTATATAATTAGATATATTCTAAATCCTACAGGGGCTAAGAACATGAGGAGATGGAAAAGTTGTCCTGTGTTTCACAGAAAGGTTTAATGTAAGCTTTATGAATCAGGCCCATTATGAGAGGCTCACTGAGGCTCTGAGGTAATTATGGCCACCTCTCTGTGTTATTTTCTTGCTGTTGGTAAATAACACTGCATCCACGATCACTGCTGTGCATGTGACTTGCAGAGCTGTTAAACCAGTATCCTGTTTTTTCAGCATTTCAGAGAAATCTTCTGCCATCCAGAGACATTCAATAAACTTCCAAAGACATTCAATAAACCTCTAGTGTTTTATAAACAACTAGTTCTAATCACTATAACCTAACCTAACATTTTTACAATAACAAAATGTTACTATATTTTTATAGTGTTTTTACAAAAGAGGATGTCCCCAAAAAGTTTCGGCATTGTCAGGTTTTGGTACAAATGTGTCCCCAATATACAGTATGGTTAAGTAAACCAGTAAATAGATAAATCTAGTAAATCTATTGTAAAGAGACAAACTTTCTCAACTTTTGAGTCCTTGGACATGCCCACATCCTGTCATTGTCAGTCGCTCATGTTGCTGTCTCATTAAAAAACAAAAGAGCTCAGGTCACTTTTCATGCCAGGTTGCTGGCAGTGTGAACAAGGCTTAACGCTTAACAATTTAATTTAGAGACATTCTACATCTTCTGCCTAAACAATGTCACAGACATAATTTCCATTCAGTACACCTCTAATCCAGAACCTGAGGAAACTGCCTGAAGTCTGCCAGCATTTTAGTCTGTTTTTTTTTTAAGTTATTCATCCTCTTGTCATTCAGGCTATATCAGTGGTTACACATTACTCACAGCAGAAAAGAGGACACAGATTAAAATGTGTAAGGCTGGTCCTGATGAAAGCAGTTTTATATTTTGAGTCCTCACAAACTGATCATTATTAGGTAAACCTTCAGTGTCTGTTTCTTACAATAAAGAAACAATTGCATATTTACTGAATTATGGAGTGATCAAGGAAGATTTTTGTTTTATCTAATCATCATAATTCTGTTAGTTTGGTACTGTACTGCTTTTGAGACTTATTGTTCCTAGTGCTTTACTATACGGCCAAATGTCTGTGGACACAGAATCACCACCTCCATATGTGCCTATTAAACATTATTTGAAAACCATTAAAATGAAATGAAATTAAATGATTAAATGAAATCATCGATTACCTTATGTATACAGAGCCCAAATCAATTACAGCAATGCAAAAATCTCATTGGTTCCTGCATCTTAACAAGAACCAATGATGTTTTATTTTGTTGATATTCTTCCATATTTGATTCCATATTTGGTTCATGCTGAATATGTACAGAGCTCTCCTGAGCTGTTCATAAGCTTTTTAGTCATCAGACCCCTGCTTTTTGATGTGTGATAGAGCTCAGTCAAACACAGTACGGATCAGTGGAGGGACAAACCTGCCATGTGGCTTCCACCTTGGTAAGTGCTTCATTTGTCATAGCTGTCAAAGATGGAAGACCTGTCTTAACTGTATGGATGCAGGCTGCCAGGGGAGGACACACACATACAACATCAGAGACTTCTAACAAAGTAACATATACAGGTGCATCTCAATATATTGGAATGTTGGGAAAAGTTCATTTGTTTCAGTAATTCAGCTCAAATTGTGAAATTCGTGCATTAAATAAATTCAATGCACACAGACTGAAGTAGTTTAAGTCTTTGGTTCTTTTAATTGTGATAATTACGGCTCACATTTAACAATTGCTGTGGACAAGCCCCCGGTTCTGCATTGCTTCCGAAATCCCTACGAAGTATCATTGCTGCAGACAAGTACCGGGACGGATGTACCTCACTGATGTGCCGAAAAATCGTAACAAGGTCAACCTAGGCTTGTCCACAACCCCTACGAAGTGGACAAGCCCCGGAACCTCGGCAACCTTCCCGGAGTCGGGTTGCTTGGGAATGCAGCCCAAAGTGGGTGGTAAACTCCATCTAAGGCTAAATACTGGCATGAGACCGATAGCGGACAAGTACCGTAAGGGAAAGTTGAAAAGAACTTTGAGAAGAGAGTTCAACAGGGCGTGAGACCGTACAGAGGTAAACGAGTGGGGTCCGCACGGTCTGCCTGGAGGATTCAAACAGGCGGGTACGGTCAGCCCGGTCGGCACGCGGATCCCCCCCCGGGTGCATTTCTTCCGCGGTGGTGCATCGCAACCGGCTCCGGGTTGGCTTGGAAGGGTCGGTGGGTTAAGGTGGATGAGAGCTTTCGGGGGGGGACGAGAAGGGTCAGGGTCAGGGAAGTGTCAGGGAAGTGGATCTTAACCCAACAGGGGTATCTGGCAGTTCCCTTAGCCTCCTTATCTGATGGCACTGGGCATCTGGTTGTGTTAGCCCGTCAACGTCCAATGACAAGTGAGCAAACCTTTGTCTGTTGTGGCAGTTAGAGAGGGGCCCCGTCACAAACTGGGCCCTGGAATGTCCTTTGTTCTGCTGTTCATTACAAACATCCTGATGCCTTCAACTATGAAGGAGCTGTGAAGCTTCTAATCTATAATGCAAGACGTTTAGCAGTCCTTGACATTTCGTTCTACCCATTATAAGACCATGTTTTCACCATAAACTTGGTTAGTATGTCCATCATTCTTATACACTCCTTTGAAATCGTGCACCTCATTTATTAAATCCCTTTGTCCCTAAACAGACAGGTGTTCAGACGAGACAGATCTCATGAAGCCACTTGTTTGGGCCAAGATTCCTCTGGCATGTGCTGGTAGAGGACATCTTATCCCAAGTTCAGCATGACTTACTCACCAGCGACTGTGAGATATAAAAAGCCTGCAGTGTTATTGTGTGAGGTAGACACGGAGGTGAGATGCACTGCTGAGGAGTGTTAGGTTATGAGCAGAAGGTGACAACTTGTGATCAGGTTTCATTCTATGAATAGCTGCAGAATTCACAGCATGTGCAAATTTACATTTACAAACTGTTTTGTTGTATTAGGCTTATTTAAAATGACAACAGATATACATCTGTACTGCATGCAGGGGCTTTCAACAAAAGGACCTACAAACAACAATTAGATGAAATGTTTATATAATAAATATAATACATTGTATAAAAATCAAGTGAATGACAGTTTGGTATACTTCTATACCTCTCCTGCTGATGTTAAACCTGATGTTAAAATACTCATCCCCAAGACATCCAACGTTGGTAACATTTTTCTTCATCAAAATGATAAAAAGATTTTTAGCTGAACCTGTTGTTCTGGATTCAGAAAAGTAGATACAGGCAACATGTATAATTTCATATATTATGTCATATGAAATAAAATATTTTATATAATGCTATAATGCATTTTAAATATGGAAATGCTATGAGTCATTAACCAAACAGAGATTAATCATACTTTTTATACTGAGATTTCACATTACAAAATGTGTACTATAGAAAACTAACTCATATAGACAATAACCTTGTACATTTCTATAATAGCATAAGCTATTCATTCACTTCACAATGAAAGGGGTTACAGGTCAATTTTACAGGTCACTCTTGCACAATCACTATTGAATTTGGCAGCAACGTTCTACTGTTCACCCATCTTAGACTACATTTATGCCCCGGTGGTGGAAAAGGACAGGGTTTCATTAACAACTGTTTTAGTATCGACCATGCTAATTAATGAGAATGGAGCAGGGTGATAAAAAGCTGACACAAAGACAACCGCTGCAACTTTCAGCTCTAAGAGATAGCCGTCCAGCCACTACCACTATAGTACCACTTAGGTTCTGATAAGACATCATTGGGTAAAAAAAGAAAATTTAGGCCTAACATAAAAAAAGAGTTTTAACATGAAAAGAAAGAAAAGAGAAAGGCTTCATAAAAATCACTCCAGGACTTATGACATGATATGCCTGTATAAAAACAACTACAATCGTTTTTTTAAAGAAAATCTCTTGTAAGTTTATCAGTAATAAAATTAAATGGTAGCAAAAAGTGGTGATTGTTTTGAAGAGTTAACAACTGCTTTTATTGGAAACCATTTTATGAATGTTTTTATAGGCGTACCTCTGTACAACAGCTTCCCAGCCCCTGTATCCTACCCAGTACTTCGCACAAGCAAACTGTCGCAGCCCCAAACTGTCGCAGCAGGGTGCGGAGCCTGGACACGGGGAGGTCACGACAACTATTCCTGTCCCCCTGGAGAAGGCACCTCGGTGCACATGTCCCCTTCCTCTCTTGGTATAGCCATGAGAAAACACTGGGGAGAGCATCCCGTTCCAGGGAAAGGGCGCTGCAGAGGCCACATCCTGCTAAAATGAGGTAAGGGAGATGAGGAAAGAAAGGTCTCTGTGTAGGTCCTACCTACTGGGACTGTCAACAGAGACTGGCAGCAGTAAAGTGCCAAGGAAAAGACACGGGTTCACTGACAGGGAAACCATATTATTGTGGAAAATACACATATGGGATTACCGATGGGGAATCACTACATATAACACCTAGCCCAGTACAAGGGCTGACTGTGGCATACACACGATTACTGGGCCTGGCATGAGGCTCTTCTGCTGAGACTGCTATCTGACGGGTTCTGGAGGAACCGCAATGCAGGGTTTGCCAGTGGGAAACCGCTTTGAAGGAGTATAAATGCCTATGTCCCCTTATCCCAGCCTGCAGCTCTGGGTGCCATGTGCCAAAGTGTAGGAGGAGGCAACACTCCTAGTCAAGTGAGCCCTCACTTATGCCTTGGGAGTGGTACGCCAAGGCGATGGCATCCACTATCCAGTGGGCCAACCTCTGTTTGGAGAGGGCCTTACCCTTCTGCCGACCTCCGAAGCAGACAAAGAGCTGATCAGAGCTTCTGAAGCTCCAATTACAATCCACGTAAATGGGACACAGCAAAGAAAGGGCTGGGTTTGCCTCCTCCACAGGCAGCGCTTGCAGGTTCACCACCTGGTCCTTGAAAGGGATGGTGAGAACCTTCACATAGACAGGCCTGGGTCTCAAGATAATGTGAGAGTAGGCAAGGCCAAACTCTAGGCACAAGTCGCTGACTGACAACGCCTGCAGGTCCCCAACCCTCTTGATGGAGGCAAGCACAGTTAGGAGCATTGTCTTTAAAGACAGACTCGACCAGCAGGAGCCATCTCTGCTCTCCAGGACTGTTTTGAACTCACTGTCTGGCACATGTTCAGGGAAGTGGCAACTGATGGCAACTTCACCAAGCCCATCACCACACGCTCCAACCAGAAGCCATGAATGACTGCAGAGGTGCGTGTGTACTGAAGACCCAAGACTCCGCCTTCAGAGCAGGTGACAAGGCGGCCCTTAGAACAGCGAGGGCCAAACTGTCCCAGGCTATCAGAGAGGCAAAGCACACACATGCTCAGAGAATCCATAACCACTTTGAGGCCAGCAAAGACACACAGCGCATGTAGCAGGGCATCCAGGCCATTACCAACTACAGGACAACATCATCTGCCTGTGACAGTGATGCCTCCCTCCCAGATGTGCTGAACAACATCTATGCTTGGTTCGAGGCACAGAATGACGTGATGACGAGGAAGACCACCCCTCCCAATGACCAGGTGCTGTGTCTAACCATGACCGATGTGAGGAAGACTCTACACAGAGTTAACCCACAGAAGGCTGCTGATCCAGACAACATTCCTGGCAGGGTGCTCAGAGGATGTGCAAACCAGCTGGCAGATCTTCAACACCTCCCTGAGCAGCACCATCATTCCTGTTCCAAAGAAGTCACCAATGTCCTGCCTCAACGACTACCGTCCTGCTGCACATACACCCATCATCATGAAGTGCTTCAAGAGGCTTGTTTTGAGGCACATCAAGACCCCGCTGCCCCCCTCACTGGACCCCCTGCAATTCGCTTACTGCCCCGACCGCTCAACAGATGACTCCATCACTACCACCCTCCATCTGGCCCTCACCCACCTGGACAATAAAGACACATATGTTTGAATGTTGTTCATAGACTTCAGTTCAGCGTTCAACACAATCATCCCTCAGCACCTGATTGAAAAACTGAACCTGCTGGGCCTGAACATCTCCCTCTGTAACTGGATCCTGGACTTCCTGACTGGGAGACCTCAGTCAGTCCGGATCAGGAACAGCACCTCCAACATCACCACACTGAGCACTGGGGCCCCACAGGGCTGTGTGCTCAGTCCATTGCTGTTTATTCTGCTGACTCACGACTGTGTAGCAATGCACAGCTCAAATCATATCATCAAGTTCGCCAATGACACAACCATAGTGGGTCTCATCAGCAAGAATGATGAGTCAGCATACAGAGAGGAGGTGCAGCGGCTAACAAACTGGTGCAGAGCCAACAACCTGTCTCTGAAGGTGGACAAAACAAAAGAGATGGTTGTTGACTTCAGAAAAGCACAGAATGACCACTCTCTGCTATACATCGGCAGCTCCTCCATGGAGATTGTGAAGTTTTTTGGTGTTCACCTGGCGGAGAACCTCACTTGGAACCTCCATCACAGACATCTACACCTCACACTGCATCCGCAAAGCCACCAGAATTGTGGATGACCCCACACACTCCTCTCACACACTCTTTACCCTCCTGCCATCTGGTAAACAGTACCGATGCATTCGGGCCCTCACGACCAGGGTATGCAATAGTTTCTTTCCCCATGCTATCAGACTCCTTTATACATAGAACTGGAGCTGAAGGAACACACACACCCATACACACACAACTGTTTATCCTCCACCCTGTAATTTTTTGCACGTTAAATACTTTTGGCTGCTAAATCCCTTCAGGAACCTGATGACTAACTTGTGCTTTCCTAAATACTTACCATCTACTGCTTGGTGATGGGCTGCGATATCGGCCACGTACATCTTAAGGGTGGAAGGGGAAAACCTCTGTTCCAATCCTTCTTGCAGAAAGGAAAGCACAGAGCAGATCAGGCAAGTGCATGGTTGTCGCAAAGATCATCAGGTCTGAAAACCAGATCCGGGGGGGCTAGTACAACGCAACCAACAAGACCTGCTCCTCATCCTCTCTGACCTTGCACAGTGTTTGTGCAAGGAAGCTCACTGGGGGGAAACGCATATTGTGTGCTAATGCTTTCGTGCCTCGGACAGGGAATAAAACAGTGGGCAGTGGGACACTTGGGAGGCAAAAAGGTCCACCTGTACCTCCTCAAATCAACTCCAGATCAGCTGGACTGCCTGGGGAAGGAGTCTCCACTCTACTGGGCTTGGCAGCTGCCGTAAGTGCGCGAGAGCGGACTAGCACATGCCTGCCTTGCAGCAATGGATGAAACCGGCTCAGGACCAAAAGCACTGCTAGCAACTCGAGGCAACTGATGTGCCACAGGGTCCTGTCCAGGAGCCCGAAGCCGCCTGCCTGTTGCACACAGCGCCCCAGCCTGTCTTGGAGGCTTCCATTGTCACAACAACATGCCTGGACACTTGTTCTAAGGGCACCCCAGCCATAGATAGGCAATGTCTGGGGGTTCAATGCCAAGACTGTGTGACAACCACACAATGTGTACCACAGCACCATGCCCATCTCGGGACTCGGCCGTGTAGCCAGTGCTGCAGCAGTCTCCTATGCATCAGGCTGAGCGGTGTGACCGTGGCCGTGGATGCCACATGCACCAGAAGCCTTTGAAAGAGTTGCAGTGGGACTGCTGTCTTGACTCTGAACATGTTCAGGAAATGTAGCAGTGACTGCGCATGCTCGTCGGAGAGGCGTGCCACCACAGTGACTGAGTCCAGCTTCATACCAAGAAAAGAGATGCCATGTGTTGGGGAGAGCTTGCTCTTTTCCCAGCTGTCCCAAAGCCCCAGGTGGCTGTCTCTCATGAATGGGTCAAATGGGCCATATACTGATATGCCCCACCCTTGACTGCAAACCGAAGGAACCTGTGTCAAGGAAAAATCGAGACGTGGAAGTATGCATCCTTTAGGTCGACTGCAGCGAACTAAACGTTGGGATGAACGCACAAAAGAATGTGTTTCTGCATGAGCATCCTGAAGGGTAACTTGTGAAGGGGCCGATTCAAGACACGTAAGTCCAAGATTGGCTGCAGCCAACCCCCTTTTTGGGCACGATGAAGTATGGGCTCGGGAGTGAAGAAGCAACTTGTCTCTCACTGTCAGGCAGCGTCCAGTTTGGCCCAGAGTGTGAGGAAACTGCTCTTTTATTGAGAATTGCCTGGCGTCAGAACAAAAGGAAACAAAAGATTCTCCACCCGGCCCTCCTGGTGCTGTCACCACCTCCTGCAAATGACCTGAGGAGAAGGCGTCAATTTCCTGTGGCTGGATCTATGACAGGGACGGGGAGCTGCCTCAGTCCTCACCGGAGCAGGTGTAAAAGCCACAGGGGGATGCCCTCTACGACAGGCAGACTGGGGGCCAGTCCGTGGTGTGGAGGTCACGCCTTGGGAGGATGTGCCTGATAGCCTCCGTCTGCTTCTGAACTGCCGAGAACTGCTGGACAAAGCCTTCGACAGTGTTGCCGAAGAGGTCACCTTGCAAAATGGGGGCGTCGAGAAAATGAACCTTGTCAGTATCTTGTATCTCCGCAAGGTTTAGCCAAAGATGGCATTCCTGGACCACCCAGAAATGCACAGATGGAAAGACATCTTTAAAAAGATGCAAGTCAACAGTGGAGCTCTTTAGTAGGAAATTTGCTCTTTTGTGAAGCCCGGTCTGCCGAGTTAAGCAGGGGAACTGCCGAACAGCCAGAGCAAGAACTGCTGAAGTGCCATAGTAAATCATGGCAGAATGCTGGGGATACTCTGGAAATGAGGCGGAGTGAATGCGAGATGCACACACTCGGTTCTAAAGCAAGAATCTGAATGAAAGTGAGCTGCGGCCAGCCTTATACACCCGTTTCTGGGTAGGTGTGACTTGGCCCGCAACTCCTTTGCCCAATGTTCATTGGCACGTTTTTTCTAGCACTCGAAGGTGATAGGGCTCTCAAGCGAGACCCCATATGTCAGTACATTCACATAACATTGAACGAGACTGACTGAAGGGGAACATTCTGTATAGAATATACAGTGACATGAAAACATACTAATTTAACTAAATCTGGTGAAAAGCATACAAAAAACTGCACTATTACAACATCATGTAAAAAGACAAAGTATACTTTATAGCTATACAGTAAACAGGGTGAAGGCTATTGCTTGCTTGCCGTTTAACTAATTTGTGAAGAGCTTTAGCAGCATTGGCTCAGACTTAAGTTCAGTTCCATTGAACTGCCACACTGTCTACTGCCTACAAAGGCAGCTACCTTCTAAGACAACATCCTAACCATTGTGCAACCTTAAGTGATTTTTTTGGAACACATTACATGCAACTCTCTTTATGGTCATTCACACACATCACAAAGATTGCACTCCAAAACTCATGCTCACATTTAAATCCAATAAAGTTATTAGCGTCATTAGCGTGTTGCTAAGCAAAATACTCTAATGATGAGAAAACATATACCACACAAACAAAAAGTTTTAATGGCTAATACATTCAATTTTAATGTGATGGGGATTTTTAATGAATACTTTGCGGTCTGTGCTGTCTAGGTTGGCAGCTCATTAAGTTTTGTAATAGGTTTAGAGTGCTATGAAGATATTTACGGTATCTTATCTAATACTCCAATGTTTTTTGTAAGCCCTGTTAAATGATCAATCCTCAAAATGTTTTAAGCATTTCTATAAAAAGCAGACTTTAGTCTTCAAAACGTCCATTCAGAAACAACGTACATTATGTATAGAAATAAACTATCCTTTCATTTTGAAAAGTGCATACATAAGAACTTAACAGGAGTTCCAAAAGTGAACACAATACCTGGGGAAGGAAGGCAGACAGATGAGCAATATTACACACATGCCATGAGTGTTCTCTGCTGGGACCCATGAAGACGAAACCGGGAGCCACAAATTGGGCCTCAAAAGGTAAAGGAAATAGCATTTGAATATGGTTTCAAGGACAGTAGTGTGAGGTTTGCCCTTTCTGTCAGAGCAGTAAAGTAATTTTAGCTGCAACCTTTTGTTAAAATAAATGTTCCAGTATTGTTCTAATGTTAACAAATATATTAAAAAAGCATCACCACTGCTGTATCATTGTGTATATTTAGTACATACAAAATACCAAAATTGAATTGACCATTTACATTCATTCAAATAAAAAATCTAATCAAAAGCAAATAACTTTGCCATCTCTGAAATTATTTTTCTTTCTGCTGACATCACCAAGACAACTTAAGAGTTCTTAACCTGATAAACCTGTCAGTCTGTCACTTTCTATGTACATGATGTTGTTCCATGTACGTTATTCCATGCTACAATTTTCACATAGACTATGACAGACACTTGTTCAATTCTATTCTATTTATATAGCGCTTTTATATATACAATATATAGAAAATATATATTCAATATATGGTAATACATGGTATTATTGAAATTTTAGTTTTCCCATAAGATGTATATCAGTAATAATTTTAAAATACTATTTTACTTGAAAATGTCCCTTTGAAATAAAGAGTAAATTGACTAAAAAAATAAAAAAGTAAAATAAAAAATAAAACAGTTATATTATATATATATATATATATATATATATATATATATATATATATATATATATATATATTATATATACTCTTGATTTTTTATAATACTATGCTTTGTACATAGCTGGAATATTATATTACAAATGACATTTGCAGAATTTACCAAACCCTTTCCTTAGCTAATGTCAGTAGTCTCCCACTAAGCAATCCAACAGAGTGACAGTGGCAAAGGAACAAAATTCCAGTGATGTATAAACAGAGAAAAAACCTTGGGAAAAACCAGGTTCAACCAGTAGGGCCAGTTCTCCTCTGGCACATTAAAGTTGCAGTCTGTAACTTTTTGGTTAAAAGTAAATCTTATAATGATGATTTACATATTTATATTTATTTAAAACTGTAGGTTAAATTTCATTCTATGCCATGCAATGTACATCTGTTCTTACGGGACTTGTCCACAGTTCTGGTTGACCTAATTAATGCAACTTAACAATCCTTTGTGGATCTAAGCCATTAAACCAAAAGACTATGTGTATTATAAATTAAAGAGATGAGTATTTAATCTAGATTTAAACTGACAGAGTTGGTCTGTCTCCTGCACAGCACTGGGAAAAGTGTTCCAGAGTTTGGGCGGTAAATGATCTACTACCTGCACTTGATTTTGATTAAATTCTAGATATTATTAACAGGCTACAATTTTTAGATTGCAGTGAACATGAAGGACTTTAAAGAAAGAGGCACTTGCTCAGGTATTGAGGAGCTAAACCATTCAAGGCCTTATAGGTAATTAATAAGATTTTAAAGTAAATGTGATGCCTAATAGGCAGCGAATACAGAGTTGACAGAACCAGGCTAATATGGAATATATATTAATTCTGGTAAGAACTCTAGTTGCTGTATTTTGGACCAAATAAAGTTTTTGTATTAAACCTGCAGGACTACCCTGCAAGGAATTACAACAGTCTAGCCTTGAAGGTGTGAATGCATGAATGAACCTTTTTGTGTTCGACATAGAGAACATATGTCACAATTTTGATATTTATAAGATAAAAAATGTAGTTTTACAAACTTTGGGAATGTAGTTTCAAAATGATAAATTGCTATCATATAGGACACCCATATTCCTAACTGAAGATGAGGGTTGCATAGAATCCATCAAAAGTGAGACAGTATTCTAGGTTGCTACATGGGGAAATTGTGGATAAACCAGAAGTGAGGATAAACCAGAGGGCACAGTTGGTCATCTCCTTGGAGATGAACAGATCCACTTCCATTCAGCTGTACCTCTACCATATAGACACCACCACTTGTGGATGGAGTTCCCATTCCCTGGGCCTTAGCCCCTGTCTCCACAGGATGTCTGCCCCAGTGTTTGCATGCCCAGGAATGTAAAATGGCCTAAGTGAATGCAGTCTGGATTCTGCCCACAGCAGTATCTGCTGAACCAGTTTGAAAAGAGGGTGCAAATGCAGCCTGCCCTGGCGACTAATGTAGGCCACCACAATAGTGTTGTCTGTTTAATGTGGTGGCACCTGAGATCTGGGAGGAAGTGTTTCAAAGCTGATAACACAGCCCTCATCTCCAGGCAGTTCATGTGCCAAGACAGATGAGGGCCCTCCCAATAACCTTGGGCTGGGCAGCCATCGAAAACCACTCCCTAGCCTGTGAGGGAAGCATCCATTTTGAGAGATTTGTAATGATAGCATGCCCATGAAATGGAAAGCAGTGAGTAACTGGGTTTTTTCTACTTAAATATCATACAGAGCCCACAGCACATAACCTTACAGCCCTTAACGAGTGGTTTCATGGATGAAACCTGTTGCTCTTGAGTCAGAACTTGAACAGCCTCATGTGCTTGGTCCTCAAGTGAGTAATGTTGGCTGATCCTGCCATGGGGCCTAGTAACCTCTGAAGCTAGAGAACAGAGAGGTCCAAGTTTGATGCTGTCTATAGTGGTAAGATATAACCCTACACGTGCCAGGGACAGTTATCAGCTAGGCTGAAAGGAAAAAACGATACCGATATGCTTCACTCTCAAAAGCTTATTTGAGGAACTTCCTGTGTTCCAGCAAAACTTAGATGTGAGCACATCATTGATGAGTCGGCACACCGGCAGGAGCAGACCAAACAGGATAAAATAAAGATGGGACAGACAAGGCGCAAAACATTTCCTTTTCCATAACAACAGAGGTGGCAGGAGCTGCAGAAACTGCACCTGAGGCCACTGGGGGGAACTAATGAGGAATGTTGTTGCGCACATGAACACGCCAGGGATTTGGCCCCTAGAGTTAGATGGGCATTAGAACTTCAAGGAAAATAATGGCCCTAATGTAGAATTACCCTTTGTGCCCACTGCCCAGATACCCAAACCTTTTGCAAGGGAGGCTGAGCAATGCAACTGGCCTTCTGCTGCTGCATGTGGATGGAGTGAGTAGAAAGTGAGTGAGACCCTGATGTCTCTAGGATCTGGCTGCAGTGAGAGATGAGTTCTGTGAATGGCGCTAATTGCCTTTAAGCCCTACGATATCTGTCAACATCAGTACTGACTGCATCACTGAACAGAACAAGAGGCAAGACCAGGGTGTTTGGGGGGAATGCCTTATCTCTGTCCTTGATCCCAGTTAAGTTGAGTTACAGATGCCAGCACACAAATGACACAGCCAATGGAGCAGGCCATGTGCTTTGTTTCACTCATGATAATATGGATGAGAGGGAGAGATAGCTAGCTAGCATCTCTTTGACTATCTGCATCACCCCTTAACCAGGCTCGCACAATGAAGGTTTAATTGACCACTGAGGGTGTGCACACAACTGAGTACAGATTCTTTCATGTCCTCTAAACTTAACGGGCTGGAGCCCAGGTTGAAGTGAGAAAGCAGTCATCCAGTTTGGATGACAGAGCTGCTTTCTCCCATCATTTGGCCATTCAATTTTTAGACTTTGGCCAACTTGAGTTACCACCTTAAGCAGCACCTCAAAGGCAACAGATAAAGAGGGCTGCTCTACATCAGCACCCACAGAAATGTTTGCAGTGGGGTCTTCAGACTCTGAAGCAGACAGGAGTGGATCCTCAATGGGCTCAGAGGAGATGGCAGAATATGTCTCTAAAACGCTAACAAGGTCTTCTGAGTCAGAATAGAGGACTAAAGATGAAGGCATGTCATTGCAACACCATGCCCCTTCAGCAACTGCTGGCGCTGAACTGTAGAGCACAGATTTCTGTCTCCTATTGTCTTTAAATGGAGCCTCAGTGAGAGATCACAATGCATGCAGTCAGCACCCTAGAGAGCTCACCAGACGTGCTACACTCCTAAACATAGCTGTTTCACCTCCCATAATACAGCTTATTCATCAGACATTCCCATAGCATCAAAAAACCGAGTTTCATTAAAATGAATGAACTTTTCAATTATTTTTTAAATTAAAGATAGACTTGAGATTGGTCTGGAGTTTACTAGTTCCTGGGATCAAGCTGTGCTTTTTAGGAGGTCTTAAAACAGCCAGCTGTTATTAGATGAACCATCTTGAACCATCTTCTGCTTCATTTAAATGCCAAGCTACACTCACGCCTAAAATGAGGAGACAGATGTCCCAGTGAGAAATCTGTTAGGACCCTGTTGGTGGCAGTCCAATTCCTAGATGAGATTAATCATCTTTATAAAAAACAAAACAGGGTGTTTAGAATTGTTTAATGTGTGTGTACTTTTGTGGTTTCTTACACAATAATGGTTACATCTGAAATGTTAAAACCATGCAAGGTTTTGTTTAAACCTCTCTTTATATTTGGTTATGACGACTAACCTGCTACCACTCTTCTTGTGACCAGGTAGCAGGTTTCAGATGAGAGTAGCACAGATGAAAACACACACAGACACAAGCAAACAGATTTCCTGTTAAATCTTGAGGTAACCAATCCATTTCTTAAGCCACAGGCATAGAATGTCAAATTCAGCTTTTTATTTAAATGAAAGAGTTGCTCATCAGATTCTTGTATTCTATTAAGGCTTAATGTTACCAGAAGATTGAGTAAATCCAAATAAATCTGTCACATTACTTATGTACCTACCAAAGCTCAACTTGATATAAAACAGATATCTGTTTGAAGCCAGAAAGTGCATCATTGCTCCTATTCATCGCCACTACAAAACGCAAGCACCATCTCATAATGTTCTTTACACACTAATTTAGTGGTTGAAATGTCACTGAACCCAGAGTATCTATTAATAATAAAGATATAGAGCAATCCTATTACATTTTAGAGTTGGAAATACCAATTGATTGATCTGCACAGTGGGTAATTTGATTGTTTTCCATTAACTCAGTGTTTAGCGTTCAAAATAATTATACTTACAATACTGATGTGTTGTTTTCCACTGTGCTTTTTAACACGTGTCACAATGTATCGCCACAGGTTGTGGTGAGACAAGAATGCTCCTTTCTTCAGCTGCCTCCATGGCAACAGTGAAAAATTACAATTTGCTGAACCTTAATTTCATTTGACCTGTTTCTGTCCCTCTTCAACACCCTTGTGTTTTCCCTCAGCATAATCACTGTGTTCTGTTAAAGGATTTTAAATATGGACTTTTTTTTTACTGTACATTTGTCGAAATCATTTGGGTTTCAGTTTATTATCCTGAGCTCCAGTTTTTTATCCTGAGCTCCATGCTAAGGCATATTAATATACTGATTATTTAATGTAAGTATGTGATTATTTTATAATAATAAATGATAATTAATAATAAAATGTATGTATAATATTTACCCTGGTGAATAATTAGGTTTGTCTGTTTTGATGATTATGCTGAGAAACTGGAAGCTAAACCAGCTAAACTTGGCCACGCTAGGAGACCAACTAAACCAGGTTCCAGTACCTTTAGTTAGGTTAAACTGACCAACATGCCCTCCACCCCCACAGCGTTGATCACATAAGCACACAGCCTTTCAAAAAGAGAAGGAAATCCAAAGACTGTATTTTTTACTATCACTCCAGATACAGCTTGATCTAGTACCTTATACTTTGAGAGAATCCTCTTATGTCTAAAACCCCATGAGGTTTTACAAATGTCCTTCAGCGTCATTTCCAATCAGGCATGAAACAAGTTCAAAGAAGCCTTTGAACACTCAAATATAACCGGGTTCACTATATTAGTGGTTCTCAACTCCTGAGGCCCTACAGAACTGCACATTTTATGTCTGACACATTCAATTAAGTTTAAAGATCTCTCTGTTAAAAAAAACTGGTCATTAACCGTGAGTGAGTTCTTATTGACTTTTTGGTATTGGGTTTCACTTTGTATCTGAATGCATGTGGCCCATATTTTTGTTGACATTTTCATTTTCGTGGCAAACCTTTACATTCATGCAGTTGCTTTTGACCCAACAATATCGTATTAGACCACTTCTTTGACTTCCATAAACATTAGACAAACATTCAGATTAAAATCATTCTGATTAAAAGGGTCACATTGACTGTTTACATAAGATGTTATTTAATGCGATCTGGTGTTTACATATTGGCACTATCAGTCGAAATAACTTCTGACATGCCCACATCATAAAGTGTAAAGTGTTGCTCTTAAATAAGAAAATCCATAAGTTAAGAAAACTGGCTCTACCCCTGCCGAGAACTAAAAGACTCAACAATTGAATATCTTGTATATCTTTATTTTCTTTGTGTATTCTTTAAGACAACAATGAAAAACCCTCACGGCTTTGCTACATCTCAACTGACAACAGCACAAGAAATTCTCACAAGAAATTTAAAAGCAGAAAAAAGAGAAGACCTGTTACCAAACATAGCAGAAAATCAAACTTTGGCAGGAATTCAGCAGAGACGTTTCCAGAAATCATCTCGGTGTCTCTGTTTTTTGTCCCTGGTTAAATGCAAGCATAGACACCATCTGAAGCAAGTCACAAAGGTCCAAACACCTCTGCTCATCCACTGAGAAACTGTGAGAATATTACACAGTGTCTGACGAATATACACACCAAGCGTAATAGCTCTCATTGACTATTAACATTGAGGTTCAGTAGGAACCATATCATTCTGTACATTTACAATGTGTTTTATGCCAGTCTATTGTTGCTTATATCAATATTTTAGTAATATGTCATAATTGGGTATACATGAAATTAATCTAAAATGTAGGTTGTTGAGAGTGTGAACAGTATGTGTATTTCCTTGTGTTTCAAACATAATGCACAAAACCCTTTTAAACTGTTTAACCATGCCTCTGGACATGATTACTGTCACCTAACTACATTAAATACAAAAAAAAAAATATATACATTAAAAATGAATCTGAAGACTATGTAGCTAACAAATTAAACATTGTAGGAACATATGAGCCAGTGGAAAATTAGGGAACAGCATGATGTAATGATATCACTTTAAAAATTAGCAGGAAAAATCTCATTGGCTGTCTGTGTTGGGAGTCTTGACATCATTTTGGGCACTGCCAGCAGGAAGCCAGGGGGATACAGAGTGAGAGGTGCTCTGCTTGGCCATGCTGTAGTGGCTGATGACGGTGTAGAAGTGTCCACGGTTACTGGTATCCTGGGCGGTGTAGTAGGCCTCCAGTGAAGCAGGAATACAATGTTTGTGCTGTCGGGAAAAAGTGGAAATGTAATGTTAAGACCTCTGTCTATAATACTCTATAGTTTAGGTTTTTTTATAAACAACATTTAATGCAAATTAAGTTATGGAGAGCTTTTTTAATAAAAAAGCTACAACAGATAAGTTCTAGTGTTGTACAAATAAAAATTCATTTTCAAATTCAAGTCATGTCTCTGTAAAAATAAAATTGTGTTCATATTTTATGTTGAGTTAAGGTTTTTAATTTTTGTAACCATTTTACCAGTTCAAATTTAATACCAAATGTTTGTAATTGATCATTTGGCAGGCTATGAACTCAAAGCTAAAAATGGTTAAAAGAAGTAGATAAGTGACTTACACAGCATTCAAGCTATACATTTTATGACTACATGCGTTCCTTGGAAATTGAACCCACAACCTTTGCACTGCTAATGCAGTGCTCTACAAGTTAAGCTACAGGAACGAGCACTGGATAAATAAAACAATTAATGTCACTCAAATATTTTGTTTGTTCATAAATATGACTTTGTTACCAAGCCAAGGAGTGTTGGCTGGAATGAATCCTGAGTGAATCAGGGTTTTAGGTGAATAACCTAAATTTAGCTTTGTACCTCACAAAATTTAACAAATTGCATCAGATGACTTGAAATATAGTCTAGAAAGTTGTGTATATAACAGTTTTGTTGTCCTTTTTAGTCAGTTTGGATGTTTTTTAACAGAGCCGCCAAGTTATTCTTCAAAATAGTCACCTTTTTGTTCCACAGAAGAAAATAAGTTTTACAGTTTTGTAACAAGCTGAGAGAAAATAAAAGATGACAGAATTTTCACAGTAAAGACCACTTGACACAAAACTCCAAGGATCAACAACTACATTTGTATCACATGTATAGCAAGTTATGGCCGTTCAAAAATATTCATGTAGGATTACATGGAGGATTACACTTCAAATAAGTTGTGGTAAGACTTGGTGGTAAGAAATATTGCATTAGCTCATTTTAATAAACCAAACTCACCAAGCAGCAAAAACACGCATTTCGAGAAACTGAACCAGCAATTACCACGGCTATTATTCTCTCATTATCATGCCCTGGGGTAGTGTGTAATTATTTCCAAAATAAACTTTATTAACTTTTACATTAGTGTACAAAAAACACAAATATTAAAACTCAAATTTTAAATTATAATGAATAATGTAACTAACATGTAACATGTAACTAATTATTTGTAAGATTTAAAATGCATTTAGTAGGCATTTTCTGCCTTAAAAGCACAATATGTACATTTTACCGCATGAGGTCAGTGTAGCTTGATGATGCTGTGAAGACGCATGGAATGATGGGAGTTCCACTGCTGATGGAAATTCGATGGGACTCACAAATCATGTTCATGGATGTGGTAATGAAATAAAGTTGTTTGATCACGTGCTTTTATTTCATTGTAATGAATTAGCCACAAGTAACAATGTTTAATACTACTCATACTACTCATAGGTCACTTTATTTTTAATAGTGGGATAATGCAACAGTTTTATGTTATCAAAACAATCATACTAAAAGTACATTTGAACAAATAATTGTGGTCTGTGATGACTGTCAAACAACAATATTATGGCAAAATCTTGCATATTGTGCATTTAAGCAATCAGAATGAAAACCATTCCAGGTGCTGTTTAAATTATGAAAAATGATGAGGACAGTTTCTTCTTGGTAATTAATTAATGCTTGTTTTTTCGAGGTGAAGTACAGTGTTATTTAGCACAGGCCTGTTGTTGTAGTTTACAGAAAGAAAGCAAATCTTGCAACCGCTTACCTTATATACAAAGCCATCAGGGCAAGTGTGATCATAAGTGAAAGCTTTACACACCACCAGAAACACTATGCAGGTCAGAAAGGCCAAAGCCAGAACAATAAGGATGGTGACCTTCAAACAGAGAAAAGCACACAGTTTACCACAGCCCATTACCAGCTTCTGCAGTTCTACAGCATTTTACCGTTAAGTGGTAAATGATATTACATGAATTGGTTAAAGGTAAATACTGACTGTTAGAACAAAAATAAATATAAAAAATAATATTTAATAACACTGATGGTCACCTGACTGTAACTATGTCACTAATAATATAAACTATTATGAAAGATTATCTATCCAAGATATTTAAACATTAACAAGGTTATTTTTTGGAAATTTATACTGGAAAGCGAGACAATGATATTTTACTGGAAAGCTAAACAAAGATATTGATTTTTACAGTGTGGTAATAATGCTGATTTAAACTACATTCAGCCTAATCTCCAATACTTGTTAAAAAGCAACGAGGAACGTTTTTATTTTTATTTCTCCTTGTTGGATGCCTTTAATAAGTGCTTTACCAATACATATTCATAATAAATACATGTTTGCTCTTCTCACATATTACATTCATTCAAAAGTGCATCATCCATTAGCAGAGAATAAACAGCAACATAAACCAAATGCAAAAGAATCAGTGGAGACAAAAGTGTGATTGCTGTCTTTTTGTCAACATCAAGTATATTCACCTCACAGGATGCAGAGCAATCTGTCATACCACATTTGTCTCAACAAATTCTAAAAAACAATTCTAGGCCAGACCAAACCAATTTGTCAGCAGCAATTAGTTCAGTAAAAGCCGGGCCACTTTCTGCATTTTAGTCCCGGAGACAAACAAATTGATGTTTTTGAGGAACAACTAATTAGAATTATGCAAATGGAAATGAAAGATAAACAAGAAAAAGACAGTCGACGTCTGTATTTCAGAACTTTAAGTCAATATACAGAAAACTGTCTTCAGCTAGAGTACAGATAATATTAACAATATTAACTAAATTCATTGCACTATAGATGCTGTTCCTGTGACACCACAGTAACAGATTTAACAAACCTTTAACCTACAGATTTAAAGTCTGCTCTAAAACGTGTGGTGGAGCTACCATAAAAAGTATATTTAAGCATCATAGGTACACTCACCACAGGAAGGCTCTTCCAGAATAGGCAACATTACCCTAAGATGCCTTGTGATGACGTAAGTGTATCAAAAGTGAGTGTGTAAGTGTTTTAAAAATGTTGACAGTTACGGTAATTGTAATTTATTATAATTAATTTATGTTTATTTACGCTCCCTTTTAGATACATGTCTTGAAGGCAGTAGAAAGCTAAGCAAATCACTAGAGATTGGAACAGATCTATTATGTTTTTGTCTCCAGGTCATTGGACAGCTTCTTGGTAAAAAGAAGGTACAGAGGCTAAACAGAAAGTGAAAGTAAAACTTTTTGGTATGCATTTAACTTATCACCAGTGAGGAGTGAACACACACACACACCTGGAGCAGTGGGTAGCACTGCTGCACCCAGGGCGCAATCAGGGGTAAGGTGCTTTGCTCAAGGGCACCTCAGTTGTCACCTGCCGACATTGGAATCAAACTGGCAACCTTACAAGTTACAAGTCCAACTCTTTAACCAGTAGTCCACAACTGCCCCCAAATATTAACAGATTTTTGCATCCTGTGAGAAATTAATTAGCTAAAAACCAGATGTCCTTTATTCTATCTCTATGTATCCATAATCTCAGCACAAATTAAACAATTGTACAGCTTCAAACAAAGTGTATTATGTCCTTGGCCAAAATTGGCTGCATTTAAATCATGTTGCTAAGCAGTGGGACTAATGCCAAAATGGCTGGGTGCCTTTCACGGTCTGAGTGACCTGGATTTAAACAACTTTAGCATTTCAAACCACACTTTGTCAGATGTGACATTTTCAATAAAGTTATGTTTATGGAAATCCTGCGTGAGCAATAAAATTTGCTAATGAATCCATTCATGGTTTTCAGGAGAGGACTTTGCTGTGTTTGCTTTAGTCTGAGCAAATGCTAATGCTGGCAGCACAAAGAGCATTCCAAGTGAAGCTTCCATGGTGGCTAAAAGATTTCTGCATTTCTGACAGGATGCCATAAAAGTCTTGTTCTGGCAAACCGATTCAGATTCAAATATTCCCTTTGATTTTAGTGTCAGGACAAGAGCTGGAGCAAAATGAGGTCATTTCCACTCAAACATCATTGTTTGTGATTTTAGGAACACTACCATCTGCTTTCTTGTTTGTGTTTTATCATTACGCTGCCTAACCAATCAGACTCAACGCTGGTGTGTTTTTGTTTTTGGTCTCCAGTGCCTGTTTTTGGAGTCAGAATAATTCAGTTTATGAAAAGCATAATCCCTAGACTGGATTTGGCTTCACTGGAGTGCTGGGGGTATTAATGCTTTGAGTATTCACAACCGGAGTATTCATTATTTTGATTCATGATTCAAGATTTATTTGTCACATACAAGTTATATAGTATACAACAAGTAGTGAAATGTGTGTATGAATGCTCAGTTAGACTGTGCTGATAAATAATAAAGACAAAAGCAAAGAAATTTAAAAAGTACTTAAAATACAAAAATACAATTAGAGGTAGTGTTATATATATTTTTTGCTATATTTCTCTAGCAGAGTGAACATTACAATAACCCAACTAGGAACAATTAAAAGTGTAAGGTCTTGAATGAAACAGACACATTCAATGTGACACATTCATAGTTTTATCTGATGACTTGCAGTTAACATTGTTAAAATTTTAAGAGAAAAGCAACAAGTGTGTGTGTGTGTGTGTGTGTGTGTGTGTGTGTGTGTGTGTGTGTGTGTGTGTGTGTGTGTGCATGTGTGTGTAATTACATTTTATAACAAATACATTTGTGACTGCATCCAAGTTATGAACCAGAAATTAACTTTGTGTCAACCAACCTTTCCTGTCCTCATAGTACAATAAAATCATAGAATGTCCAAGGGTGTAAAGACAATTAAAAATAATAAAAAAACGGTCTTTAATATTAGTACTACATCCATCACCCGGTAACAAATTACAAGCACTTACAAGCTCATTATGCTGCATCATGTTTCATTATTGAATGAGTTAATTATACCATCATCTCTGTTAGAAACATAAAACTTCAGGGTACTTATGGAGTTATTATCTTAACGTAGATGACAAGTTTAAATTCTAAACATCTGCTCAAAACTGTTTTTAATTTTTTAACACAAAAGAGAAACGTATTGCAGCTTTATGTACAAACACTCCATACAAACTGCTAACAAAACATTGCAGCAACAAGTTAAACCATTGGGGTGAGTTTGGGGCTCTTTGGCCAAAGACAGGAAGAGGGAGTGTTTAGGAAACTGGACTGAAAACACATCACTGTGTTGTATACAAAAAGTAATGTCATTAAGATAAATGGGAATGCCAGCAGATAGCTCTATCCAAACACACATGATAATACAATGATACTTTTCAACAGTGTACTTATACTTCAACACAGTCTGTTCTAGAGGTCTTCTCATGTCCTAAAATCCATACCCAACCTGAATCGACCCAAATCACTTCTTACCCGAACCCGACGTGCATACTTTTTTTTTTCAAAAACCTGACCCGAGACAGATCCGATAAAATTAGACCCAAGTCTGACCCGACTCAATGGCATTTATTTTCAAACCCGACTGAACCCGAAGGTAAATGGCATTGATGTGTACACAGCCTGCAGCCCCGCAGTCAGTCAGGATAAACATCCCACTGTTCTGCTGACAGATTTGGCTGCTTTTCCATTTCTTTCTTTTATTTATTTACTTATTTATTAATACTTTACATTTTTGCCTGCCTGATGGATACAAGTTATTTTTGAGTTCGGCTAAAGAAGGGAGGTAACTCATCGAAACTCACTCGGTCGGTCGCATTAAATGTTGACATCACACGCTATGCCAATACAGCATATGACGTCTTTTGTATTGTTGTCTATCACAACCAGACTTTGGTTCACAGGGGTCCAAAAAGTCTCTGCCAACAAGGTGGGATGTTTATTGTAAATAGACACTCTGTTAAAAGGGTTCGGGTCTGATCAGGTCCATTTGAAAAAAGCACATGTATTTTAAATTACCCAAACCCGAGGCAACTAATATCGAATCCGACCCATGTCTGAGGCATTCGTTGAAGTTTTGGACCCGAATCCGCTCAGGTCTTGTCTCACCTATAGTCTGTTCCATAAGTCTTAGAGTGAGACCTTGTGTCCTGTCCCTAGATGTCAAGAACATCACAAAGTATTGCTGTCAGACTTGAATATTTTTTAACTGAGTCTGTCCTTTTGAACCCTCTTGTTCCTGTTATCATATCTGCCTATAATGCTGGCAGTATGATATTCTCTTCCTCTCTACTACACATATTTTTAATAAATGCTGCAGAACACTTGAGCTTTCACAACTTAAATGTTCTGCATTCATGGTCGGCCTTTGTTAACCTTTACGTTTGTCTATGTTTGAAAGAGATTTTCTCCTGTTATAACCTTGCTAATGGTGTTGACTGTTCCTCCAAGGCACATTTGTATAACTACCATAATTATAGAACAATTTCATTCACTCCTCGAACATTACACATTGTATCCTGACATACATGACTAGGACAATTTTTCTGTTTACAATATGTCTGGCACTTGTTTACTGGATTTGTAAATTAAACAGGCTTTCAGATGGGCTGCTGTACGCAGTGGCTCTATACAAAGTGCTTTCATGAAATATAACGCATTGGCGGAACATAGTAAATAACTTCAAAGAGCACACCCATTTTTTGGGTAACTATAAATGAGTTTGAATGAACCTAGATAAATACTTTCTAATTCAATTTATAGTTTTCACAAACCTTTATGCTAGCTTTTTCTCTCAAAAAGAGAAATCACATTGTTTTGTACAAATCACATTGTACGTTTTCTACAAGAAAACATTATTTAGACTTTGGAATAATGGCAAATCTTAGTTTGAAATTTCTTTAGAAACTCTAAAGGCACAAGAGATTACTAGTATTATCTTCCTTCTTAGGTCTCAGATCTCCATTTTGCACTGTATTCTACAAGTGCAATATCATTTTATCTCAGTACTGTCTAAGAAAAAAATAAAAATATTACAGTGATCTCATTTATGATTTTCTGCTTTAATGGGTGTAAAGGGAATATCTACCATCTTGACTCCCTGTGCTTTCGAGGATTCTGGGATACTTGGGTTTTGTCTCAGAGCAGCTCTTCTCGCTGGTCTTGTCCTGGTGTATCCGCTTAACCACAACTGAAACAATCACCTATACAGCTAGACCAGTTTCCACTTTATATGAGCGAGCAGGTCCATCCATTACTATATCCTCAGGTGGTCTGAAACTCTGAGATTCACATCTACTCTTGCTGCATAACAGTGGTTCCCCCAAAGCAGTGCGATTCCAGTCAATAAATAAATCAATGCATCCCTGAGAGAGGGCTTAAGACTCGTTTTTCCAAAGTGACTTTGTCACTTGGCTATGAGATATAAGCCAAGGCTAACCACAGGGTCTTAAGAATGATATCCAGCTCTTAGTATTATTTGATAAGTAATGCCTCAGACATTTGCTTTTAGAATTACCCTCTTGCCAACCATGGATTTTACAGTGACTAAAAAATACCCAGGAAAAGAGCATAGAGATTTGAGCGCAGAAGGAGCACAGAGATTTTGAGAAGAATATTTGTTGTTTATCGTTTGTAAGCTTAGGCTGTATGTGTTCTTAAGCATTTTCTACAGACCCACAGGTATAACAGGGTGAGAATAGGCTCGGGAGTATCTTGGTGATGCATTAGATGTCAAGGGAATGGAAAAGACTAGTGTGTTTGTTCACTGTTTACAATGCTAATGTCTCACCCTGTTACCCTAGAAAAAGATTATTCTTGCTCTGTTCTAAAACCTAGTGAGCTGCAAAGGCTATTCTAAAAGGTAGGCTTAATTACACTGCCTCCTAAGAAACTTTGTTTCAGCAAAATGACATGTATTCTGCATGAAGAATTGGCTCATAGAATTGGACTGCAACAAGCTCAGTGAAAAAATTCAAAATGGTGTATGAGGCATAACAAATGCAGAAACGTCTAGTTTATTCAATACTAAAGTATTGATAGGAATAGCTCAGTTTAATTAAAATGATTACACTATTATTACACATTTTGCACAGGGTATTTTGTCTTTATGTGATTTTTATATCATCTGTGATGCACTAAAAACATGATTCTGCATTGTATGGGACAAGCAGAGACACTGAAATGTCTCATAGCATTTGTTCTTTTACAGTATCTAAACATTCTCTCTTACTAAACAACACTGATAGATATAAAAATTATTAATTTATTCTTCAAGCCCACTTGTCCTCTGTAGGGTCCCTGCATCTCAAATTGTAGAGAGGGAATGCCCAGTCCATCACAGTATGAAATGTTTGGAACAATTATTGTGGGAACAAAAAATGTCCCACCTTCACAGCAACATAGGATTAACTAATGGCATGAGTTTAGGGAGGGAATACTTCTTTGATCAACCAATGGCAGATGGGGGAGTATTCAGAGGAACTGGTTAAAAGGAGTTTTATTTGTGCATTCATCTGGTGATGTTAACACCACAGAAATGACACAGTGTAACTATTTTTCATTATTTTATTCTTATAAGAGGCTCTAGCTGTTGGTAATGTTGTAAATGCCTGTCAGTATATGCTTCAGTGTTAATCTAACTTCCCCTTATGTGATTCTGCTTGCATTGTGCTATCCACCTCTTAGATTCACTATAGAGCTTGAAGACTTCTGCAGAGGGATAATCAACAATATGGCAGAATAACAAGACTGGGCTCTCCAGGGCCATGTCTTTCACACCAGCAAGCATGTGGGCATTTTCACCATTAACCTTGCTAACAGTGTGTGCTGAGAATGAGAGCGAGAGCATAACAGCCCTATGTTACTAATTGCTCCCCAAGCACCCCCACAGGTACACAGGTAAAAGCTCATGCTCAGGAGAGGCAACAATATCACAGAATACCATGAACTCACTTCTGCTGTGCAGTCAGATGCAATAAAATGTATTCTCTGCCATTTGTACTGGTAATTTTTTATCAGCACTGGCAATTTTTTTGATTAGTCCTGTCAAATCTTGTCATGCCAAAGCTCTTAAAATTACTGAGCTTAAAAATTTCTCTTACGGCTTGAAGGAGTGTCATGCAATCTGTCTAATGAACCTTAAAAAATGTAAATTATTAGTTAAATCTTTTTAAAAATGTTCATGTCACATTTCAGCCCCCCCAATAAGCCCCCTTTATCATACCGTACATTATTAATAAATACCACTAAGCACAAAAAGCCCATATCCCATCCAATACCCCCCCCCAACATTTTAATTTTTTCAAATTATGTGTAACAGTCATATTTGTTTAAAGAAGTATTAAAGGCACTACCTTACAGTAAATATGTACAGTAAATTATTTTAACAAATAATAACCAACAACTAAGAATAAGAGGAATGACAAAAAACTACTACAGGTTAAGCTTGTATCCATGGTTCCCTTGAAAGGGGAATGAGACACTTGCATCCCCTAGAGGACACTATGGCATGAACTTGAGATTGGTTAGCAACAGCCTATGACATCACTACAGGTGTGACTGTTAATATGAAAGAGCACCTGTAGAATATACCATCCACTTCATGTCTGAAGGAGACAAAGACACAAGAATACCTGAAGCATTGCAAATGGAGTCTGCATAAGTGTAAGGATAGCTTCCTAGCCTAACAACCTGACACTATCGCCTATAGGCTATAATGATGGAGACCTCTGCAAAAATTACTCTCCTGGTGAGGGGAGGCTTACACAGAGCCTACAAAAAGAGCAGTATGACTCTCTAAAAAGAGAGGAAACATAGTAACACTTAAAGGAGTTCAAAAGGAGGCTGACAGAAAACCTGCCACTCAGTACTGCCACCTAGCCGATATCTAAGAATGCAGACCTCAGCATAAGGACCCTCTAAAGTAAGAGAAGGCCTGGAGAGAAGGCCTACATTCTATATTTTGGAAAACTTGCAGGGAGGTTCACAAAGAACATAACAAATTGGAATTGCTATTCAGCAGAGCTCTGAGAGCTGAGGCCCCAAGGACAACTCTCTAAATGAGGTGGAGGCCTAACAACACCTCACATAAAAGCAGAATCAGGGTTAGAAAATGGCTAGCAACCTGACATATTGCCCTAACTGAGCACTTGCCTGACAGCAGACAAGGAGGCTCACACAAAGTCCAACAACCTCCTTAAGCACTGCTACTTGGCCTGCTACTTGATTGCTACTTGATTGTCCAAAGAGAGGAGGCCTAACTACACCTTAAAAAAGAATAGCCATTAAAGAGGTGTAAGGCAGCTGGTCTAGAGATAAGCACTGGGTTTGTTTGCAGAAACGTACCATAAAACAACAAAACACCATTTGATGTTTATTCCCAGGCTATGGTTCATTGCTTCCCCCCATGTGGCACTGATACCCTAAATTTCACCTCTGCCTCCCCCCTTCTCTCTCATTCTCCCCTTCCCTCTAGGCTTAGATCAATGGAGCTCACTGAACATATATGTGCAACATACAGTGTGATGTCATTAAATTTCCATTGTCATGTTTGGTATCATTTGGAAGGTTATGGTGTGATGGGTAAAAAGATCTAATTTCTATTATTGTGCAATGCAGCATTCTAAGGACTTAAAGACAAAGGAAATAATCTACACCCCTGGTATGGGTGTGTCTTTCCTAGGAGTCCTGGACTTTGTAGTGTTAACTCTCCCAGTGGGGTGCCCCTTCAGGTCACGAGAACTCTCAGACCAAATCTTGAATTGGCCACAGAGTTTATGACTCTTTGTCTTATCTGTGTATATAAGGCAGCTAGGCAAAAGACTTGGGAAAGCATTCTGTACCCAGAACTTCCCACACAACTGCTGCTGTGTGTCTCATTATGTGTCTCTCACTTTGTACCTCTTTTTGTATTCTGTTGATCATGTATTGTTTTCTTCAATTCAAAGACAGAATATGAATTTGAATTCATGTTTTAACCTGCCTGGCAAATAAATTGTTTGTTTTTTTTTGATATATTGAAAGTTCTTAAGAAATTGTTATTACTGGTAGATTAGAAGAAGTCCAAGGTTACCGCAAAATAAGTGTCAGGATACGATCATACTGGGGACTTGTAGTTGAAAGGAGCACATCAACCAAGATCCCCAGATTTCTGTCTATCACCTGTCTTAGCAAGTTGCATGATCATGACTACGATAACTGTTATTAGATCTGAGCAAGCATGGAGCAGCCAGGTTTAATCATATTAGTTTACCCCGCAACCTCTAAGTAAGATCAAAATGACCATTTTGTGATCATGAGATCTGCGTATATCAGCCGGTGCGAGACTAAGTGCGACAATGGGTCCCTAATGAAAGAATAACTAAGAGTACAGGAATTTACAAATAAATACTAAATCATGATCAACAGATAATTTGGAATCACTAATCTAAAATTCATATAAAATTGGAACTAACCACAGAGTCAATAAAACTAAGTGTAATAAATTAAAGAATTTTGTAGAAGTGCTACAGAAAGGCAGAACACGTGAGATACCTTCACCCACACCATTGGATTCCATCGTTGGCCAATGGGTCATCCTTACAGAGGCACATAAGGTGTCTAGCAACTTGATGCTGCTGCCTAGGCAGAGCTCTAAAGCTTAACAACACCCATTTGTAAAGGCAGTAGCCAGGGAGGCTTGCAGTAAGCCTAACAACCTGGCACTACTGCCAGTCCAAGCTCTAAAGATGGAGGCCTCCGTATAACAACTCTCAAAAGTAAGAGAAGCTTAAAGCCCATCATTGCTTAAAGCCCAGGAATACTAAGGAGGCTTACAGAAAACTTGCCACTTAGTACTGCCATCTAGCCGATCTCGCATGACAACTCTATAAAACGAGAGGAGGTCTGGATATATATATTCTATACTTGGGGAAGCTTCCAAGGTGGATCACAGACAGCCCAGCAACTCGGAGTTGCTATTCAGCAGAACTCTGTATTGCCTACCTAAGCTCTAAAGACAAAGACCTTTACAAAATGACTCTAAGTGAAAGAAGGCCTTGCTTCATCCTACACTCAGGACAGCCCCTGAAGAGGCTCACAGAGAGCCTAACAACTTAGAATCGCTTTTCAGATAGAACTCTGTGAAGCTGAGGCCTCAAAGGCCTGACAATTCAAAAGGAGTCCTACTACATCCTACGCTTAGACTGTATGACCAAAGAGGCTTTAAAAAACTGCAACTGAACCATTCATAGAAGCAGAGATCCTTAGCATGGAAACCTAATGAAGCTTTCTTGTAGAAAACAGTGGCTTCGAAGGATCAAACAGAGCCTAACAACGCAGCACTATGCTTCCCTAAGTAAGTCCAACATTTGAAACAGCACGCCAAGAAGGCTTAGGAGAACAAGTCCTGAACTGTGAGGCACAATGGATTCCCAGCAATTCTTATTAGGAAAACTCTCATAATGCACACAAACAGCTCCCTCGAGAAGTGAGCATGCATGTTCCTCGCCCAAGCACATAACGCACATATAATGTGTGTCCCTAGGCATCAAATAACACTGACACAGAGTAACACACTTCCTAAAGCATTTAGCACTCAAGCTTTTTAATTTGCTTCTAAATTTGCTTTGTACAGACAAACTGTCTACTAAAGACATGAAAGAGGATGACATATTCTACAGGTTTATACTCTCGGTTGTACCTGTAGTGACATCATCGGCTATCACCAACCATGCCCCATAGTGTCCTCTAGGGGACGCATTGCGAGTTCCAGTTTAAAAGGGAATTTAAATGTCTGGATGCATTACAGTAATGACAACTGCTTTAATTTTGCTTTAATGTTATTTAATCAATATCTTTCTTTTGATTTTAGAATTAAACATGACTAGGACACATTATTGAGAGTTTTTTTTTAATTCCTCTTTAATTTAGTAATGTCTGGTATTAAAACCATCTGGGTATAATGTGGACACAATCCAGATTAGCGACTTGTGGTGCGTGCCAGTTGTTTGGGCAAGCTCACAATGTGTTAGCATTCTGCTGAACTTTCTTGTCTGTTCAGTTAAACTATCTACAACACAAAAAGAAGCAGAAAATGTACTGTTATGAGCTATCACCAGGTATTATGAGGCAAAAAATGTCTTTGCTACAGCTCACACTGTCTGTGCCAATAGCTGCTTCTACAATGCTGCAGACAAAAGAAAGACATGGTTCTCTGGCGGTAGTGGAAGGTGAAATTAATTAGGGCTTGTCACAATGTCACATTTAAACATTACTAATGATTCCATTCAGTTGCCAAAGGTTTTTACACAATTTTGATTATTTTACAAAATACAACAAGTGCACATCTGAGATGCAACTGTGTGGCATAATACTTGCAGAAAATACAGACATACAGGCCTACTGGTTCATTTAAATGCTTCTGGACAAAATGTAGAAAGAGCCTACAATTGTAAGTAATAGCATAGTACAGTAATGTTTCTTTAAATTTGCAGGAACCACCAATGAGAAGCACACTCCCATCCTGTGACACGCCCTGACTGCCCACAGTTGGTTAGTGATGAGCATACTGCTCACACTGTTAAATATGTTCTTGTCTAGTAAGCACAAATCTGATCAGTGATTGCCTCCTGCGTTACCCGGGGTCACTGCTTGACAACATATGGTTTTGCAGATGCAAACGATTTGTCAAATTCGATGAATGGCAATCATCTAAGGGGGATGGTTCAAGCAATGAAACAAAACTGCAGCATAGCATGGTCTCCTGACTCCAGGCAGGGGAAAATCATCTCTGTTTGCTGACACTCCCACAAGATTGGGAACTTTATTTTGTGACTGAGCAACGGCCCTGTGACAATTTATAGTGTGACTAGGGGGAATGGATTGGCAGAGTTATACAAAAGTGGATTGTGCCCTTAAATTGATTGCTCTGTGTGGCAGTCTGTCAAAGAGAGGATGAGTTACATTGCACCAACAAAGACATTTCTGCTTGAATGCTCACAGATTTTCAAATTAAAACTGTCCTTTAAAGGGTCAGAATACATTTGCATCATGCTTTTATAAACTGTAGCAATAGGTGATTCATTAACCGTTACAAGATTCAAGATTTGTATTTGTCACATTCATAGTTATATGCAGTATACAACCAGCTGTGAAATGCATGAATTCCAATACCAAAATATACCATGAAATGCACTTACTGTGTACAGGGCTTGTGGTTTTTCGAAAGCAGTGCAGGAAATTAGACAAATATAAAGACAACTGAACTCACACTAATAAAAATCTACGATACTATTATTACCATGTTTACCAATTTTGAAATATATTGGAGAACTATTAAAAACCATGTTACATGAGTGTAAAAATTATTTTGCCTCACAGTAAAATAAAGTACATGTTTTGTTTTTAACATGTACCAGCATAGTAGCACTTTCAAAGTACTTAGGAGAATCATGAAAATACCATGAAAATGTTAAACATTTAGTACCATGGTAAAAGTCAATTTATCATAGTACTAGTACAGTATTTTTAAGGGGAGGCAATTTCACACCCAAAAACCTGACTAATCATATGTGATTTACTGTTGTTGCAAAATGCAAGGCCAACCATGTTATTTGTGTTACTATCTTGATGCACATGACGAAAACTGTACACTTCACAAACTGCCCACCTCTTCCCTTTTCTGGTTTTAAAAACCTTGGCAGTGAATTAAAAAGCTGTTTCACACTAACTAGTTGCCTCCTGTGTTACACTGTTTTTTGTCACTTATTTGGTTTCCTCTTACTTTCTCTCCAGAGATGTTAAAGCGGGGGACTAAAGGAGACTAAAGTGCAGTGTTGCACCACAGAGCAAGAGCCAGTCTGCACTGTGTGTCAGTATTTATATGGTGTGTAGGCACACTTCATTAAGAACATTTATTATTGTCAGGCAAATTATTAATTGGTTTATAGCTCTGCCTGGATCTGCAGGGGTGTTTTGCTGTAATTTGACAAGTTATTATAAATGTAGCACACTCACACATACACAGTCTGTTATGCCAGAGTTGGATTTTACAGAATTTTACAGAAATAAAAAATGGAACACTCCATCTATTTTCTATTGGTCAGATGAACAGATAGTTACCCCTCACCCCAGCCACCCCACTGGTCAAACCAGTGTTATCATGTCAAAACATTCACAGGTTGCAATTCCATTTGGCATTATATTGATATTATACACTTTATCCTTATAAATGTAACTTGTCCTTTTTGGACATGATCAGCATGCATAATTCTAAAGAAGTACGAATTCAGTTTTACCTGATAGAATTCTCCATGATAGTCTGGTCGCTAGATGGGGTACACATTTTTAGTGACTTATGCGATCATCTAATCTAAATCCGATCATTTAGAAAATTAATGCATCTCACAATGCAGTCCCACTGGATAACATTAAGTTCTGAGTTTTTTTTTCAAAGTTTAGTAATCACAAGTTATCGTAAATGCATATTTGCCATGCTGTCCAGGGGGATGCTCAGAGCTTGGAATTTGGCCCAAACCCAGAGTACTACCCCATTCTTCACTGAGGTATATACCAGCCAAGAGATAGGCAATAGGGTGGTGGAGGCATACTGCAAAACTGTCATGGGACAGAGGTGAGGGACGTCTATATGTACCCACCCCTGCACAATGATTGGTTGGATTACATGATCATGCTCCTTCTATACTTTTTTGTTAAATAAACTTCTTTTAATGCAAATGAGAATGTCACAACACTGATGTAATGAATAACTAACGGCAATTACTTAACTTAAACCACAGCATTAACCAAATGCACATCCTAGAAATAAATTTTGCTTAAGCTTATATATTCCAGCTTACTTTTGAAACAAGGCAGTACTGTGGGTACTGTTTGATGTTGATGCAATAATGTTCTTGTGAGGTTCTTCATCTCCTAACTTAATAAATGTGAATGTAGCAGTAAAATACATTGTTATAAAAATAACTTTACACAAATTCAATACATATTCACTTGTTTAATCATATATATATAATTTATCTATGTGTAGTCATTGGCAATAGCTGTGAAAATCAAAGACAAATCCATGAACCCTTTCCTCCACACTTTATTTACCAAACCTTCCAGTCAGAGTATTAACATCAAGAAAAAACTGAAAAGCCTCCTCCCTGCATAACACATTTACTTCAACATAATATGTTCCACTTGGCTGCATAAGACACCAAGAGACAACAACTCTCCTTTGTTTTGAATGTTTAATGATAAGGAACGTTCCTTCTCTGCTTGCTAGTGGAGTTACAGCAGGGAATATAATATTATCCAACTGGGAAAGCTTTGCACAGCAGAGATCAGCTGGTTCAGGTGGTTTGCTCTTTGTATTCCAAACGGCTCATCCTAGACAACAACCTTCTAGAAACAAGAGTTTTCTACAACCATCCCATTAAAGAAAGCTTAGGTATGTTTCCCTCAATCTGTCAAACAATAATGAGCAACACTAGAGGCAACAGTTGCAATTGCTCTCTTAATTGTGCCTGTGAAAGTAAGTTATTGTTAATGCACTGTGATTCTGAGGAGATCGGGCTCTTTCAGCTTTATAAGCAGGAACTTAATGATTATGCCAAATATTTCTTGTCTTTTATTTCTGCCTCACCAATGACCTTCACTGCTACTGTAAAGGTTCCTTCTAGGCTACTTATTTCTCCAACTCTGCATTAATAAAGTCCAAAATAGACTTACACTGCCAACAGCTTTCTATCACCCGGAAACCTCTACAATTGGGTCCAGCATTAAATTCGGATTCCAACAGAGCTGAAAGCAAGGCTTATTGCTTTAAGAAAAACTGGTAACCTTTATGATACTTAAAGATTCTTGAACCATGTAGTACTGCAATTAATGCAAGTATAGTTCACTCAAAAATAAAAATATTTTCCTCTATGATTTCCTTTGTTCCACAGTACAAATTCAGAAGATAATGATTCTATACTTTTTCATAAGTGAATAGAGGCATTTACTTTTGTGTTCCATGGGAAAAAAGCATTATATTACAATATATAGGTAAATTAACCTTTAAACTTGGATGTCTTAATTAAACCTCTGTGAAAATGATTCTATAATGATGTGGCTGTTAATGATTTAAAAATTTTAACATAACACTTTGATTCTTGTGTTGTTTTTGGCTACAACTATCAACAATCCAGACTGATTTGGTACATTTTCTCAGATTTACCAATAGTTAATGGTACAGCAAAAGTGATGTATTTGTCAATGTATGGTAACCCATACTTGAAATGTGACCTCTGCATTTAACCAATACCAGTGAAGAGTGAACACACACACAGCAGTGGGCAACTATCACTGCAGTTCCCGGTGAGCAGCTGGGGAAAAGGTACCTTGCTCAGGGGCACCTCAGTCATTTTCTGCCAGCTCTCTAACCATTGGGCACCCAAATACATATTAATGTTCACTTTTTTACAATGTCAGTACTAAAAAGTGTGAATATATTAGTGGGAGTTACAAAGTTCAAATTCTGTTTCTATTACTGTAGTGGTCCATGCATCCAGGCCAAAAAAAATCGAGTCATACCTTCAGTCGTTCTGAAACCCCATCAGTGACGCTAATGGTGAACTCCTCAACTTTTGGGCCCTTCAGCTTGGCCTTGTTCTTCTGCTCCGTCTGGTACTCTGTCCGTGTCTTCACCACCACCTGCACAAAGCGCTTAACCATCAGAACAAACTGAAGCGATAAATCAGTGTGACAAATTTCAGTCAACGTTTGATAACTTGTACCATAAAGCCAGTGAGACATAAGGCAAATATGTCTATGTGCTGTAATTATTAGGCCTTTATAATATGTCATTGTACCCACTCTTCTCTAATCATGCAATTACTGACTTTGGAAAGCGCACAAAAAAGCCAATGTTGTATGTTATTTAGAACAGAAATTTAATTTCTAAATTTGATTTGAGAGAGCAGAATGGATATAGAATTGTAATTTGAATACAAAATAAAGGAAATAAAATTAAAACAGAATAACATTAGAAAACATTTTCATAAAACGTACAAACATGCATAAAATCAAGGCAAACAACTTGTGCCAACATTTATTGGAAGGAAACTTTATTAAAGTTACCTGCCCATGTCCAGAGATACTTGCTCGTGTTGTTGTGTTGTATAAATGTGTTTCATTTTTTTAAATCATTTCAGTAAATTTCTCTTCATGTCATTCTGATATCTTTTCAATTTAAATTTCAATTCAACATTCTCTGTGATACGGCCAGTTAAATTCTAATTCAAAATTTGGGACAACTCTGGTTGAGGTATGACCACAGATGTAGAAAACATAGATTATTACATCTCTTCATTGACCTCTATCCCTGCCACCACATTTCTTATCCCTGAAGTTGATGAGGTCCTGCAGATCACAAGGTGGCTTTCCACCACTTGTCATGAACTCAGAACTGTAATTACTGCTTATCTGTCTCCATCCCAAAACAAATGACATTTAATTTTCCCCTGAATAACCATCTTGTCTTCTTCCATATAGCCCTCCTTGTCCTGAGCTATGTGAGATAGCCTATTACCATTGGGATAGTTATTCCTGTTTACTCACTCCCACAAAATGCAACTTTGCCTGCAGGCAAAGTTGAGCATAGCCTAAATTAGCTGCTGATAAAGGCAATCAATAATGTCAACACCAGAGGCTGCTGCAGCTTGGACTGATTAATTCACTTCAATTTAAACATTGTTTTTCTTCACATCAACAGCTTTATAAGAGTTACACCATATCAGAACAGTTGTTTTAATGATTTATAAGTATTTAATAAAGGAAAGACAATATATAAACTGGAAAGTCTGAGTCTATGTGCTTATTAAGTTATCTGTACTTATTTAATTAAATTCAATGGAAAGACCATATTGGATCAACTCAGTCAAACTAAGTTGTCAATTTCCCCATTACTCAAATGAACTAAGAGAATCACTTTCTTCAAGTCATTTGATTAGTCTGAACTCAATAGGGTTTACAGTGTAATTACAGATCTTAATTATTTATTTAGGTTTAGTAAAACCTGATATTCTGAAGTATGATGTGATGTAAACATCAGGCCTCTGGTTCAATATCCTACTTTAAGTGACAAGAATGTTTTAGCTAGAAAAAATTATGAAAAATTAATGTTTTGTTACGCTACACTAGATGATCAAAAATAGTACTTGGGGGCCCTAATGGTCAGCCAGGGGCCCTGATGGTCATTTCACACTGTGTGCCAAGGGTCCTTGTGTTCAGCTTCTTTTGGCATTTTTAGGCTGCACAGCCTGCGGTTTTGAAGACCCTTGAGGCCCCAGGACATTAGATCCAATTGCTTGATGAACAATTAGATTATCAATGTGTCATATTTGGTCAGAAAATGACCAAACAGCATTCAGTAGTCAGATAATAACCGGTTATTAATAACCGTTGTCCTGACATGTTTTGCCTCTCTTTGGTCTTCTACAAGCTAATAAAGTAATTTCAACTGAAACCATTTTCATGTTCATGTATTTGTTAAGTAGCTATTTAATAGGCTTGATAATGTACAATGAGACTGTAAAGGGATATAAAGGTTATTATTATTATCACCCTACCACAAAAAGGTGGAAATTTTGTTCTGTGTTGTTTACTGTAACGCTTGCCTAGACACAGGGTTTTTTTTGTTAAAGTCCTTCATTCTATCTTTATGATCGAAGTAATTTCAAACTTCGCTGCACCTACAGGTAGATTCCTTCATCAGAGTTTTAGTCTGGGCGCATATCATGCATTCACTGGATTTACACCGAGCAAAATGTAGCGAAATACAAATAGTATTTAATGATCCGTTTCACTGATATTTTATCTTTTGAATAAATTCTATGAATTCTATGAAAACATGAATTCTTTGAAATTTTTTTATCATTAGTATTGGTTCTAATTTCTTGTATTCAGGGAGAACATTTGGATTCATTGTAATAAGATAGTTTGAAAGTAGTAGTTTTTTGATTGGGCATAAAAATCAAGTTAATGATTTAAGTAAAACCTTCTGTGCTATATTAACTGGATGTTAGATTAGGATTGTGCACTCATTTACAATATAACAGCTTGGGCAAAGTGACAGGCCACTTCAGTTAGCAAGTGAAAAGACTGATTGTGCCATCAACAGCGAAATCCCAAATGAGGTCCAAAGCACCACTTGAAAAAGTCACAACTCTCACCCTCATGCACATTACATGCAGACTACATTTGTAACCCAATGTTGCAGTAACACTAACTTTACCAACATATTTGAAATGAATTATGAAAGTCTAGACATATTTATAGAATATTTACAGAAACAGCAGCCTGACAGTTTAAGTTAACACACAGGGTTACTATATAAGTATGCCTTCTAGGTACCAAAACCGGGTTTAGAGATGTCATGTTCCTTACCGGGTATTTTTTATGATCTGATGTTCTGTTATATAAAACTTAAGGAACAATGTTTCTTACCTTGTCTGGGGCTTGGTACTGAAGTTTAGTAACATCCAAAGGTGTGATGAGGGGGACATTCTGAAAGCCGTCCTCAATACTCACTGCTTTTGCTCCTTTGTCTTGTATATTGCTCCCAAGTTTAACCATCTTTAGACTTATTACACGTCTCACCAGCCTAACAAACAGAGGGGATGTTAAAATTAGCTGTAAATGTAAAGTCATTTTAAAATGTCGAAATCACATATGGAGCACCAGGAAAAAAATACAAATCTATATAAGCTAGCACATCTTGGCACGTCACCTTACGTATCAGTGCATTTGATAAACACCTCACGCATGTCTCTGTTTCCAGCTAAATGGTTATGGTTAAAAAAATAAAAGAATAAATGCAAAATAAATAATTATGCATTGATCATTTAAATCATAATCATGCTCTGTCTGTTAATCGACAAATGTTGCTTAAAATTTGCTTAAGGTATTAAAACATTATAGACATAAAACATCCGCACCCCTTTTATGGCTGGTTTACCTGTCACAACAGTTTATCTCCCACCCAAACACAACACGGAAGAGCTAAGATGTTTTAAACACGTACTCACCGAAATGTTTCACTTTCACGCTCTTATTGGGTTCAAAGTCAGTTTGAATTGGTTTGTTGATGAGGGCAGGTGGAGCGACGAGATGGAGAGGCTGTACGTGCGCGAGTGTGTGAATGGTGCTGATGCGAGAGATGCAGATACTGACGGCCTCCGTCCGCGCGCACCGCCCAGCGTCCAAACCATCATCTACGCTCAAACCACTAGGGGGGATCTGAAGGAAAACCCTACATTTATTTCACCCGATCCTCAAAAACCCCGAAACTAAACGCCAACCCAGGCAGTCTTGTTCGCCATCTAGTGAAAAACTGAAAGAAGTGCAGTAGCACTTTCGTGGGGGTCATTCGAGTTCAAACTTTAATTTGTACCCCAAAACCGCCTTAACCATGGCGCTGCGCTTTCTTTTAAACCACGGTAACGGCATTACGAATAAAATTTTAAAAAATTGTAACACCTTATGAACATTTGCGCCTTTCTTCATATTGTTGCTGCCACCGTTTCCTAAGAACACTGTTGTCTATGGTAAATTAATCATCCAATCATTAATCCAGGGTTCAAATTTTTGCTGCTTAGCTTCAGCAGGCCATGTATTGAAATAAACTGTGTATTCTGCAAGCGACATAAAAGTAAATTATTTCTTTTAATATAAAGTGGCCATTTTAGCACCATTAATGTTATTCCATGTCTGCTGCCAGGACAACCAATAATGTATTTCAAATTTAATCGAATATAATAGTGTATAACCAAAGCTGTAGATTGTGGTTTAGTTTGCTTATCTATCTATCTATATTTTTCATGGTATCATTTGCAGGAAAGAGAGGCTACTTTATTGCATTGCATGCCAGTTTAATGTTTTCAATAGTTTGGAGAATTCCATTTGGTTACCATGAAAACACTGTCATGCTTGCACTAGCTGCTGCTTCAGCCATCATACAGTAGAAATATCAAAATAAAAATGTGTTCAGCAAGCTGGCAGGATTTGATCAATTTCTTTGTTGGAAACATTTCAATGTAACTGTTATTTTATTGAATAACGTCTGTTTCACATTTACTCAGTTTTAAATATGCAGTGCATACTTTTTCCATGCCCATGTTAACATGCCCATGTAAGAATATAGCATTCACAGTGCATGCAGATGCAGCACGGCCAGTGCACTGCAGGAATGGGCCAGTGCAGCACTGCAGTGATCGTTTCCACATCAAGTCTATTTTTTCTGTGCTGCATGCACTAAATTAAAGTGATAGCGCATATGGTTCAGACTCAAAATGAACAAAGTTGACACTAAAATTTACACAAAAAAGCACACAATTAATTTTTATCAATATGAGGTTAAGAAATTTTTCAACCATTTCTTAAAAGTTACAGCAACTCGAGACCAGTCATGATTACAAAAAGTAAGTTGAAATGATGATTTTTGTTCATTTTAGTATGCATACTGTAATGCCATAAAACATCTCTTGGTTACATTCCTGGTGCATTTGGTTTGATGTTATGGGGAATGCCTCCAATGTGACCGGTGTCTGAATCTTAGGTCTAATCACGCCAATGTAATTGGCCCACCCAGTGCTGGATGCACATCAGGTGCTCGTATGAGTATATCTGGGCACCTATAGAGTGTCATCAACTTCTTTGTCTGAAGGAGACATAGACAGGCACCCATGAGGCATGGCAATGAGACGCAGTCTCATTCCCTTTACAGGAAATCAAGATTACATATGCAACCTAGCACAGATATTGGTACTACTCTGCACGCAACCCAGAGAACCAAAAATTTTGAGGGGAGCTTGTGAATGGTTGGCCACAACCAACCAGAACTAATGTCTTCTTTTATCCTTCTGATGGTCTTAAGGGGAGAAGAGGACCATTCATAGAGAGGGTGTTACTCTATTCATACCCCAAAGAACCAACATCCCAAGTGAAGCTAGTAATAACTAGCTACCATCCTCTGAAACTGCTATCCTCTCCAGCGAGTGGAGGACCCTCTATACACTGGGTGTTATACCACATTCGTCCTAGGGCCATAAATCGAAGGGGAGCCAGCGGTAAATTAGTCACTGCTTCCTACAACTACTGGCCCTTAATAGAGCTCTGGGGGAACAGGAGGGATCTTCCATTGTGAGAACCCACTCTATGCTCGACCCATGCCTCAGGAAGGTGAAGCTCTCGTGGGGGTGGAGGACCTCCTATAGTAAAGGTACAACACTACCCAAAAGACAGCAGTCGGACAGGAGCCAGCTGATTGCCAGCTACCACCATCCAACACACCCTTTTCTTTACCAGCTGGAAGGTGGAAAGGCCGAGGACCCTGTATCACCCCTCTCCAACACAGAGAGAGGGTGCAGAAATCCTACAAGAGGGGATCCGAACACAGGTCCAGCCTGTACTAGAGTAGTCCGAGATGGGGCTTGAACCTGGGTCTCTCAAGCTAGTGATGGTGTATAACAAGTTCATGCCCAGGCCTGCCATAATATAGCTCTAATGGGGAGCAACACAATTCTCACCCAGAGACAGACTGAGGCTCAAAACCAAAATCGCCAGCCGAAGAGGAGCTCACCAGTGGTGAGCTACAACTCCTTAGCACTCCTTAGCTGTTTTTTTTAATAAAGCTTGTATGAGGGCTGCCTACCAACCGAACCCCAACATTCGGCACTCTCACACAGAGGCACACATTTCGTTAATGATTTTGAAAGTTATATTTGCACCAGACCAAACAAACAGCTCCTGAAAACAAAAAAGCTGATGACACACTCTACAGGTGCCCTAATGAATCACAACATGGTATTGCAAGACTTTAAGGAAGGTAAATGTCAATATTGTGGTTAAATTCTATTCAGTAATAAGTATGTGGTTTCAACAGAAACAACACATAAATGACATTATAACTACTGTGAAGGGACTATCAGCAGAACCATGTTAACCAGCCCAACCATGATGCCAGACCCTTGATTTGAGCAACTGTCACTCAGATAAATATAAATATAAATGTTAACATCTCCATTGTGCGGTGTTCGTTATACTCTGTTAGAAGTCCTCGATCCAATTTACCTTCTCACCGTGTAATTTCATCTAAGTCCACAAGGGGGACTATTATACCCTTTATACTTGCCAATGAGCAAATACACTGGCACTGAAGGCAGGCAGCTGTCTCAATTTAGAAATTTACATTTAGTCATTCAGCAGATGCTTAAATGTTTTTCCTAACACAACGACACGCAATTGTCGTTGTGTTAGGAAAAACACAACGACAGAAAATCATTTGTTACATTTTTTTATACTACACACATATTATGCAGAGCTTCAAATAATAATAAATCTTTCACCTAAATGATTTCAAATGAATTCTGTGATGGAAAGCTCTCACAATCTGCTTACTAGTAAACATCTGTAATATACATTTCCTGTCCCATGTTCTCATCAGAAATAAAAAAAAAGAGAGTAAAACTGCTTAACTGTACAGATCCTTCCCTATGGCTGAATAGATGAGATTTATGGGGACAATTGGTTTAGGTTCACTGTTTTATTAGGGTGAGTCATCTTCAAATGGTGTCACACCGATTTGTGCATGAGTTTTGCAGTTTTATTGATTAAATATTCATCCGTATATTTGCAAGGTGGTATGTTGGCTCTCCTGTGGAGTATCAGAATGACAGAAATGCAAATGTTTATTAATTCAGAATTTTGTTGGCAGTTTCTCAGCTTTACTTACACAGAACATGAATGTTGTCTTTTCTATTGAGTGTTTGTAGATTCAAGTATTTTAGTACATTGATTCCTTTATGTTCCTTCAGTTTATTTCTTGTCATTGGTGATCTCTTCACTTTCATCATATTGAATCATTTATTTGGCTTACCATGATCTAGACCTACCTGATTTCAATAAAACTTTGACAAGACACTGCAGGTGGCAATAATGTGAAACATGATTTAATAAATGTCAGGACTATTAGTAGTAAAACAAAAATGTTATTGATGTACAGCACTTACAAGAACATTTAACACCACTGAGCAGATGGTGCTGTTGAAATTGAGATGTTACAATATATAATTTACATTGTCAACGTAAAAAAAAGCTTTCTAATGCTTTTGTAAAGCCATAAAATATGATTTTCTATGCGTTATATTTGAGTGCGGTAATGATTGTCATCCATATAAATGAGTCACCAGGTTTGAGTAGTGAACCACAAATGAATCAAATTAATTTAGAGCAGCATCTGCCACTATTTACAGGTGATGCAACAAGAAATGCAAAAGCCAGTGTCCTGTCACAGTTAAGTTTTATTCATTCAACATTTCACATTACAAATATTTAAAAATTATGCATATTGTTATAAATAGTTGGCTGCAAACAATTAAATAACATTAGATTTTTCTTTTCCGTTTCACTAGCACTTTACAGACCAACTGCTAGAATATGAACATTTGTATAACATAACTTAATTAGAATGAAAATACAAAAATAGGAACTTATAAAGTGAAATGACAATAAAATTTAAGGTGATATCTTAAGTAAAAAAATGCTATTAATAAATACAACAACCTTCCCATACACAGTTAAAAACTATTGAAATTTTGCCATTAAGTAACATCATTAACAGACAGATATTTAAATATTTATTTTCCTTCAGAAAATGTGAACCATATATTGTGCAGCACAATATAGCAATTAGTAAAAACTAGACACTTTAACATATTAAAAGCTTCACCTCAAAAATATAACAAAAATCTGATCAAATTATAAAAATCAATTATACATTCCAATTAAAAATATACCAATAAACAGCTAAATACATTATTGACCTAATAATTACAATGCAATCACAGTAGCTTAAAATAAACAAAAGCAAATGAGCACAAAACCTTTTATGTTTTAAAAATAACTTCAATTATTTTATATTAGTACAAATAGTTTGATTTATTTTCTTTTTTACAAACACCAGCATGAAAAGGATTACAATAACAGTAGAAAATGACTGTGAAAAACATATTAACATCTTTAAATGTCAGCAATTAAAAATGGCATTAAAGAATTACATTGCAAAGAGTCTTTATCTGGAAAAAGTTCAAAAAAAGTATTGCACATAACAACTCGAAGTTAACTTGCAACATTTACCACATTCAAGTCTTAAGTTCCCCTTCCTCCAAACAGGTTTTGATTTACTTCAAACAGACAGTGGGGATGAAGTCTTTTCAACAGCGTACTAGAAGATGCTTTCGTCCTGCACTGCAAATTCATTTCATTTTTAGAGTTATCTGTTCTCTACAATTTCATGTGTTTTTTCCTCTGTGCATCCTATTGATGCTGGATTATGGGGAAATGCCATAGAGAATAACATTGGGAGGGTGCAGGGTGCGAGGTGGCCTTAACAGATTAAGTTTAGAAACATCTGGTGCACAACCACAACAATTAATTTCAATAGCTAATTCATGTACGTTTTTCTCATCATGCATGCTAAAGATTACAATAGGAACTAGTTGGCAGTTCAAGAATATATATTTTCAAATGTTAAAATATCTAAACATCAAACATCCATTCTTGTGATACGAGGATCAGCCTAAACATGAACCAGATTTAGCATTCTTATATTATAGTTTATATTCCAGCTATGGTGAGGAAACCAAAAAGACAAGTTTATCTTTTTTTATCCGAGTATGTTAGCCATTTGCGTGATATTAATATTAATAACAATGTGTTTTTACCATGCTGCTGTCAAATTTTTAAATATATTTTTGCCATTAAATCTAGTGAGAGCCAAAAACAGAAATACACTTTTATCTCTCCTCTGCAGATTTGTCGCATCAACACAAGTGCGTGCTTAGTTGTAGAGATTCCTCAGCACTGAAATGTATAAAAAGCATAATTGAAAATAATATATATTAGATTCACTTAACTTTTTTTCTCTTAAAATGAAAGTTTCCATATATGCTGATCTCTCAGTAACAAAAGTACAAAAGCTACCTTTCACAATGTGAAAAATTGAGGTATTGCAAAAAGGAGTTTTTCCATTTGTGAAAAATGTGCCTAAAATGACTGTTGGAAAAAAAGTATTTAGAAAAGTAGTGCATAATAAATGTTTATATGTGCATGACAAAATAATTTAGCTAGAAAACACTGTACCAAAAAATCAGCAGGCCATGTATAAAATAAACTTTTTTGCCATTTCATAAACAGCAAATTCTTCAAAAAGTGTTTAACTTTGAAAATGTTCAACCACCACCATCACAAGCTCAAGTGATAGTGCTGAACGGGTGTATCAGAACACCATCAAGCCAACACAAGGATAAGTTTCTCACTAGTGTATGAAGTGGTAATTGATCACTAACTCCCTGACGTTTACTCTAGTTTATTTAGATGCTGAAAATGTCTACCGAATTGAATGCAAGTTTGCATTTTATATTGAAAACCTGATGCCTGGCATAAACTCCTTAACAATACCCGGAATTATGAACCACAAACGTTTCCATCCTTTGACCTGTGGAAAAGCAGGCAGATTTGTGAAAAGGCCATTGCACACTGATTTCAGTGGTTTTCACTAGTGTTACTATGATTTTCACTGCATGCTGATCAATTCAATGCCAATCTTTGGTTTGTTGGAGCCCGTCTGGTCTTTCTATTGAATGGGAGGAGTGTCAGGTTGGGGGCCAAAATAATAAACCAAAGTGACGTTTTTGTCACTTTGGTTTCATTCGAAGGGCATTTCACAACAAAAAAAAGGAAAAGAAAGGAAAATGGTTTCGCTAGCTACTACACAGCCATCTTTGGTTGCCTAATGTCTGAAAGTAAAACTTCTTATGTTTCAGGTGAGAGTTGGGGGGAAAGAGGGGCAAGTGAGTGGAGAGATGCATGGACTACCTTCACTTATGCTTCACACTCAGGCTAAGTGGGCAAGGATGCTGGAGGACAGGAGCTATATTGTTCAATGATTCATCCTCTTATAAGAATGTCTTGTTTTGTCTGCTTTTATGTACCTCTTTTCAGGTTTGGGGGCTTCTGGGGGCTAACTAAAGGCTTACGAGACATATTGTGATAAAAACAAAGAATGAACAAAGGCTTGCTGCTTAAAGCCTGAGAGATCGGTTCTATCTAATCTGGACCAGAAATGAAATCAAGTTCCTTACATTTAAACCAGCTTGCAGGCAGACTACTGCAACCATAACACACATTCCCACTAGGATGCTGTTTGCCAACATCGTTGGAATCTAAGTTTCGAATCAGGAAGTGACAGAGCAGATTTTCTCAATGTGCCATTTGCCGATGTCATGTTCCTTTTCTGTGGTCCTGGGGGAAAGGCCTTTTTTAATATTTTACTTGAACTAGCAGCGAAGCTTGAGGTATTAGTATTTCTTGCATGTCACAATAGAGATCGAATCCAGACAGCTGTTGTGGAGTCAGCTGTTGTCGTCAGGAAACTTCAAAGATTAGCATGGTCTTAAAAGAGAAACTATACGAGAAAACAGCGTTGAGAGAATGCGCCTCTTTAAATCCCAAGCTTTGGTTAATAACTGAGATCTTAGACAACATCCGCACTCTGGGAAGCAAAGAAATAAGTGCACTCTTCTGGCACCACCTGCTTCTTTGCTTTTTCAATTAAATTAAAATTGAACGTAATACTTCCAATTGCAATGTTAACAAAAAGCCAATTCTAAAGTCATGCAGATACTTACTGACAAATTATACTAATACTCAATATATTCACATCTCTTTGTACTTAAAAATGAAATATAATGGAGTTATAAAAAATAGAGAGATGGATTAAACATTTTCCTGAATCTTTTTTTGGATACACATCCTTTTTTTATATATTAAGTGACAAATTAAACTTATATTTTTTTGTCGTTTTTTTTTTAATTAAACTTAAAGGAACCAGCAACAGAAAAGTGCATTTATTTAGATGATGATTTTGCGACTCCTACTAAACCTACTCTTCTCCTTTTGTTTTCTCTCTGCACCTCCTGGCCTACCAGCTTTAGTTCCAGCGGAAGGAGATGTGGCGAGGTCTGTCACCACCTTCTTTTACCAGGGGCTTGTGGAACTCCCGACCGGCACGTGAGTGGATGGCTGCCCAGCAGTATTCACAGTAATACTGGAGACAGGTCACATTAGCACAGAAGAAAGGAGCAAACTTGCCGCCACAGCGAGTCCCCTGACATTCATCACACAGCTGGTCATCCAGGACGTATGGCTTCACTTCCACCTGA